>OX392528.1:2000000-2337500 GCA_947623455.1 Mimachlamys varia | reverse complement strand
TACATACTTTGTATATCTATATACTCTGTATATCTACATACTTTGTATATCTACATACTTCGTATACCTATATACTTTGTTTACCTTTATACTTTGTATATCTACATACTTTGTATACCTATATACTTTGTTTACCTTTATACTTTGTATATCTACATACTTTGTATACCTATATACTTTGTTTACCTTTATACTTTGTATATCTACATACTTTGTATATCTTCATACTTTGTATATCTATATACTTTGTATACCTACATGTATATACTTCGTGTCTAAATACTTTGTATACCTATATGCTCTGTATTCCTGTATACTCTGTATTCCTGTATACTCTGTATACCTGTATACTTTGTATATGTACATACAAATTGTACTTCGTGTACCTATATACTTTGTATATCTATATACTTTGTTTACCTCTATATTTTGTATATCTATATACTTTGTATATCTATATACTTTGTAAACCTATATACTTTGTTTACCTTTATACTTTGTATGTCTATATACTTTGTTTACCTTTATACTTTGTATATCTATATACTTTGTATATCTATATACTTTGTAAACCTATATACTTTGTTTACCTTTATACTTTGTATATCTATATACTTTGTTTACCTATATACTTTGTATATCTATATACTTTGTATATCTATATACTTTGTTTACCTTTATATTTTGTATATCTATATACTTTGTATACCTATATACTTTGTTTACCTATATGCTTTGTATACCTTTATACTTGTTTACCTTTATACTTTGCATACCTATATACTTTGTATATCTATATACTTTGTTTACCTTTATACTTTGTATATCTATATACTTTGTTTACCTTTATACTTTGTATATCTATATACTTTGTTTACCTTTATACTTTGTATATCTATATACTTTGAATACCTATATACTTGTTTACCTTTATACTTTGTATACCTATATACTTTGTATATCTATATACTTTGTATATCTATATACTTTATTTACCTTTTTACTTTGTTTACCTTTATACTTTGTATATCTATATACTTTGTATATCTATATACTTTGTATACCTATATACTTTGTTTACCTTTATACTTTGTATATCTATATACTCTATTTACCTTTATACTTTGTATATCTATATACTTTGTTTACCTTTATACTTTTTTTACCTTTATACTTTGTATATCTATATACTCTGTATATCTATATACTTTGTTTACCTTTATACTTTGTATATCTATATACTTTGTTTACCTTTATACTTTGTTTACCTTTATACTTTGTATACCTTTATACTTTGTATATCTACATACTTTGTATATCTACATACTTTGTATATCTATATACTTTGTATATCTATATACTTTGTTTACCTTTATACTTTGTATATCTATATACTTTGTATATCTATATACTTTGTATATCTATATACTTTGTATACCTTTATACTTTGTTTATCTATATACTTTGTATATCTATATACTTTGTATATCTATATACTTTGTATATCTATATACTTTGTATAACTATATACTTTGTTTACCTTTATACTTTGTTTACCTATATACTTTGTATACCTTTATACTTTGTATATCTATATACTTTGTATATCTATATACTTTGTTTACCTTTATACTTTGTATATCTATATACTTTGTATATCTATATACTTTGTATATCTATATACTTTGTATACTTGTATAATTTATGGGACTGGTGTGAATTTCCTTACTTACTGTATTACATATCTATAAACATAGACAAGATTACAGTAATATGACTGATCTGTTGCGTAATGAATATACAAACAGCTGGCTTGGCCGTTTGGCGATGCTGTTTGAGATTATGCAAGAGGTACAAGTGTACATGGAAACTGTCACGACATATCTCTCTGTTTATAAATAAAGAATGTAATTGTTTTAAAAGTACTAGAGGTAAGTTATGTGTTCCAGAAGCGTCTGTGTCAGAGTTCCCCACTAACGTCGGGCATGGCACTTGTCAAACTACAACCGAGAGACTAAGATACTGGTTATAATGATATATATACACTAACACGTGTTAGTTATGTTAGAAACTTAGGTACAGCAAATAGTTAATAATGTTATATCGTATCTATTTATACTCCCAACAGGATGGAACGTATAAAAATACAATCAGTATACAATGTACACGTAATCAGTACATCTTGTATACAATCATTTAATCTTACCTGCAAGAAGCGTTTTAATTAGCTCAGTAATTTGTGCTATCATCTCGTAGCGTAAAGATGGCGTCACCATTTGTAAGGTAGAAGTGTACAAAACAGAAAAGGTGATATGTTTTGTAAAATGAATTACCCCTATAATATTAAGCGTATCAGAACCTAAAAATATAGTAAGCGGTAAAATGGCATAAATATAATAAAGTGGACTTTGTGCACTTAACATTTGTTAAAGAATAAGAAAAAATGGTTAGAGATTACATTTTTGCCTTTCCGAAACGGATGTCTACACATGAAAATCTAGCTTTACATGAAGTGAAATTCTGACAACAGCACGAGAGGGAAAAAAAGAATTCTACAACCGAGTATGTAATCTTTAATTTAGAAAAAAATCCTATGTGAAGGGGTCGAATTCTGGGTCGAAAATAGTGTTTTTTGGTCTCTTTTGGTAATTTTTGATGTGGTAACAATGATTTTCACACAAGTAACATACATATAAAAACGAGTTTATACACTTCTCAGTTCTTTATTTGTATTGAAAAAATAATGTAGTTTACAAATATACCTACCCTTTCTTTCGCAGGAAAAACTCATTACGTTTCTTTATACATACCTTTTTATATTTTTCATACTGCTGTATATTTCTAAGACACGGGCCTTGTTTTCCAGAATCTATCTTTTCTGTGGTCTGCCACCTAACGACGGTGTTGATTTGCTGATACAACAGCGTTATGATTTCTGAGAGGAAAAAGTTGTATAATGTTACACAGTGTATATAAATTGTAATTTTATATATTGAATACAAGCCCTTCTGTTATGAATTGAATACATATTATAATGTCATACATTGTATATAAGGTGTAATGTTATACATTGTATACAAATTGTAATGTTATACATTGTATACAAGTTGTAATGTTATACATTGTATACAAGTTGTAATGTTATACATTGTATATAAGGTGTAATGTTATACATTGTATACAAGTTGTAATGTATAAGGTGTAATGTTATACATTGTATACAAGTTGTAATGTTATACATTGTATACATGTTATAATGTCATACATTGTATATAAGGTGTAATGTTATACATTGTATACAAGTTGTAATGTTATACATTGTATACAAGTTAATTGTTTAAGGATTAACTTCTATCCATTTTTAAGTTATTGAGCCAAAATACAAAAACTAAATCGGCAGTGTACTCGAAATAATTTAGAATACACTCCGATTAGTTCGCATTATGGCTCAAGCACAATAATGTGGATTTTCACAGGATTTTGTAGAAAAGATTGAATTGTTAATTAAAATAACAACTTGTACACAATGTATAACATTATGCAAATATGTATCCAATGTACACCATGTAACATTACAACAAATGTAGCATGCATACCAATCATAATCATTGAAGTCTATGCTTGAACCAAGTATGGAATTTCTTTTTCATGGTTTAATGTTCAAGAAAGATTTAGCAGAGAGTAACCTATTTTTTTTAAAGATGACTATTTTTACTGTGACCACCGGGTCCAGAATCCCCGATAATGTGTTTCTATGTAAACACCTTGTTCACATGCTAATCACCGATTAGTAATCGATCTGTGTTAATGTATAAAGGCTCCTATACCGTAACGGTAACACGTGTTTTGGCAAAACTGTTTTGTAACCGTTATCACAGTTGGAAGTGAAACCGGATATACAGGATAGCTTAACACAAGCTGTCCTAATAGCTCGCTAATAGCATTTTTGACCAATCTTTTAGCTGATTATCGACCTTACTAACCGTACCTGACAGTCTGTCACAGTCAATGTTGATGACCAGATCTGAAATATTGTCACCGGCCGCCATGCTGTCTCTTGACAGGTGTTTAATTGTGAGGGTCCATTTTGATCTCAGAAAAATTACCCAGTACGATACTAATTAGTGTTGGTCATTAAAACTATCAAACAAACAACGACGGTCGTTAAAATAAGACTTTTCATCTATCTCTCTGTTTTTGTTACCCTGCGCGTAAAATAACCGAACTAATTACTATTCGAGAAATCACGAGAGTCCAGATGGGGCAAGAGTGCAGGTGACCACGACTGTAACATCCAAGTTATCTGTGCAGCATCATCAGTGTTACAAGAGTACAACGGACCATGACCAGCTGGAAACAACGGATGTGTTTTTCACATGCAAGTTGGTCATTTCGGGAGATATTACTGGATGTAAATATTGTCGTGAATTCATAGCTTATAAACTCGCCATATTCGTACTTCGATAACTCACATGCTCTGCTTTTATGTCAGTAACAGAATGTAATTACATCTCACGGGGAGAGCGTTTTTAGATGATTCAAGATAAAGCAATTCTCTTAATTACCAGTCACTGATGTGTTTTAAATCACTTTAAATCAAAAAGAAATACATCAACTTTGTCATATATAGTTTTGTCTGTATACACCACACGCAGGTATGGCCTTTTGTAATAATATACAACTTTGTCATATATAGTTTTGTCTGTATACATACGCAGGTATGGCCTTTTGTAATAATATACAACTTTGTCATATATAGTTTTGTCTGTATACATACGCAGGTATGGCCTTTTGTAATAATATACAACTTTGTCATATATAGTTTTGTCTGTATACATACGCAGGTATGGCCTTTTGTAATAATATACAACTTTGTCATATATAGTTTTGTCTGTATACATACGCAGGTATGGCCTTTTGTAATAATATACAACTTTGTCATATATAGTTTTGTCTGTATACATACGTAGGTATGGCCTTTTGTAATAATATACAACTTTGTCATATGCAGTTTTGTCTGTATACATACTTAGGTATGGCCTTTTGTAATAATATACAACTTTGTCATACAAAGTTTTGTCTGTATACATACAACTTTGTCATATATAGTTTTGTCTGTATACATACGCAGGTATGGCCTTTTGTAATAATATACAACTTTGTCATATATAGTTTTGTCTGTTTACACCACACACAGGTATGGCCTTTTGTAATAATATACAACTTTGTCATATATAGTTTGGTCTGTATACATACGCAGGTATGGCCTTTTGTAATAATATACAACTTTGTCATATAAAGTTTTGTCTGTATACATACGTAGGTATGGCCTTTTGTAATAATATACAACTTTGTCATATGCAGTTTTGTCTGTATACACCATACGTAGGTATGGCCTTTTGTAATAATATACAACTTTGTCATATATAGTTTTGTCTGTATACATACGTAGGTATGGCCTTTTGTAATAATATACAACTTTGTCATATGCAGTTTTGTCTGTATACATACGTAGGTATGGCCTTTTGTAATAATAAACAACTTTGTCATATGCAGTTTTGTCTGTATACATACGCAGGTATGGCCTTTTGTAATAATATACAACTTTGTCATATACAGTTTGGTCTGTATACATACGCAGGTATGGCCTTTTGTAATAATATACAACTTTGTCATATGCAGTTTTGTCTGTATACATACGTAGGTATGGCCTTTTGTAATAATATACAACTTTGTCATATACAGTTTGGTCTGTATACATACGTAGGTATGGCCTTTTGTAATAATATACAACTTTGTCATATATAGTTTGGTCTGTATACATATGCAGGTATGGCCTGTTGTAATAATATACAACTTCGTCATATGCAGTTTTGTCTGTATACATACGCAGGTATGGCCTTTTGTAATAATTTTCAACTTTGTCATATATAGTTTTGTCTGTATACATACGTAGGTATGGCATTTTGTAATAATATACAACTTTGTCATATATAGTTTTGTCTGTATACATACGTAGGTATGGCCTTTTGTAATAATATGCAACTTTGTCATATACAGTTTTGTCTGTATACATACGCAGGTATGGCCTTTTGTAATAATATGCAACTTTGTCATATATAGTTTTGTCTGTATACATACGTAGGTATGGCCTTTTGTAATAATATGCAACTTTGTCATATACAGTTTTGTCTGTATACATACGCAGGTATGGCCTTTTGTAATAATATACAACTTTGTCATATACAGTTTTGTCTGTATACATACTTAGGTATGGCCTTTTGTAATAATATACAACTTTGTCATATACAGTTTTGTCTGTATACATACGCAGGTATGGCCTTTTGTAATAATATACAACTTTGTCATATACAGTTTGGTCTGTATACATACACAGGTATGACCTTTTGTAATAATATACAACTTTGTCATATAAAGTTTTGTCTGTATACATACGTAGGTATGGCCTTTTGTAATAATATACAACTTTATCATATGCAGTTTTGTCTGTATACATACGTAGGTATGGCCTTTTATAATAATATACAACTTTGTCATACAAAGTTTTGTCTGTATACATACAACTTTGTCATATATAGTTTTGTCTGTATACATACGTAGGTATGGCCTTTTGTAATAATATACAACTTTGTCATATATAGTTTTGTCTGTATACATACGTAGGTATGGCCTTTTGTAATAATATACAACTTTGTCATATATAGTTTGGTCTGTATACATACGCAGGTATATTTGATAAAACCACACTGTGACACTTCAGAGGGAAATGTTACAGTAACTATTTTCCAGATGGTTATCAATCTAGAAATCTATTAATTAGCAATTAGTTTTTTGTTGTTGTTGCAAATAAGATCCTGCTTCTGTTCAACAAGTGGAATATGATTGGTTGCATACATGTATTTATATTGCAATAGATATTACATGTACATATTTGACCAGTTTGATGTATTATGTTAACGTCTACATCGGTCGAGGAGACTATACAGTTATGTAATGTGGTGTAGCTTTCGAACTCTACTTGTACATATCTAATTGACACATGTCCATTGAACCATTAAAAAGGATATCGTGGGAAAGAAAGTCATGGTAGCCCGAACATGATTCATACACATCGTTCATGGTGTTTCCGAACCCGCACGAGTCCGGGAACCTTCTGCTCGGGAGTTGTTATCAATGTTCCTTCCGTAAAGACCACATATATCTCTTTGAAGACAGAAAGATTTCTGGGGCGAAAAAATATGGGATTTTTTTCGGCACCGTCAGTGAGACGTACTTCACTTTACCTCAAAACCGCAGACACTCGCGTGATTCTGCTGAGGTCAAAGGTCATAGTTCGCTCGTGAAGGTCAAGGCAACAGTTCAGTCGTCATCATCTATTTATGTAACATAAAGTGCCAGGCAAGTTAATCACCTGTTTCCTTGTTCCTATGGGAAGTATAAGTAATGTTTATTGTTAGATGTGTATACTGCACATTATATACACTACATGGATAGACAAAGATCTATACACAGAATGACAGAGCTATAATATCGGGACACCACAACCTACACACAGTATGACAGAGCTATAAGGTCAGGACACCTCAACCTACACACAGAATGACAGAGCTATAATATCAGGTCACCACAACGTACACACAGAATGACAGAACTGTAATATCGGGACACCACAACCTACACACAGAATGGCAGAGCTATAATATCAGACACCACAACCTACACACAGAATGACAGAGCTATAATATCGGGACACCGAAACCTACACACAGAATGACAGGGCTATAAGGTCAGGACACCTCAACCTACACACAGAATGACAGAGCTATAAGGTCAGGACACCGAAACCTACACACAGAATGACAGAGCTATAACATTGGGACACCACAACCAACACACAGAATGACAGAGCTATAATATCGGGACACCACAACCTACACACAGAATGACAGAGCTATAATATCAGACACCATAACCTACACACAGAATGACAGGGCTATAATATCGGGACACCACAACCTACACACAGAATGACAGAGCTATAATATCGGGACACCATAACCTACACACAGAATGACAGAGCTATAATATCGGGATACCATAACCTACACACAGAATGACAGAGCTATAATATCGGGACACCACAACCTACACACAGAATAACAGAGCTATAATATCGGGACACCACAACCTACACACAGAATGACAGAGCTATAATATCGGGACACCACAACCTACACACAGAATGACAGAGCTATAAGGTCAGGACACCTCAACCTACACACAGAATGACAGAGCTATAATATCCGGACACCTCAACCTACACACAGAATGACAGAGCTATAATATCGGGACACCTCAACCTACACACAGAATGACAGAGCTATAATATCGGGACACCACAACCTACACACAGAATGACAGGGCTATAATATCGGGTCACCACAACCTACACACAGAATGACAGAGCTATAATATCGGGATACCACAACCTACACACAGAATGACAGAGCTATAATATCGGGACACCATAACCTACACACAGAATGACAGGGCTATAATATCGGGATACCACAACCTACACACAGAATGACAGGGCTATAAGGTCAGGACACCTCAACCTACACACAGAATGACAGAGCTATAAGGTCAGGACACCGAAACCTACACACAGAATGACAGAGCTATAATATCGGGTCACCACAACCTACACACAGAATGACAGAGCTATAATATCGGGATACCACAACCTACACACAGAATGACAGAGCTATAATATCGGGACACCACAACCTACACACAGAATGACAGAGCTATAATATCGGGACACCATAACCTACACACAGAATGACAGGGCTATAATATCGGGATACCACAACCTACACACAGAATGACAGGGCTATAAGGTCAGGACACCTCAACCTACACACAGAATGACAGAGCTATAAGGTCAGGACACCTCAACCTACACACAGAATGACAGAGCTATAATATCGGGTCACCACAACCTACACACAGAATGACAGAGCTATAATATCGGGATACCACAACCTACACACAGAATGACAGAGCTATAATATCGGGACACCATAACCTACACACAGAATGACAGGGCTATAATATCGGGATACCACAACCTACACACAGAATGACAGGGCTATAAGGTCAGGACACCTCAACCTACACACAGAATGACAGAGCTATAAGGTCAGGACACCGAAACCTACACACAGAATGACAGAGCTTTAAGGTCAGGACACCGAAACCTACACACAGAATGACAGAGCTATAACATTGGGACACCACAACCAACACACAGAATGACAGAGCTATAATATCGGGACACCATAACCTACACACAGAATGACAGGGCTATAATATCGGGACACCACAACCTACACACAGTATGACAGAACTATAATATCGGGTCACCACAACCTACACACAGAATGACAGAACTATAATATCGGGTCACCACAACCTACACACAGAATGACAGAGCTATAAGGTCAGGACACCTCAACCTACACACAGAATGGCAGAGCTATAATATCAGACACCACAACCTACACACAGAATGACAGAGCTATAATATCGGGACACCACAACCTACACACAGAATGACAGAGCTATAATATCGGGTCACCACAACCTACACACAGAATGACAGGGCTATAAGGTCAGGACACCTCAACCTACACACAGAATGACAGAGCTATAAGGTCAGGACACCACAACCTACACACAGAATGACAGAACTATAATATTGGGACACCACAACCAACACACAGAATGACAGAGCTATAATATTGGGACACCACAACCTACACACAGAATGACAGAGCTATAATATCAGGTCACCACAACGTACACACAGAATGACAGAGCTATAATATTGGGACACCACAACCTACACACAGAATGACAGAGCTATAATATCGGGATACCACAACCTACACACAGAATGACAGAGCTATAATATCGGGACACCACAACCTACACAAGAATGACAGAGCTATAATATCGGGTCACCACAACCTACACACAGAATGACAGGGCTATAATATCGGGTCACCACAACCTACACAAGAATGACAGAGCTATAATATCGGGACACCACAACCTACACAAGAATGACAGAGCTATAATATCGGGACACCACAACCTACACAAGAATGACAGAGCTATAATATCGGGACACCACAACCTACACACAGAATGACAGAGCTATAAGGTCAGGACACCTCAACCTACACAAGAATGACAGAGCTATAATATCGGGACACCACAACCTACACACAGAATGACAGAGCTATAATATCGGGACACCACAACCTACACACAGAATGACAGAACTGTAATATCGGGACACCACAACCTACACACAGAATGACAGAACTGTAATATCGGGACACCACAACCTACACACAGAATGACAGAGCTATAATATCGGGACACCACAACCTACACACAGAATGACAGAGCTATAATATCGGGACACCACAACCTACACACAGAATGACAGGGCTATTCTAACACTCCTTAACTCTTTTGAATGTTTTTGTCGTCTGATCTCCTGTTGAGATCGCAATTCAGGAAGTTAATACCACACCCCAAAAGCTGATGTGAGTTGATTGTTAGAGTATCTTACATAAACATTAAAAATAGCCTTTGATAGGTCTTCTCATTAAGTTTTACTTCCCTGTAACCGTTCGGTCTCATTGTCATACTAACCCAACGCATATACGCACGTCTTTTGAAAAGACACTGTTCCATATGTTCATACTATGTATTTCCACTTTTTTGTCCTCCGATGATACACCTAATATCCCTTTTAACATATATGTACTAGAGTTGTCACCCAAGTACCACCATGTCAACGAGTTATCTCCCCTATAGTATGTATATACTAGAGTTGTCTCCCCTATAGAATGTATGTACTAGAGTCGTCTCCCCTATAGTATGTATGTACTAGAGTCGTCTCCCCTATAGTATGTATGTACTAGAGTCGTCTCCCCTATAGTATGTATGTACTAGAGTCGTCTCCCCTATAGTATGTATGTACTAGAGTCGTCTCCCCTATAGTATGTATGTACTAGAGTCGTCTCCCCTATAGTATGTATGTACTAGAGTTGTCTCTCCTATAGAATATATGTACTAGAGTCGCCTCCCCTATAGAATGCATGTACTAGAGTTGTCTCAACTATAGTATGAACGTACTAGAGTTGTCTCCCCTATAGTATATATGTTCTAGGGTTGTCTCCCCTATAGTATGTATGTACTAGTGTTGTCTCAACTATAGTATGAACGTACTAGAGTTGTCCCCCCTATAGTATGTATGTTCTAGGGTTGTCTCCCCTATAGTATGTATGTACTAGAGTTGTCTTCCCTATAGTATGTATGTACTACAGTTGTCTTCCCTATATTATGTATGTTCTAGAGTTGTCTCCCCTATAGTATGTACTTAATAGTGTTGTCCCCCCTATAGTACGTATGTACTAGAGTTGCCTCCCCTAAAGTATGTACGTACTAGAGTTGTCTCCCCTATAGTATGTACGTTCTATAGTTGTCTCCCGTATAGTATTACGTACTTGAATTGTTTCCCCTATAGTATGTACGTACTAGAGTTGTCCCCCCTATAGTATGTACGTAATTGAGTTGTCTCCACTATAGTATGTATGTAATAGAGTGGTCACCCCTAAAGTATTACGTACTAGAGTTGTCTCCCCTACATTATGTACGTACTATGGTTGTTTCCCCATTAACATGTTCACGAGTTGTCTCCCCTATAGTATGTACGTAATAGAGTTGTCTCCACTATAGTATGTATGTAATAGAGTGGTCACCCCTAAAGTATTACGTACTAGAGTTGTCTCCCCTTTATTATGTACGTACTAGAGTTGTCTCCCCTATATTATGTACGTACTATGGTTGTTTCCCCATTAACATGTTCACGAGTTGTCTCCCCTGTATAAAGCTGTATCAGCGGTGTACATTAGATACACGCTAGCTTATCACATATCGTCCTGAGCTGTCCAACCAGTCTAGATAAAAGTGATTTCAATACATGATATAAGAGATAAAACGCACAATGTAAACAGATCTGCATCAGACTGAGAACAATCCCGTTACAATGGTTACTACTTATCATCGCGATGACGCGACCAACAAGGGGTTTTGATTAGTAACTATCTACTGGATAAAGGCCTAGGAATGCTACTCCACAAGCTAGGGAAAGTTCCCACAGAGCTCCCGCTACAGACCCGTCAGCTTCACGTGCTGGAGAGGGATATAGCGATCATCTTCTTAATAATTGAAAAAAAGTCATATATTGTTCACTAGGTACTACAATACAGCGACTTTAAGGAGATATTTTACTGATATAAAACTGTCATGATCATGTAGAGAATAACAATCACATACGATTACTTGTGAAACCCACAATGCCCTATCCTATCATGTTTATAGTACGTGGAATACACGTGCATGCCGGTGAAGATCGTGCTTTTCTCACGCCACGAAGACTGGTAAGCCTGGTAATGGGTGAATCGGATTCCAGTATTACAGAGAGCTGTACCTACACAAGGATCGCCTGGCACCCTCCCGTTCTATATACCCTCGTACTCCGCCATCTCCGTAATACATTTGTGGCACCTTATCACCAGAACAATTAGTCACATACCAACAAAATAAATCATTATACAATTTATATAAAACCGTGTTTGAGAGTGGCAAATCATGTTGGATTTTAAAACAACAGAATGTTACGAAGTATGGCACAAATATAGGCATGTAATATACAAACATGCTCGAGACCACATAAACTTTCGTTAATATATTAAAACATAAACTGTATATGATAAGATATTCTTGAAAAGGGTGACTTTGTGGCATGATACAGCATGGGATAAATTAATTTTAAGTTACACAATATATGCAACCAGAAAAACAGCAATGCTATAGACACTTGAGAGTACAACGACATTGTTGCTTGTTGTTTTGTGCAACATATATGATCTACATGAACTAATAGTCACGCCCTGGAACATGCATTTTTTCACATGTTTTGCCAAAATTAACAAACACCTTGTCAAATTACGTGTCAAAAGCAAGGTTCATAGTTAGTCATGATACATACCGACAATTTATCAAGTTACTTCTGTTACATTTTCCCGAAATATTGATTAATAAGCTTGTAAAGTAATAAATGTAAAATAAGTTGTATTTATTACGATTATTATTGTACATACAAGACTGTATGATATCAAAATAAATTGTATCGCTGTAATCATGTATAGTGACACCTGCTGCTGACAACACATGCTCCTTAGTCTTTCCTTTGCCAGTCTTCATACACAGACAGTAGAACTTGTCTAGACCGGACCCTTTTTAATAAGAAATTCTGTCTATTCCTGCATTAACGCTGTGTCAGACGTTTTCTCCTTATTAGATAATAATCCACCTCTTTGATTGCCTCATTTGAAAATTCACCTAAAAACTGACTTATTGTATGAAAGTGGTAGAGTGTGTGCGATACTTTCTACAAGTGTATGCGATACTTTGTTGGAAAAATATTGTACATTGCATTGTATAAAAATTTCTGAAAATAAAACAAATACAAAAAAGCTTGTAAAATATCAATAGATATGCTATATAGATGACCCTTAAACAGGTTGTAAAGACGCTTAGATGTACTCGAATACATCACACGAGGCGGGGCCTTCTTCTTCGTTGTGGCCACGGGCGCAGCCATTTTGGAACATGATGTTTACACCATGGGACTCTCTGTGGAGTAGATTTCCGAAGATTACCGGACATTTCCCCGAGATGTTGCGCCTAGTCGCTGACGATTGTTCCAGTCCGTTCCGCTGATCTTCTCTCCTTTTCCAATTATTTGCCCTAGGCGACGGAACTGTTGACAAGGTTAAAATAACAACATACATCATTTATATAGCGCTCTATATAGTTTGTAAAAATACTCTAAAACACTTAAAAACATTCACTTGTAATGCACAAATAAAGAAAGTCCTACAATCCCAATAATTCATTAAGCTAAAATATAATATCACAGTGCATATAAATACATAAATAAAAGTCAGTCTTTATATGTTGTCTATGCAGAGAACCTGGAATAACGACACTGGATAAAGGACAAAGGGATTAGTGGTGACTGGAATAATGAGGTTGGATAAAGGGACAAGGATTAGTGGTGACTGGAATAATGAGGCTGGATAAAAGACAAATGGATTAGTGGTGACTGGAATAATGAGGCTGGATAAAGGGACAAGGATTAGTGGTGACTGGAATAATGAGGCTAGATAAAGGGACAAGGATTAGTGGTGACTGAAATAATGAGGCTGGATAGAGGACAGAGGGTTTAGTGGTGACTGGAATAATGAGGCTGGATAAAAGACAAAGGGATTAGTGTTGACTGGAATAATGAGGCTGGATAAAGGGACAAGGATTAGTGGTGACTGGAATAATGAGGCTGGATAAAGGGACAAGGATTAGTGGTGACTGGAATAATGAGGCTGGATAAAGGACAAAGGGATTAGTGGTGACTGGAATAATGAGGCTGGATAAAGGGACAAGGATTAGTGGTGACTGGAATAATGAGGCTGATAAAGGACAAATAGATTAGTGGTGACTTGAATAATGAGGCTGGATAAAGGACAAAGGGATTAGTGGTGACTGGAATAATGAGGCTGGATAAAGGGACAAGGATTAGTGGTGACTGGAATAATGAGGCTGGATAAAAGACAAAGGGATTAGTGGTGACTGGAATAATGAGGCTGGATAAAGGGACAAGGATTAGTGGTGACTGGAATAATGAGGCTGGATAAAGGACAAAGGGATTAGTGGTGACTGGAATAATGAGGCTGGATAAAGGGACAAGGATTAGTGGTGACTGGAATAATGAGGCTGATAAAGGACAAATGGATTAGTGGTGACTTGAATAATGAGGCTGGATAAAGGACAAAGGGATTAGTGGTGACTGGAGTAATGAGGCTGGTAAAGGACAAATGGATTAGAGGTGACTGGAATAATGAGGCTGGATAAAGGACAAAGGGATTAGTGGTGACTGGAATAATGAGGCTGGATAAAGGGACAAGGATTAGTGGTGACTGGAATAATGAGGCTGGATAAAAGACAAAGGGATTAGTGGTGACTGGAATAATGAGGTTGGATAAAGGGACAGAGGGTTTAGTGTTGACTGGAATAATGAGGCTGGATAGAGGGACAAATGGATTAGTGTTGGCTGGAATAATGAGGCTGGATAAAGGACAAAGGAATTAGTGGTGACTGGAATAATGAGACTGGATAAAGGGACAAGGATTAGTGGTGACTGGAATAATGAGGCTGGATAGAGGGACAAATGGATTAGTGTTGGCTGGAATAATGAGGCTGGATAAAGGACAAAGGAATTAGTGGTGACTGGAATAATGAGACTGGATAAAGGGACAAGGATTAGTGGTGACTGGAATAATGAGGCTGGATAAAGGGACAAGGATTAGTGTTGACTGGAATAATGAGGCTGGATAAAGGGACAAGGATTAGTGGTGACTGGAATAATGAGGCTGGATAAAGGACAAAGGAATTAGTGGTGACTGGAATAATGAGACTGGATAAAGGGACAAGGATTAGTGGTGACTGGAATAATGAGGCTGGATAGAGGGACAAATGGATTAGTGTTGGCTGGAATAATGAGGCTGGATAAAGGACAAAGGGATTAGTGGTGACTGGAATAATGAGGCTGGATAAAGGACAAAGGAATTAGTGGTGACTGGAATAATGAGGCTGGAT
Organism: Mimachlamys varia; assembly: GCA_947623455.1. NCBI lineage: Eukaryota > Metazoa > Mollusca > Bivalvia > Pectinida > Pectinidae > Mimachlamys > Mimachlamys varia. Next base: position 2,321,678 of record OX392528.1, on the reverse strand, counting down.
AAAGGGACAAGGATTAGTGTTGACTGGAATAATGAGGCTGGATAAAGGGACAAGGATTAGTGGTGACTGGAATAATGAGACTGGATAAAGGGACAAGGATTAGTGGTGACTGGAATAATGAGACTGGATAAAGGACAAAGGGATTAGTGGTGACTGGAATAATGAGGCTTGATAAAGGGACAAGGATTAGTGGTGACTGGAATAATGAGGCTGGATAAAGGACAAAGGGATTAGTGGTGACTGGAATAATGAGGCTGGATAAAGGACAAAGGGATTAGTGGTGACTGGAATAATGAGGCTGGATAAAGGGACAAGGATTAGTGGTGACTGGAATAATAAGGCTGGTAAAGGACAAATGTATTAGTGTTGACTGGAATAATGAGACTGGATAAAGGGACAAAGGGATTAGTGGTGACTGGAATAATGAAGGTGGATAAACGACAAAGGAATTAGTGGTGACTGGAATAATGAGACTGGATAAAGGGACAAGGATTAGTGGTGACTGGAATAATGAGGCTGGATAAAGGGACAAGGATTAGTGGTGACTGGAATAATGAGGCTGGTAAAGGACAAATGGATTAGTGGTGACTTGAATAATGAGGCTGGATAAAGGACAAAGGGATTAGTGGTGAATGGAATAATGAGACTGGATAAAGGGACAAGGATTAGTGGTGACTGGAATAATGAGGCTAGATAAAGGGACAAGGATTAGTGATGACTGAAATAATGAGGCTGGATAAAGGACAAGGATTAATGGTGACTGGAATAATGAGGCTGGATAAAAGACAAAGGGATTAGTGTTGACTGGAATAATGAGGCTGGTAAAGGACAAAGGGATTAGTGGTGACTTGAATAGTGAGGCTAGATAGAGAACAAAGGGTTTAGTGGTGACTGGAATAATGAAGGTGGATGAAAGACAAATGGATTAGTGTTGACTAGAATAATGAGGCTGGATAAAGGGACAAAATAATTAGTGGTGGCTGGAATAATGAGGCTGGATAGAGGGACAAAATGATTAGTGTTGACTGGAATAATGCGGCTGGATAAAGGGACAAATGGATTAGTGTTGACTGGAATAATGCAGCTGGATAAAGGGACAAATGGATTAGTGTTGACTGGAATAATGAGGCTGGATAAAGGGACAAATGGATTAGTGTTGACTTGAATAATGCGGCTATGAGGCGTATAATCCTGTAGGATTTCGTTGTACATGATACTTATATTCCAGTGCAGGTTTAGTACGGGGTTGGGGAGGGGGAGGAGAGGGCTCATACGGCGTGAATATTAACAGATAATGGCGGAGATATCCCACTGAGTCACGAATTACCGAGCTATATACACAGCGACCTAAAACAGAAGTTTGTTTATAAATACAACACAGCTAAATACTACAGATATCTACTAACAACATGACCTGTTCGTCCCGCGGAGTTATCCCAACATCTCAGGGGTCTACAATGTCCCCCTGCTGTCTCTATAGCACAAATTGTCAGTGTGTATCTACTTGGTGCCAAACGTCAAAATAAAATACCTGGCCGTCTTTATGGGGATATCTCTGTAACAACAGAAACCTTAAATAAAAAGTATTTTGCCTGAAAATATATTCAACAACAAAACATATCCACTATAAAGCAAATATGTTTTTCTTCTATTCAATACCCCTCGTCTGTAATTGATATCGCGTGAGAATCTGTTGAAACCTTTAGATTTATCGTTTTATGGAAACACCACTATATACAAATATAACACGCATTCCTTATTTAACGCCAGACGTCGCAATTAATTACCCTCCCTTGAAAGATTGCTAAAAGCACGAACGATTTTTTTAATATAATATTTAAACATAATGCTGAATATTAATACGGAGAATCTTTATTCATGAACTTTTTTCAACTGGCACGCATGGGCAGTATGAGAACAAACTGAAAAAAAAATCCAACATGAAATGCTAACGCACATCATTATATTTGCCATTTTCCAGTTAGCATTTATTTTGACCTAAAAAGCTAACTGGAAGCAATCACATGATGAAATGTAGACATTTTGTTAAAGGATCGTTATATGATTCTACACTTCGTGTCCCGTTTACGTTTATTGTAGGCGGACAACTCCCAACCTTCGGGATACGGTTCTGTTTAGTGTAGACAGAAATCCCGACCTTCGGGATACGGTTCTATTTAGTGTAGACAGAAATCCCAACCTTCGGGATACGGTTCTATTTAGTGTAGACAGAAATCCCAACCTTCGGGATACGGTTCTATTCAGTGTAGACAGAAATCCCTACCTTAGGGATACGGTTCTGGTTAGTGTACATAGAAATCCCAACCTTCGGGATACGGTTGTATTTAGTGTAGACAGAAATCCCAACCTTCGGGATACGGTTCTATTCAGTGTAGACAGAAATCCCTACCTTCGGGATACGGTTCTGGTTAGTGTAGACAGAAATCCCAACCTTCGGGATGTGGTTCTATTTAGTGTAGACAGAAATCCCAACCTTCGGGATACGGTTCTATTCAATGTAGACAGAAATCCCTACCTTCAAGATACGATTCTGGTTAGTGTAGACAGAAATCCCAACCTTTGGGATGCGGTTCTATTTAGTGTAGACAGAAATCCAAACCTTCGGGATACGGTTCTATTCAGTGTAGACAGCAATCCCTACCTTCGGGATACGGTTCTATTTAGTGTAGACAGAAATCCCAACCTTCGGGATACGGTTCTGTTTAGTGTAGACAGAAATCCCAACCTTCGGGATACGGTTCTGTTTAGTGTAGACAGAAATCCCAACCATCGGGACAGGTTCTGTTTAGTGTAGACAGAAAGCCCAACCTTCGGGATACGGTTCTGTTTAATGAAGACAGAAATTCCAACCTTCAGGATACAGTTCTGTTTAGTGTAGACAGAAATCCAAACCTTCGGGATACGGTTCTGTTTAGTGTAGACAAAAATCCCAACTTTCGGGATACGGTTCTATTTAGTGTTGACAGAAATCCCAACCTTCGTATTACGGTTCTGTTAAGTGTAGACAGAAATCCCAACCTTCGGGATAGTGTAGACAGAAATCCCAACCTTCGGGATACAGTTCTGTTTAGTAAGGCAGAAATCCCAACCTTCGGGATACGGTTCTATTAAGTGTAGACAGAAATCTAAACCTTCGGGATACGGTTCTATTCAGTGTAGATAGAAATCTAAACCTACGGGATACGGTTCTATTCAGTGTAGACAGAAATCCCAACCTTCGGGATACGATTCTGTTTAGTGTAGACAGAAATCCCAACCTTCGGGATACGGTTCTGTTTAGTGTAGACAGAAATCCAAACCTTCGGTATGCAGTTTTTGGGTCCATTAAACCAACTAGCAACAATATAAATAGAGTAAATGGAAATACCAATTATTTGCTTAATTCCTACTTTCGTAAACACCGATGAAGGTACATTTGTCCTAAAATACAGAGAAGAACAGACGCAATAACTTCCTTTAATGTAAAGATTTCAGAGAACATCATCCAAAGCTCCAAAAAACACACCCAGTCATCGCAGTACAGGGCTGATTCACCGGTAACATTGATAACGTTCCCAGGCGTGATTAAACAGAATGGCCGGAACTGACCCCTGGTCAGTAGTATCTGTTACCTGAGTACCTGGGCAGGTGCGACGGCCAAAGATTTATTACAGGCGGCGAAAAAATATACCACACCTAACGTGTCTGGGGAGAATACAGGTGAAACTATATACCTCTTAAATTCTGTTTTATAACACTGGTGAAGAGCATTGCTGAAAGATCATCGCTTGACCATCTGTTTAATCAGATCTGGTCAGTTTGTTATTTGTCCCGGTTTGGGGACGGACGGCGTCATCCTATAAAGGCTGTTTTGTATATCATCATAGCTGTTGTCTTGTTCCTAACATGGAAATTAGTAAAAAAAAAGTTTGTCACGCTGTGATTAGCATAACTTTGTGACTGTTGTTTTGTCATTACGGTGACAGGTGTTGTTATGTTTCTAATACCCTATGTTAATTGTTGTAGTATACATGCCAGTGAATGCTAATAAACACAGGAGTACCCCTACCGTCGTGGGGAACTAATAAAAGATGTGCAAGGTAAGACATTTGCGTCTGGATGTTTTGTCAAGAGTGCCCAATAATCTTGCACATTATAGTAGGAAATAATCCGACTTTGGATGTTTGTTCTGTAGTAAACACGAGATGCTCTCAAGAGCAGACGTGTCAATACCTCAATGACACCTAATAAACACTGAGGGCACCACCATTACTGTCTGTAGGAGTAGGGGAAGAGCGTATCGGTATCTGGCACACTGTTACGGAACATAATCCCTTTCCTGGTCCGAGTGTTGTCGTAAAGAGGATAGACACTCAGCTCTCCTGGATTAGAAACAGATTAATTCGTTACATTTACCGGTGCGACTCTTCCAGGGCAGACGATTGCTCGATGAAATTGGCGCCAAAGTCTCTCAGATGTAGCACCGAAGACATAAGTATTTTGCCATTTTGTCTTTTCTTACATAATGATTTAACCGCAAAATGGCCGCCAGCAAGCACTGGCAGACGCCGAGCGCCTATAAATCACACTTTCTATTTCTTACTTATTCTTTTGGCCTCCTTTTGTTAGTTTTTATAACACATACATCTCTCGAACTTCTTTCGGGTGGAAGGTTTGTGAAGTTATATGAAGGTATCTAGGCCTTTGTTCTATGTTCGGTAATGATGACCCCACTTTACGGCGAGTCGTGGGAACTATCTGTTCTGGCCATCAGCGCCAGCTACGTCACAAAACAATCATTTCATTGAAAATTACAATACCACTTATCTAAGAATATAAGAATATATTTCACCCAACAATTAGGAGTGAACAAGGATGAAAAAGGCATATAAACCGGAGCAACAGTTTACGCTCTACGTATAATGATATTACCTAGTACAGTCCGATGTGTTCCGGGTAAGGTACCCGGATGAGGCACCAACAGGATGGTGTGATCGTCAGATCGTGCCGACAGAGGTTACTTACTTTTACTTTACATTCGAATGAGATGTCCGAAAGATAAGTCAAGCATAGCGTAGCGATACAAATGACTGCACATGCGATATGAATCAAGTATATATGATGTTTATAAATGCGGGGACTAGCGGTCGAGATATCGCAAGTCACGTTACGAGAAGACTCGGTCAGTACTTACTAGGGCCGAGCTAACTCCCCTATAGAACATTGAACATTGCGATAACGTATCTAGCATTATGTAAATTGTAAACGACATCCGAGCCCAATCACAAGGGATACGGAACAGCACCAGCACGTAACTAGCACTTACAAGAACATATTTTCGTCAATAGATTGATAGAACGTGACGCGTTAGGCGCGTGCGTCCCATTTGCTGACACGTGTACACTGTGACATGGGGCCGAGGTGATGCGTTCGAAGGAGGATTCGTGTTCGTTGTAATTGCTGCACTTGCGATGCGGTTGTAGTACGACTCGGTCGTCGGCAAGCGAGACATGAATTGCGCGTTCAAAGCCGATACATAAAACAACCTCTTACACTAATGCGCGCGTGAGATGGACGGTGTTTGTGACGAGCTACTCCCATGTCGACACAGCTGTACCGATGGGTATCGCCAATCGCGGAGTATCGTAAGAGTGGCCAAGGCTTGCAGGCCTTGTGGGGTACATTTTCCACATGGAATCTGAAAGAGGGTGTACGTGAACAACTACGTGTTTACTTTAGCGCTGACCTTCTGTATAAGATAAAGCCCCCGTCTGTTACCTCTGTGTTATGTGTCGCATGCTTAAATATAAGTACGTAAAAAACCGAGGGGACCTGGAATGACCTTTGTATGGGTTCGCGATGAAAGAGCGTTCACTTTGATTGGGACGAGACTGAGCGGGTTGTGCTTGTGGTTGGTGATCAAACACATCCTCCCTGGTACAGTGGCTGGGAGCTCAGCTCTCATCACGACTCTCAATAATTACCTATTGATGTTATCGGCAGGATAAACCACTGGGTGTTTTTGTGGTGTTTTTGCTCAATCGTGTACCTTATTTCTTATATAAAGTAACAAACTTAACCCTGATGACAGTTACATGTGTCATCACTCGTATTAGGGGCGCGTTATGATAACGGCAAAAATAACGTAAAAGTTCACAAATACTGTCTCGCTCTCTCAAGACTACTGCGTCTGTCAGAAATGCACCAGTTGACCTCTGTGTATTTATCCCAGTAGGGTATAAGTAGGGTATAATATAGTATAGGGATTTCCCGAGCACATACCGACATCACACACTCTAATAGGTTAGACTGAGGGGATACCCCTGCGTCATACGGGCATTCAGGGCCGCCTGGTGCACGGAATCCCCGAGGGTGTCGGTGATTGTCATCAATGCTACACAACAACATGAATCAAGTTCCGAAATGTCCGGACTGAACGAACTTCAATAAAGCGCCACACAAGGGTCATTCCTAATGCTATAGATGTATATCTGGTAGTTTTACTAAACCATGGACAAATAGACTTGATTGATGTAAGCTGTTCATCGCGCGTTAACTGTCTTCGGATGACGTCACCAGATGGCGCAGTTCGTTTCTGCACGTGGAAAAAGAGCAACAATATTGAATTGAATTTAATTACGATTAACACTTATTTAGGATTTAAAAGCAGATACAATATGCCGCAGCTAATACGTCTGGCTGTCGTCTGCCTTTTTTTGCTTCACACACACGCGCTCGTGAAATGCTACCTAATGGATTCGTCTGTCATTATCTAATTATCATCCGCCTAACGCGTGTCTGTTCACCCAAGCATGTACTTATATTTACATGCTTAATTTCCTCGCCATTATATTTAAACTTTAATACTTTTAAACTTAATGACATGCACCATGAGTAGTGTTTACGTTTTAGCGCCAATACATCTTTGATAATAGTGACAAATACATGTACTTCCGACGACAGTCACTCGCTAGCAGTCCCGGAAGTCAACAACTCGTGATCCGCGGTGTGGCGGAAATCGACCATCCATTCCGAGGTAGCTCATTGTCCAGTGGCGTGGTCGGACACGGACATATAAAGGGCCGGGCTGTGATGGTCACATTGACACAGGAAACATTTTATCTTCTTGTATAGAATCGTGACGAATCTACTTTTTGTTTTTTTTATTTTCTTTGTCAATTATTGTTATATATTTTACAGTTCAATATGTTGACAATTTAAGCGGAGGTCATTAAGGAACGTTACAATGCAGCCGTACGTGATTGCATCAATTAAATTGTCGTTAATTGAAAAATTATTTCCTGTCAGTTTTTTTTACTACGGGAAACGTGTATTGATACTCAAACATGACGTTTTAATGGATAAACTATGGCTATTGGCGCGCATACCGATTGATGAATACATCACAAGAGGCACAGCTTGGTCATGGTATACAGATTCATCGTGGTCAATCGAGCGCTTGTCAACGCAAATGTTTGCTGACTGGCTCTAAAGCGCCATAAATAGGACGGCACCTTACCATGACTGTAGTGCTACGGCGGCTTCACATGTGCGGGCACGGTCAGACGACACTTAAAAATACCGCTCTATTTGTCTAGATGTGAACACAATGATAATGGCCCCTTTTAACTCAATGTCCATCAGGTACTTTACGGCAGGCAGAGGGCGTGCTTGTACATTCTAACGACTTCATTAATTAAGACTGACACGGGGCGTTCAGCCACGAGCACACTCCTCTTCTTCACGGTAGTATCGTCTTCGGAAGCCGAGGACCAGCATCCGTATCATTTACCTGTTAGGGGCTTATTATCAGCTACTTGCAGCACGCTGAGGGATGTGTGGCGCTGAATATGTCAAAACAATTAATCAAAATGGTTGTCACAAAATGTCAAATCCGCGCCAATGTTAAGATATGTCAATTAATTTATCATGATTGCTATGTACGGAAAACACTTGGTTCTATAAACATAACAAATTGGTTAAATCTTCAAACAAAAAAGATATGCTTCTTAACTTTTCAGTATCGGATTAGCGGAATAAGATCTTAGATACAATATCTGTGAATAAAAAAAGTCGTTTCTTATCTAGAGGTCTAGCGTACTATGGTTTCCTGACTAAACCCAGCATATTAAAAGAATATTCATGATAACTTGAAATGGAATCATATCAGATTTAGTCTTTGGTAATTTCTTTTAACAAAATGACGAAAGGAAATGTATTGTAATATGCGCTTGTCAATCTATTTTTGTTTTAAATATCAAAACTAGAGTTATTTGATATATAAGTTAGGCCAGCAATAAATAGGCAGCTAAAACGCCGCGTAGGGCGGGAACACATGTAGACATGTGATAATTTGACCTGCTGAGTAATAGATCCCACAGATAAGTCGTGCAGTGTGAAATATGCTTTTGATTGGTGTAATTTCCCGGTGTTATAATTGTATCTACATATCGGTCCTCAGATCAGGCACGTGCATGTCAAACCGCTCCAATAATCGATCGCGCAAGTCAGGAAGTGACACGAGCATTCCATGACACGGTGTGACGGTTACATAACTCCGGGTCTGGTGACGTGTATACCCGTGCTAGCATTCCGACACGCAATACCCACGTCCAATATATTATTATACTCCGGAATGCGTCCACAACTTTCGACAACAAGCCATAGATACATCTCTAATGCCTTTAAACCATATACTGTCAACATGCTGCTCATATACTGTCAACATGCTGCTCATATACTGTCAACATGCTGTTGAAATGTCAGTATCACTTCCGCATCTCGTCATCATTAGCTTTATGAAAACTCATTTTCATCTTGAGCATTATACAGTTAAACATGATAAGTTTGTCTGATAATTCATTTAATATCACGGATTGCCCGATGCGACCTTACTTAACAAAAACACCATCTTACATCGACTTTCCCTAATTATCGCTGGCAGTGTTGGCCCAATACAAATGATGACACTCAGGGTATTGATCGCGCATGTCAGGAAGTAATGTGTAGTGCCTGACACGATGGATTCGTGACGTAATCGGTAACAGGTGAGCTAATCAGAGTTAAACGTGAATGAATTCCAACACACCCGACAATGGCTGCTATGGCCGAGGTGCTACCCCCCGGGGAGGGGGCGAGATGTTGATGAAACCACTGCTGGGAAAGTCATCGATAGTGGTTATAATGACCCCCGAATTACTGTCATGTCTGTTGTGATGCAGCTATGATTAATCGGCTCTCCATTCAGACCGATTCCCATGCCTGCTAATTATTTCTCCATGTACCCACAATAATCAGCCTTATCAACCAAAACTTGCATGTTTCTCTAGCAGTCATACAAACAATCTACATGGTTCTGTTTGTTATCACTCAAAATTGTTGAACTTTCTCCAAAAAGAGTTGAAAGCTAACAGGTTTGTGAGGGTTTGAGAGTGAAGCGGTGGTTGATTCGCCTCCAACAATAAACTTGGTATGTAATAGCTTACAAGTCTCAGTGAAGTCGGGCTATCAAACAGGAGGCAGCCTAAACACAATCTTGTGTCGTGTTTCATCCGAATACGTAACATTCCAGTATGGCCATACCAGAACCTCTACAATAGTAATAACACAGCTCAAACTGCCCATGATGATCCAGCAAAATACACCGTTTTCTCCTCTTGATTTCTGATTTTATTTTTTGCAAAAATATGCTTCAAAACTTACAGCAGTACAGATCGGCACATGTATATGACGGACAGGTGTTTTCACGTTTTTATTTTTTTTAACCACGACGGCACTGTTTTCAGCGGCCTTTACTTTATCAATGATATTCGAACGCATGTAACATTCAGAGATGTAACTTTCAGAGAAAGTGTTTTTTCTACTACCCACACAACTCCAACAACCCAGGTGGAGTATAAAATAGTCTGGGGTAGGTATATTGCGGCATCTGTGGTGCAGCATTCAAGAAAAGTGGCACTATAAAAGATGCCGTTGGAAGCACGGTCCCACTATCAATAGAACACAATACATTTCTATGACACACGCATACATACACATATAGGGAGATGTAAGCCTGGTGGTATAGGACCAGTGGATAGAGCGCGTGATAAGACAGCTCCTGAGAACTCGTCAGAATTGTTTCTTAAAACTGTATATGTTAATTATAGTGATTGTATAAAGCCGTATATCTAATAATAATAAATAATAATATACATTTATATAGCGCTCTATATAATTTGCAAAATTACTCTAAAGCGCTTCAAAACATGTAGATAATAATTTGATACTTACAATGCATAAATAAAGAAGTTATTACAATCTAAGCTAATGTGATAATATAAAAATGCATATAAATACGAACTACAGCTACTGTAGATAAACAAATGTCAGTATATACATGTCGTTTAAGTTGATACCCTAATTTGCAGACGTGAAAAGGTACGTCTTCAGATGTTTCTTGAATTTGGCCAGTCGAATTGCGGATGGTAAGGAATTCAACAACGTGGCCGAAACTCTCCCAAAACACCGGTTTCAATAGGTCAACGTACGAGATTTTGGGACACACAACAATGATTCTGTCTCCGACCTTCGTGATCGTGACGGCTGATACAGGGTAACTAGCTTCTTTATGTACTGGGGAGCTGTTCCATCCAGTGCCTTGTATGTGTATACCAAGATTTTGTACTGTGACCTGTATTGTACAGGTAACCAGTGCAATGAATACAGAACAGGACTGAAATGCTCTCTCTTTCTAACTCGAGAAATCTATGTTCAGTAAGGCACATTCGAGTTAGCTTATGTTAGCTAGATTAGGCGTTATCAAATGCTATATATTTGTTTTATTTATTTATGAGAAATATTATGCCAAAGAGTGAAACAGGCCCTCTTGGCCACCTCTGAGGGGACAATAAGATCTAATTGATATTTCTGAAAATCAACACGTATTTTGTTCCGATTCTATATCATGATTTACGTAAAATATTAGACGACGGAGTGCCACCTGCTATCAACTTGTACTAGATCACTGTAATGTACCCCAGTCAACAACCCCCACACCCTATCGTACGTAACAGGTGCGCGCACACACAAACAACGTACGCCTAGTGATACACAGTGACGTCATCATATCAATAGAGATATGGAGAATCAATTATTGTAATATCTAAATAAAATTAAAAAAAACGATCGCGCCTTTAGCAGAGGACTTTTGAACGAAAATCGTGGAAATGCGGCATTATAGAACACGAAATAGGTTGTTGCCTGCAAGTGGCACAGGCGTGTTGGTTTCGCCTGTCTGTCAATTACGGTGCCCGGGAGATGCTTCCAGGTGTGTGAAGGGGGTGGGGGCACGGCATTCTCTAGTCACAGACAGATAGCCTCTCAGGTGTGGGGAGGGGGTGGAGGCACGGCATTCTCTAGTCACAGACAGATCACCTCTCAGGTGTGGGGAGGGGGTGGGGGCACGGCATTCTCTAGTCACAGACAGATCACCTCTCGGGTGTGTGAAGGGGGTGGGGGCACGGCATTCTCTAGTCAGACAGATCACCTCTCAGGTGTGGGGAGGACATGGCATTCTCTAGCCACAGATTCTGGTATGATATGGGCACACATCAAACAAACTTTTGTTTACATATCGTATCACTATAGGAAAAACATCTCCCGTCTCCCTTCAAGTGCAATGTAAAATCGACTCTCGCTTTATACGGGCACACGATTCCCTCTTTACCTTGAAACTCTACTTTTAAAGTAAAATCTACCAGATTAACTTTTTCTCAACTGGTTAGATAAGACAGATAATTCATCTAGGGGGAATACACGTTTATCTCTTTAAAGATAAATATTAGTAGTGGAGAGAACTTCAAAAAAACCCATCAAAAGTAGAAATATTTTATCCAAATTAAGAACTTCAAACTTGCCACTCCTTGTTGACGGTCAGGTGGTTGTAGAGAAGACAGGTTATGTTCCTTATGATGAAACAGCGACGCTTTAAGTCAGCGCTTTATACGTCTTTGCTTTAAACGTCTCTGCTTTATACGTCTCTGTTTATACGTCTCTGTTTATACGTCTCTGTTTATACAGCTCTGTTTATACGTCTCTGTTTATACGTCTCTGTTTAAACGTCTCTGTTTATACGTCTCTGTTTATACGTCTCTGTTTAAACGTCTCTGTTTATACGTCTCTGTTTAAACGTCTCTGTTTATACGTCTCTGTTTATAAGTCTCTGTTTATACGTCTCTGCTTTACACGTCTCTGTTTATACGTCTCTGCTAGGTATTTACTAAATGTTAAGTAAATAGACTCTCGAGGCTGAGCATTTCCCTCTGTTATCTGAGGAGGTTAACCGGGACAACCTACTAGGCTGAGCATTCCCTCGGTTATCTGGGGAGGGTAACCGGGACAACCTACTAGGCTGAGCATTCCCTCGGTTATCTGGGGAGGGTAACCGGGACAACCTACAAAGCTGAGCATTCCCTCGGTTATCTGGGGAGGGTAACCAGGACAACCTACAAGGCTGAGCATTTCCCTCGGTTATCTGGGGAGGGTAACCGGGACAACCTACTAGGCTGAGCATTCCCTCGGTTATCTGGGGAGGGTAACCGGGACAACCTACTAGGCTGAGCATTTCCCTCGATTGTCCGGGGAGGGTAACCAGGACGACCTACTAGGCTGAACATTTCCCTCGGTTATCCGGGGAGGGTAACCGGGACAACCTACAAGGCTGAGCATTTCCCTCGGTTATCTGGGGAGGGTAACCGGGACAACCTACAAGGCTGAGCATTTCCCTCGGTTATCTGGGGAGGGTAACCGGGACAACCTACAAGGCTGAGCATGTCCCTCGGTTATCTGGGGAGGGTAACCGGGACGACTTACTAGGCTGAGCATTTCCCTCGGTTATCTGGGGAGGGTAACCAGGGCAACCTACTAGGCTGGGCATTTCCCTCGGTTATCTGGGGAGGGTAACCGGGACGACTTACTAGGCTGAGCATTTCCCTCGGTTATCTGGGGAGGGTAACCGGGACGACTTACTAGGCTGAGCATTTCCCTCGGTTACCCGGGGAGGGTAACCAGGACTACCTAATACTCGTGTTTTCTGTTTCATCGAGCATACCCCCCCCCCCCCCACCCCCACCCCCCACTCCCGCCCTGGGTTTGTAGGATTTAGCCCTCTAGCGATACTATAATATAGCCCTATAGATTATTGGAAATAAAACAGTCTTACATTGTCAACGCGACATCTATTCATGGTAACGCGAATTCGACTCGGCTCTCCATCAACGGACACTTTAAATGCGACCTAACGCGAACTACCTCCAAAGAGTAACGCGACTTGACCTTGGTAGAGTAATGGTTCACACCGCGACATCCCTGGCCTCCACACATTGTTATTATGACGTACAGTTAAAAGGGACATATACATGTCTACCCTTTCTGAGTGACTTGTTCGGGTGTCGTATTATTATATCATACATGGCGTCTTTTAATTTTAATTTGCGGTTGAATCTGTGTTCCTGAATGTCATTATACTGCACTGTTCACAATCTTGTGTTGCAGTCAGATCCAGTAGCCTGAATTGTTTGATTGTTTTGATTCCTGAGAGGTTTAAGTGCGTGGTTTAAGAAAGGGAGTATATTACAAAGGTCTTGGACCAAACAAAACCCTTGATAAGAGTGTGTGTGGGTTATAGTGTTTTGTTTGAAGTCGGTTGACACTTGCTGGTCCGTCTGTTATACCCCGACACACGTGTGTGTCACTTGTTATATAACTATATACTGTATCATAAATACCCACTATTTACCTCGTTAAAGCCATCGTTTACTGATAATCACAGACAGGGCATTGTTACTGGTCCTCGAGGAGAGTGATTAGCATTAAAGGCACCAACTCTAAGTCATGTATGAGTAAGTCCTGTTTTTGACCCAAGTTCTGTGTTATGTTTTCACCAACGTACAAATGAAATAATCTTTTTCATCTATAATAACGCACCGAATGACCCCGGCTGGTAATGACGCTGGTACAGGCTTGTATAGTAAACATGTAGTTTAGGAACGATATTGTTTACGGAATACTAGATCGTACAGGAAGACGAATACTTATTAAACAGCAGCTTGATACTGGCGAGGTTCAGTACTAGGGAGATACTGCCGAGGGTCAATACTAGGGAGATACTGTCGAGGGTCGGTACTAGGGAGATACTACCGAGGGTCAGTACTAGGGATATACTACCGAGGGTCGGTACTAGGGAGATACTGCCGAGGGTCGGTACTAGGAAGAAACTGCCGAGGGTCAGTACTAGGGAGATACTGTCGAGGGTCGGTATAGGGAGATACTACCGAGGGTCAGTACTAGGGATATACTACCGAGGGTCGGTACTAGGGAGATACTGCCGAGGGTCGGTACTAGGGAGATACTGCCGAGGGTCGGTACCAGGGAGAAACTGCCGAGGGTCAGTATTAGGGAGATACTACCGAGGGTCAGTACTAGGGAGATACTGCCGAGGGTCAGTACTAGGGAGATACTGTCGAGGGTCAGTACTAGGGAGATACTGTCGAGGGTCAGTACTAGGGAGATACTACCGAGGGTCAGTACTAGGGAGATACTGGCGAGGGTCAGTACTAGGGAGATACTGCCGAGGGTCAGTACTAGGGAGATACTGCCGAGGGTCGGTACTAGGGAGATACTGACGAGGGTCAGTACTAGGGAGATACTACCGAGGGTCAGTACTAGGGAGATACTGGCGAGGGTCAGTACTAGGGAGATACTGCCGAGGGTCAGTACATGTACTAGGGAGATACTGCCGAGGGTCAGTACTAGGGAGATACTACCGAGGGTCGGTACTAGGGAGATACTACCGAGGGTCATTACTAGGGAGGTACTACCGAGGGTCAGTACTAGGGAGATACTGCCGAGGGTAAGTACTAGGGAGCTACTGCCGAGGGTCAGTACTAGGGAGATACTGCCGAGGGTCGGTACTAGGGAGATACTGCCGAGGGTCGGTACTAGGGAGATACTGACGAGGGTCAGTACTAGGGAGATACTACCGAGGGTCAGTACTAGGGAGATACTGGCGAGGGTCAGTACTAGGGAGATACTGCCGAGGGTCAGTACATGTACTAAGGAGATACTGCCGAGGGTCAGTACTAGGGAGATACTACCGAGGGTCATTACTAGGGAGGTACTACCGAGGGTCAGTACTAGGGAGATACTGCCGAGGGTCTGTACTAGGGAGATACTACCGAGGATCAGTACTAGGGAGATACTACCGAGGGTCGGTACTAGGGAGATACTGCCGAGGGTCGGTACTAGGGAGATACTGCCGAGGGTCGGTACCAGGGAGAAACTGCCGAGGGTCAGTATTAGGGAGATACTACCGAGGGTCAGTACTAGGGAGATACTGCCGAGGGTCGGTACTAGGGAGATACTGTCGAGGGTCAGTACTAGGGAGATACTGTCGAGGGTTAGTACTAGGGAGATACTGCCGAGTGTCAGTACTAGGGAGATACTACCGAGGGTCGGTACTAGGGAGATACTACCGAGGGTCGGTACTAGGGAGATACTGCCGAGGGTCAGTACTAAGGAGATACCACCGAGGGTCGGTACTAGGGAGATACTACCGAGGGTCAGTACTAGGGAGATACTGCCGAGGGTCAGTACTAGGGAGATACTACAGAGGGTCAGTACTAGGGAGATACTACCGAGGGTCAGTACTAGGGAGATACTACCGAGGGTCAGTACTAGGGAGATACTGGCGAGGGTCAGTACTAGGGAGATACTGGCGGGGGTCAGTACTAGGGAGATACTGGCGAGGGTCGGTACTAGGGAGATACTGGCGAGGGCCAGAACTAGGGAGATACTACCGAGGGTCAGTACTAGGGAGATACTGGCGAGGGTCAGTACTAGGGAGATACTGGCGAGGGTCAGTACGAGGGAAATACTGCCGAGGGTCGGTACTAGGGAGATACTGCCAAGGGTCAGTACTAGGGAGATACTGGCGAGGCTCGGTACTAGGGAGATACTACCGAGGGTCGGTACTAGGGAAATACTGCCGAGGGTCGGTACTAGGGAGATACTGGCGAGGTTCAGTACTAGGGAGATACTGGCGACGATTGGTACTAGGAAGATACTGGCGAGGGTCGGTACTAGGGAGATACTGCCAAGGGTAAGTACTAGGGAGCTACTGCCGAGGGTCAGTACTAGGGAGATACTGCCGAGGGTCGGTACTAGGGAGATACTGCCGAGGGTCGGTACTAGGGAGATACTGACGAGGGTCAGTACTAGGGAGATACTACCGAGGGTCAGTACTAGGGAGATACTGCCGAGGGTCAGTACTAGGGAGATACTGACGAGGGTCAGTACTAGGGAGATACTGCCGAGGGTCGGTACTAGGGAGATACTGCCGAGGGTCAGTACTAGGGAGATACTACCGAGGGTCAGTACTAGGGAGATACTGCCGAGGGTCAGTACTAGGGAGATACTGACGAGGGTCAGTACTAGGGAGATACTGCCGAGGGTCGGTACTAGGGAGATACTGCCGAGGGTCAGTACTAGGGATATACTACCGAGGGTCAGTACTAGGGAGATACTGACGAGGGTCAGTACTAGGGAGATACTGCCGAGGGTCGGTAATAGGGAGAAACTGCCGAGGGTCAGTACTAGGGAGTTACTACCGAGGGTCAGTACTAGGGAGATACTGCCCAGGGTCAGTACTAGGGAGATACTACCGAGGGTCGGTACTAGGGAGATACTACCGAGGGTCGGTACTAGGGAGATACTACCGAGGGTCAGTACTAGGGAGATGCTGTCGAGGGTCAGTACTAGGGAGATACTGCCAAGGGTCAGTACATGTACTAGGGAGATACTGCCGAGGGTCAGTACTAGGGAGATACTACCGAGGGTCGGTACTAGGGAGATACTACCGAGGGTCATTACTAGGGAGATACTACCGAGGGTCAGTACTAGGGAGATACTGCCGAGGGTCAGTACTAGGGAGATACTACCGAGGGTCAGTACTAGGGAGATACTACCGAGGGTCGGTATTAGGAAGATACTACCGATGGTCATTACTAGGGAGATACTACCGAGGGTCAGTACTAGGGAGATACTGCCGAGGGTCAGTACTAGGGAGATACTGCCGAGGGTCAGTACTAGGGAGATACTGTCGAGGGTCATTACTAGGGAGATACTGGCGAGGTTCAGTACTAGGGAGATACTACCGAGGGTCAGTACTAGGGAGATACTTGCGAGGGTCGGTACTAGAGAGATACTGCCGAGGGTCAGTACTAGGGAGATACTGCCGAGGGTCAGTACTAGGGAGATACCAAGGATATACGTTGTAGCTCTTTTTTTCATTCGGTTATATCATATAAGATAAGATACATATTATTTAGAGTCGGTGTGGCATTTAAAAACGTTTTTGAGCAATCTTTTGCAATATAGAATTTTTTTTATTGAATTTTAAAACCCCCCTTTTTATATAAACTGACTTATATACGATAGTGGAGGAAGAGGGTGTGATAGTTTGGAAACCGGAAGAAGGGAATGTGAAGCTATACGCGGATATGATTGGATGTTTTTTTGAGTAAGGAGTATAATAGGATATAGAAATTCGAAAAGCGACATACTGTAGGAGGCCAATGAGATGGTATGGCAACCGGAAGCACACAGAGTGGCATACTGTGAAAGGCAGAAGAGATTGTATAGTAACCGGAAGCACAAAAAGTGGTATATTGTAAAACAATCTGATTAAAATACAGATTCTCACTATAACTATCGTGTGTAGGACTGACAGCGACCAGCAGAAGGTCATGTGCAGATGACCTTTGTATTCACCAATCAAATTGCTGCTTACCAGATTCTGAAAGTGAAAAGCTAATTCCGATTAGTTTCTACACTTGACGTTAAACCAGTGTAAAGTAAAGAGAAACCCGAACGACCGTATAAAAAAATGGCGGCGTCCACAAAATACACCAATCAAATTGTTATATAACGCCCTGAATGATTTTCTCTTCTTCGCTTCGATTCGCCGCCATTTTTGTTCGTCTACCAAACACCGTTTACAAGGTGCATTTTGATTGGCTGTTCATTTCCTAGATATGGAAATAATAAAGGTTATCTGCAGATGACCTTCTGCTGGTCGCTGTCAGATCCTACACACGATAGTAATAGTGAGGATCTGTATTTTAATCAGATTGTTTGTAAAAGGCAGAAGAGATTGTATGGCAACCGGAAGCACACAAAGTGGTATACCGTAAAAGGAAGAAGAGATTGTTTGGTAACCGGAAGCACAAAAAGTGGTATACTGTCAAAGGCAGAAGAAATTGTTTGGTAACCGGAAGTACAAAAAGTGGTATACTGTAAGAGATATAAAGGAGAGAGCACGGTTACCGGAAGTAGAAAAAGCGGTATATAGTATGACGTATAGAGGAGATAGTATAGTAACGGCAGTAGTGTAGTGTCGAACAATCTACGGGCTAGGCCTGTTGAACAACACTGCAAGTGATTGTAAGAGGAAGCTGATCTTATATCATAAAGGGCCCCTGCAAAATCTTGTTTTTGAAGGAAACTAAAATTGATTTGCTGTCTCATTAAAATTGTTGGGATGCTTTTCTCCCTTCGAGCCCCAGTCAGGCAGTTACATTTCTTCTTTCTCCTGTTACAGATAATGATTATTGTATAGACCATTTATTGTCGCGTTACCGGAAGTACAGAAAGTAAAATACACGGTGGTGAAGGACATGGATGTGGTATCGGGACGAGGCACCTATTACGTATGCAAGTGTGTCGTTACCAATCGGGACAAGGCACCTATTACGTATGCAAGTGTGTCGTTTCTGAATAAATTTGGACTATTTTTCATTATTTTTTTTTGAAGGCCATACTAAACCCAGGGAGTTTTTAATTGCTACTAATTAGAAGATTCACATGTTTTGTTTGACTTTTCATGAGCAAAGAATAGTTTGAATGTACTGAATGCTTCAAATGGGGTATATTTTGTACCCTGGGTCATTTGAATATTGCGCCAGAATATTAACAATGATGCAGCAGTAGCCACACACTCTACATCACCACGTGAAAAAATGGTGGTCATGACCTGTCAACACTTCGGCTGGAATTGTACCAAAGACCCACCTTTGACATACCTGGAGGATTAGTCTGAGTGAGATATAGAGATATGAAGGAGCTACACCTGTATATGTTTGGTAAGCCAATATAGAGAAATTAATAGTTATATCTGGCCATCGTCGTAACCGGAAGTTGTGAACGTGAAACAATACACCGATCGCGGGATTTTGTCAGACAACTCACGTGATTATCAGATAGAAGTGCGTGATCTATTCTATAAAATACGATGTAGGCTAGGATAATCGGTAGCTGATCAAGACGTAGAAGCAACGGGTTACTGTGACGTTTTAAATCTGATCACCAAATACATTATTCGAGATATTTCTGCTAATTAATATCTTAAATGTCCTAGCGCATTGCCTTGACGTTTATCAATATAAAACCAGATCCTCCTTACAGCAGTGTCTCGTGGAGGGCCCCTCGACACCCTCATAGAGCAGTGTCTAGTGGAGCCCCCCTCGACACCCTCATACAGCAGTGTCTAGTGGAGCGCCCCTCGTCACCCTCCTACACCAGTTTCTGGAGGAGAGCCCCTCGACACCCTCCTACCCCAGTTTCTGGAGGAGAGCCCCTCGTCACCCTCCTACACCAGTTTCTGGAGGAGAGCCCCTCGACACCCTCCTACACCAGTTTCTGGAGGAGGGCCCCTCGACACCCTCCTACACCAGTTTCTGGAGGAGAGCCCCTCGACACCCTCCTACACCAGTTTCTGGAGGAGAGCCCTCGACACCCTCCTACACCAGTTTCTGGAGGAGAGCCCCTCGACACCCTCCTACACCAGTTTCTGGAGGAGAGCCCTCGAAACCCTCCTACACCAGTTTCTGGAGGAGAGCCCCTCGACACCCTCCTACACCAGTTGTTGGAGGAGAGCCCCTCGACACCCTCCTACACCAGTTTCTGGAGGAGGGCCCCTCGACACCCTCCTACACCAGTTTCTGGAGGAGGGCCCCTCGACACCCTCCTACACCAGTTTCTGGAGGAGGGCCCCTCGACACCCTCCTTCACCAGTTTCTGGAGGAGGGCCCCTCGACACCTTCCCGGTAGTAACACCCTCGACCCCGGTGCGTGTTTTGTGTAGTGATGGGTGGTGTTTGTTATTGTGACTGTCACCAGCACTTGTCCCCGTTATGTTATTGTGTTACGGTATTGTTTGTCACTGTGTCAATGTCTGCATCGGGGTCATTGGCAAGCTTCAGTGCATTCAATACTTCCGGTACATATCCAGCATCGGGTTCACGCGCAGAGGCTAGGCACGGACCTATGTCACTCACAGGGGCTAGGCACGGACCTATGTCACTCACAGGGGCTAGGCACGGACCTATGTCACTCACAGGGCAAGGCACGGACCTATGTCACTCTCAGGGGCTAGGCACGGACCTATGTCACTCACAGGGGCTCGGCACGGACCTCTGTCACTCACAGGGGCTAGGCACGGACCTATGTCACTATGAAATGATTGCCACACAATTAGTTTACCTCTCTCGAATATAACCCCTCCCTTCAGAGTGTACAAATACAAAAAAATATGAAAGTTACTCTAATTTAATTAATATGTTACTTCTCAATAAACATGATAGCCATCAAAATCTGTTTTAAAATCTTCATGTATCTTCTTAACATTTAGTTATTCCTCAACAGAAATTTTCTGTCTAATTACTGTAGCAAAAATGACAGACTACATATCTGATAAAACATAAACATTTAAACGACCTAGACATAATATTAAGTAAATTTTGAAAAATGGCGTGTATGAATAGTTTTACAAGCATTACCAATGAGTATCGGGCAGGAAGAATTAGCCGAGCCGTGGCGAGCTATCGCATGTCGATCGGCGCGGAGTCGTGACACACGGAGAATTGGCAGTAAATTGATAACAGATTCTTCTGCTATCTCCATCATAATATATCTGTGGGAAAAACGGCGATCCCGTAATCTTTACGCGTTATTCCACCATGACAATAATTTTGGAGTATTTCACAGCCGTTAACTGATGGAGGGCATCGTCGCAGGGCAGCTTTAATTACTATCAGTGCCGGGTGATGCTCCAAATTCTGGGTAAATTTAGCATGAAGTAGAAATAGCAGATGTAATGGACAAGTCGTGATGAGGACTGGTGGTATGAAATATGTATTTTGTTAAGAAACAGGTGCGCGCACACTTATCTGTAGATCTCGTGATATCATCTGCTGAACACACTGTCTGGTACGGGACGGTTAGTTTCATGACCAGAATGACTTCAGAGCAAACTGATTCTAACATAACTGTTTGTTTGTTATAAACCTGATTTATTCTATTTTACAAATATAACATTTACATTCGAGTGCTAAAGAGACGGTTAACATCGTCGATTTAAGCGTGCATACAGTGCCAACTACATACTTCTCCCTCTTGTGGTGGACACACATGACCAACTATAACACTAATCCTGGCGGCGGGCATACACGTCTAACTATTCCACGCCCCCTGGTGGTGGGTACATATGGCCAACTACATATACCACGACTACTGGCGGTGGGCATTCCGTATTAAACGTACTACACCTAATGTGGGTTACCCGGTTGACTAAATCACGCCCCTGGTGGTGGGCATACACGGTTGACTATACCCCCCTTTTGGTGAGCATACACTGTATAACGTCCCCTGCTGGCGGGCATACACGGTTAGCTATACCACATCCCTTGGTGGTGGGCATACATGACTAACTCTACATCGCCCCCTGGTGGTGGACAACACGGCTAACTATACCACGCCCCCTGGTGGTGGGAATTCACGGTTAGCTAGACCACGCCCCTTGGTGGTGGGCATACATGACTAACTCTACATCGCCCCTGTTGGTGGGCATACAGGGCTAACTATATGACGAACCCTGGTGGTTGGCATACAGGGCCGACCAGACCACGCCCCCTGGTGTTGGGCAAAGAGCCGATTAAACAACACACCCTGGTGATGGGCATATACGGCTAACTCCACCACGCCCCTGTAGGTGGGCATACATGGCTGACTATTCCACGCCCCTGGTGGTTGGCAAACATGGCAAAATACACGACTGGCTATATCACGCCCTGTGGTGGTGGGCATTCCGTATCAAGCATATATACTACACCCCATGCTTAATAGTACCCATGTATGTACTCAATGGGAAGTCAGTACTCAGTCACGTGGTGTGCTAATGGTTGATATTACCGGGGAATGATACCGTCAGTCATGCTGCGAAGGTCCCTTCGGAACAGATATAACATATTCCCTATCATTAGCTTGTGTTACTGTATGTATATACTTATTACATATGTGGGGGTCATTGTACAGATATATTTCTGTATATATGGACGTATAGACTTATTGTATATGTTGATGTCATTGTACAGATATATTTCTGTATGCATGGACGTATAGACTTATTGTATATGTTGGGGTCATTGTACAGATATATTTCTGTATACATGTACGTATAGACTAATTGTATATGTTGATGTCATTGTACAGATATATTTCTGTATACATGGATGTATAGACTTATTGTATATGTTGTGGTCATTGTACCAGATATATTTCTGTATGTAAGGACGTATAGACATATTGTATATGTTGTGGTCATTGTACAGATATATTTCTGTATACATGGACGTATAGACTTATTGTATATGTTGGGGTCATTGTACAGATATATTTCTGTATACATGGATGTATAGACTTATTGTATATGTTGGGGTCATTGTACCAGATATATTTCTGTATACATGGACGTATAGACTTATTGTATATGTTGGGGTCATTGTACAGATATATTTCTGTATGTATGGACGTATAGACTTATTATATATGTTGGGGTCATTGTACCAGATATATTTCTGTATACATTGACGTATAGACTTATTGTATATGTTGGGGTCATTGTACAGATATATTTCTGTATACATGGACGTATAGACTTATTGTATATGTTGATGTCATTGTACAGATATATTTCTGTATATATGGATGTATAGACATATTGTATATGTTGGGGTCATTGTACAGATATATTTCTGTATACATGGACGTATAGACTTATTGTATATGTTGATGTCATTGTACAGATATATTTCTGTATGTATGGATGTATAGACTTATTGTATATGTTGGGGTCATTGTACAGATATATTTCTGTATACATGGATGTATAGACTTATTGTATATGTTGGGGTCATTGTACAGATATATTTCTGTATACATGGACGTATAGACTTATTGTATATGTTGATGTCATTGTACCAGATATATTTCTGTATACATGTACGTATAGACTTATTGTATATGTTGATGTCATTGTACCAGATATATTTCTGTATACATGGACGTATAGACTAATTGTATATGTTGATGTCATTGTACCATATATATTTCTGTATGTAAGGACGTATAGACTTATTGTATATGTTGATGTCATTGTACCATATATATTTCTGTATGTAAGGACGTATAGACTTATTGTATATGTTGGGGTCATTGTACCATATATATTTCTGTATGTAAGGACGTATAGACTTATTGTATATGTTGGGGTCATTGTACCATATATATTTCTGTATGTAAGGACGTATAGACTTATTGTATATGTTGGGGTCATTGTACCATATATATTTCTGTATGTAAGGACGTATAGACTTATTGTATATGTTGGGGTCATTGTACAGATATATTTCTGTATACATGGATGTATAGACTTATTGTATATGTTGATGTCATTGTACCAGATATATTTCTGTATGTAAGGACGTATAGACTTATTGTATATGTTGATGTCATTGTACCATATATATTTCTGTATGTAAGGACGTATAGACTTATTGTATATGTTGGGGTCATTGTACAGATATATTTCTGTATGTAAGGACGTATAGACTTATTGTATATGTTGGGGTCATTGTACAGATATATTTCTGTATACATGGACGTATAGACTTATTGTATATGTTGATGTCATTGTACAGATATATTTCTGTATGTAAGGACGTATAGACTTATTGTATATGTTGGGGTCATTGTACCATATATATTTCTGTATGTAAGGACGTATAGACTTATTGTATATGTTGTGGTCATTGTACCAGATATGTTTCTGTATGTAAGGACGTATAGACTTATTGTATATGTTGGGGTCATTGTACAGATATATTTCTGTATACATGGATGTATAGACTTATTGTATATGTTGGGGTCATTGTACAGATATATTTCTGTATACATGGACGTATAGACTTATTGTATATGTTGATGTCATTGTACCAGATATATTTCTGTATACATGGACGTATAGACTTATTGTATATGTTGATGTCATTGTACCAGATATATTTCTGTATACATGGACGTATAGACTTATTGTATATGTTGGGGTCATTTTACCAGATATATTTCTGTATACATGGACGTATAGACTTTTTGTATATGTTGATGTCATTGTACAGATATATTTCTGTATACATGGACGTATAGACTTATTGTATATGTTGATGTCATTGTACAGATATATTTCTGTATGTAAGGACGTATAGACTTATTGTATATGTTGGGGTCATTGTACCATATATATTTCTGTATGTAAGGACGTATAGACTTATTGTATATGTTGGGGTCATTGTACCAGATATATTTCTGTATACATGGACGTATAGACTTATTGTATATGTTGATGTCATTGTACAGATATATTTCTGTATACATTGACGTATAGACTTATTGTATATGTTGGGGTCATTGTACAGATATATTTCTGTATACATGTACGTATAGACTTATTGTATATGTTGATGTCATTGTACAGATATATTTCTGTATGTATGGATGTATAGACTTATTGTATATGTTGTGGTCATTGTACCAGATATGTTTCTGTATACATGGACGTATAGACTTATTGTATATGTTGATGTCATTGTACCAGATATATTTCTGTATACATGGACGTATAGACTTATTGTATATGTTGTGGTCATTGTACCAGATATGTTTCTGTATACATGGACGTATAGACTTATTGTATATGTTGATGTCATTGTACCAGATATATTTCTGTATACATGGACGTATAGACTTATTGTATATGTTGGGGTCATTGTACCAGATATAGTTCTGTATGTATGGACGTATAGACTTATTGTATATGTTGATGTCATTGTACCAGATATATTTCTGTATACATGTACGTATAGACTAATTGTATATGTTGATGTCATTGTACAGATATATTTCTGTATACATGGATGTATAGACTTATTGTATATGTTGATGTCATTGTACCAGATATATTTCTGTATGCATGGATGTATAGACTTATTGTATATGTTGGGGTCATTGTACCAGATATATTTCTGTATACATGTACGTATAGACTTATTGTATATGTTGATGTCATTGTACCAGATATATTTCTGTATACATGGACGTATAGACTTATTGTATATGTTGGGGTCATTGTACAGATATATTTCTGTATACATGGATGTATAGACTTATTGTATATGTTGGGGTCATTGTACCAGATATATTTCTGTATGTATGGACGTATAGACTTATTGTATATGTTGATGTCATTGTACCAGATATATTTCTGTATACATGGATGTATAGACTTATTGTATATGTTAGGGTCATTGTACCATATATATTTCTGTATACATGGATGTATAGACTTATTGTATATGTTGATGTCATTGTACAGATATATTTCTGTATACATGGATGTATAGACTTATTGTATATGTTGATGTCATTGTACAGATATATTTCTGTATGCATGGATGTATAGACTTATTGTATATGTTGATGTCATTGTACAGATATATTTCTGTATACATGGATGTATAGACTTATTGTATATGTTGATGTCATTGTACAGATATATTTCTGTATACATGGATGTATAGACTTATTGTATATGTTGGGGTCATTGTACCAGATATATTTCTGTATACATGGATGTATAGACTTATTGTATATGTTGATGTCATTGTACCAGATATATTTCTCTATACATGTACGTATAGACTTATTGTATATGTTGATGTCATTGTACCAGATATATTTCTGTATACATGGATGTATAGACTTATTGTATATGTTGGGGTCATTGTACAGATATATTTCTGTATACATGGATGTATAGACTTATTGTATATGTTGGGGTCATTGTACCAGATATATTTCTGTATACATGTACGTATAGACTTATTGTATATGTTGATGTCATTGTACCAGATATATTTCTGTATGCATGGATGTATAGACTTATTGTATATGTTGGGGTCATTGTACCAGATATGTTTCTGTATACATGGACGTATAGACTTATTGTATATGTTGGGGTCATTGTACCATATATATTTCTGTATACATGGATGTATAGACTTATTGTATATGTTGGGGTCATTGTACCAGATATATTTCTGTATACATGGACGTATAGACTTATTGTATATGTTGATGTCATTGTACCAGATATATTTCTGTATGCATGGATGTATAGACTTATTGTATATGTTGGGGTCATTGTACCAGATATATTTCTGTATACATGGATGTATAGACTTATTGTATATGTTGGGGTCATTGTACCAGATATATTTCTGTATGCATGGATGTATAGACTTATTGTATATGTTGGGGTCATTGTACCAGATATATTTCTGTATGCATGGACGTATAGACTTATTGTATATGTTGGGGTCATTTTACAGATATATTTTTGTATGCCTATATTTGGCAGTAAACTGAATTGACTACCGCTGGTTGGTATTGTTGTACATATAAACTTTAAGTGACGATAGACGTGCCCTATTGGTGTTCGAATGTTAAAGTCTCTCCCCAAAACGGGACATAAACATCACTCGGTGTTTACTTAAAATTCCCCATAATTCTGGTCCTGTCAGAACAATGAAAATTTGTTAGTTGTAATGTACATTAAAAGGCTGAAAATATCAGCACCTCGTTATAATTATTTGTGAAGTCTGTGCACAGTTGTCGTAATGACCCCACGACCTTAGTACACGTCATACATTAGTCCTGGTCACCTCCAGTTCAAAGATGATCCGGGCATTGTGCTAGACCACGTGACTGATATCCGTGATACATAGATCAGCTTCTAATTCATTGGTGTGTCATAACAAAGATTTTGTATCGGTTAAGTCAACAGACATATTCAATCCCCCTCCTCCACTTCCTTTAGAAGTCGAGATGTCAATGAACAGTCCTAATAGTTTTTGCTACGGCTACTTTACCGCGCGCATGCGTATTTGGGGCTGGAAGTGTTTCCTTCTGATTAGGGAACACGGCTAGGTGACGGTTACTTAAACAGTGGGATGGAGACAAATCGCTGTCATTTGTCACAACGTCACGCCCCTCGTCCGCTAAACAGGAGGATTCGATTTATAGTCCCGGGAACACCCCGAGCGTGTCGACCAATAACAAAACTGGCCACACCTAAATCAATATGATTTTGTTGAAGTAACGAGTATTTCACGTCCACTATATATCGACAGAGAGCACAGGCACTTGTGGCCAGGAGAATAACCCGAATAAAGCGAATTCGAAAAAATAAAATTAAATATATAAACTAAATTTTTCCAATTTTCTTTTTATGTTATTAATCATCTAAAACCACAATGAAAATAACTGGCAAATTTCAGCTTGATACGTCAAGTGGTTAAATTTCACAAAAAATCGAAATACTGGAAAGAGAGAAGGTATGCAACTCCGTGGCAGAAAATACCTGGTTATTCTCCTTCCTGGCCACAAGTGCCTGTGACAGAGAGATGGGGAATACATACTATTTTCTTATATTTGTTTTTTCATATGACTGATACTACCCCATATCAAATACAAATGTTCAAGCACAGTTAACGCTTAACAAGTCTAGGAGTATGTTTTCGACACCTTTGTCATCAATTATTGAAAGTAAGGCTATTTCCGTGCGTTATAATAAAGTGACCCGGACTGTGTCTATCCGGCCGGTCTTGTGATAATATCTCGTCCCAGTTGCAGACACGTGATCAAAAATAACATATTGGCCACACAACATGAAATCGCATGTTAAAATGCAACATTCAAAGGTTATCTAAACCTAATATCAAAAGTTAATTTCATTTTGCCAACTGGCTAAGTGGTAGAGTGCATCACGCAATCATCAGCCTCAGCTCTCGATGGTTGGATGAACAGTTTCACTTGTGATCAACTCATCTATCCGGCGATAACACGTTGACGACAGTACCCGCTTCTTATTCGAGGATGTAGGAACAGCGATATAATTCGAAATTCAGAGATTTTGATTTTTTTCTTAGACTGACCCCCATATAAAAAATTGAAATATAAATAAAGGGCTTAATGATATTGATCTCATCCACGTACTGACGTTATCCTCATCCACGTACTGACGTTATCCTCATCCACGTACTGACGTTAACCTCATCCACATACTGACGGTATCCTCATCCACATACTGGCGTTAACCTCATCCACGAACTGACGTTATCCTCATCCACGTACTGGCGTTATCCTCATCCACGTACTGACGTTATCCTCATCCACGTACTGACGTTATCCTCATCCACGTACTGACGTTATCCTCATCCACGTACTGGCGTTAGTCTAATCCACGTACTGACGTTATCCTCATTCACGTACTGACGTTATCCTCATCCACGTACTGGCGTTAGTCTTATCCACGTACTGGCGTTAGTCTAATCCACGTACTGACGTTATCCTCATCCACGTACTGACGTTATCCTCATCCACGTACTGGCGTTAGTCTAATCCACGTACTGACGTTATCCTCATCCACGTACTGACGGTATCCTCATCCACGTACTGGCGTTAGTCTAATCCACGTACTGACGTTATCCTCATCCACGTACTGTCGTTATCCTCATCCACGTACTGACGTTATCCTCATCCACGTACTGACGTTATCTTCATCCACGTACGGGCGTTATCCTCATCCAAGTACTGACGTTATCCTCATCCACGTACTGGCGTTATCCTCATCCACGTACTGGCGTTATCCTCATCCACATACTGGCGTTATCCTCATCCACGTACTGACGTTATCCTCATCCACGTACTGACGTTATCCTCATCCACGTACTGACGGTATCCTCATCCACGTACTGGCGTTAGTCTCATCCACGTACTGGCGTTAGTCTAATCCACGTACTGGCGTTATCCTCATCCACGTACTGGCGTTATCCTCATCCACGTACTGGCGTTATCCTCATCCAAGTACTGACGTTATCCTCATCCACGTACTGACGTTATCCTCATCCACGTACTGACGTTATCCTCATCCACGTACTGACGTTATCCTCATCCACGTACTGTCGTTATCCTCATCCACGTACTGACGTTATCCTCATCCACGTACTGACGTTATCCTCATCCACGTACTGGCGTTATCCTCATCCACGTACTGTCGTTATCCTCATCCACGTACTGGCGTTATCCTCATCCACGTACTGGCGTTAGTCTCACCCACGTACTGACGTTATCCTCATCCACGAACGGGTGTTATCCTCATCCACGTACTGTCGTTAGTCTTATCCACGTACAGGCGTTAGTCTAATCCACGTACTGGCGTTAGTCTAATCCATGTACTGGCGTTATCCTCATCCACGTACTGGCGTTAGTCTTATCCACGTACTGGCGTTAGTCTAATCCACGTACTGGCGTTAGTCTAATCCACGTACTGGTGTTAGTCTAATCCACGTACTGGCGTTAGTCTAATCCACGTACTGGCGTTAGTCTTATCCACGTACTGGCGTTAGTCTAATCCACGTACTGGCGTTAGTCTAATCCACGTACTGGTGTTAGTCTAATCCACGTACTGGCGTTAGTCTTATCCACGTACTGGCGTTAGTCTAATCCACGTACTGGCGTTAGTCTAATCCACGTACTGGTGTTAGTCTAATCCACGTACTGGCGTTATCCTCATCCACGTACTGGCGTTAGTCTAATCCACGTACTGTCGTTATCCTCATCCACGTATTGGCGTGAGTCTAATCCACGTACTGACGTTATCCTCATCCACGTATTGGCGTTAGTCTAATCCACGTACTGGCGTTATCCTCATCCACGTACTGTCGTTATCCTCATCCACGTACTGTCGTTATCCTCATCCACGTATTGGCGTTAGTCTAATCCACGTACTGACGTTAGTCTAATCCACGTACTGGCGTTAGTCTAATCCACGTACTGGCGTTAGTCTAATCCACGTACTGGTGTTAGTCTAATCCACGTACTGGCGTTAGTCTAATCCACGTACTGACGATAGTCTAATCCACGTACTGACGTTATCCTCATCCACGTATTGGCGTTAGTCTTATCCACGTACTGGCGTTAGTCTAATCCACGTACTGGTGTTAGTCTAATCCACGTACTGGCGTTAGTCTAATCCACGTACTGACGTTAGTCTAATCCACGTACTGACGTTATCCTCATCCACGTATTGGCGTTAGTCTTATCCACGTACTGGCGTTAGTCTAATCCACGTACTGCCGTTAGTCTAATCCACGTACTGGCGTTAGTCTAATCCACGTACTGGCGTTAGTCTAATCCACGTACTGGCGTTAGTCTTATCCACGTACTGGCGTTAGTCTAATCCACGTACTGGCGTTAGTCTAATCCACGTACTGGCGTTAGTCTAATCCACGTACTGGCGTTATCCTCATCCACGTACTGGCGTTAGTCTAATCCACGTACTGTCGTTATCCTCATCCACGTATTGGCGTTAGTCTAATCCACGTACTGGCGTTAGTCTAATCCACGTACTGTCGTTATCCTCATCAACGTATTGGCGTGAGTCTAATCCACGTACTGACGTTATCCTCATCCACGTATTGGCGTTAGCCTAATCCACGTACTGGCGTTATCCTCATCCACGTACTGGTGTTATCCTCATCCACGTACTGTCGTTAGTCTAATCCACCTTCTGACGTTAGTCTAATCCACGTACTGACGTTAGTCTAATCCACGTACTGGCGTTAGTCTAATCCACGTACTGGCGTTAGTCTAATCCACGTACTGGCGTTAGTCTAATCCACGTACTGGCGTTAGTCTAATCCACGTACTGACGTTAGTCTAATCCACGTACTGACGTTATCCTCATCCACGTATTGGTGTTAGTCTAATCCACGTACTGGTGTTAGTCTAATCCACGTATTGGTGTTAGTCTAATCCACGTACTGGTGTTAGTCTAATCCACGTACTGGCGTTAGTCTAATCCACGTACTGGCGTTATCCTCATCCACGTACTGGTGTTATTCTAATCCACGTATTGGTGTTAGTCTAATCCACGTATTGGTGTTAGTCTAATCCACGTACTGACGTTAGTCTAATCCACGTATTGGTGTTAGTCTAATCCACGTACTGGCGTTAGTCTCATCCACGTATTGGCGTTAGTCTCATCCACGTACTGGTGTTATCCTCATCCACGTACCGACGTTATCCTCATCCACGTACTGGCGTTATCCTCATTCACATTCTGGCGTTAGTCTCATCCACGTACTGGCG
The DNA here is from genome assembly GCA_947623455.1 of Mimachlamys varia. NCBI lineage: Eukaryota > Metazoa > Mollusca > Bivalvia > Pectinida > Pectinidae > Mimachlamys > Mimachlamys varia. Next base: position 2,290,040 of record OX392528.1, on the reverse strand, counting down.
TTATCCTCATCCACATTCTGGCGTTAGTCTCATCCACGTACTGGTGTTAATCTCTTCCACGAAACAATCATACTCTCCGTTCAAAACAGATGTGTATGTGTTTCGTCCTCTAAAGACAAATTTGTGTGCGTCTAGTCTAGTACGGATTTGTAAGCGTCTCGTTCGCCTATGACGGATTTGTAAGCGTCTCGTCGGCCTATAACGGATGTGTGAGCGCCTCATTCGCCTATGACGGATTTATTAGTGTACGTCTCAGATTTGGAAGCGTCTCGTCCGCATATGACGGATTTGTAAGCGTCTCGTTCGCCTATAACGGATGTGTGAGCGTCTCATTCGCCTATGACGGATTTATTAGTGTACGTCTCAGATTTGGAAGCGTCTCGTCCGCCTATAACGGATTTGTAAGCATCTCGTCCGCCTATGACGGATTTGTAAGCGTCTCGTCCGCCTATGACGGATTTGTAAGCGTCTCATCCGCCTATGACGGATTTGTAAGCGTCTCGTCCGCCTATGACGGATGTGTAACCGTCTCGTTCGCCTATGACGGATTTGTAAGCGTCTCGTCCGCTTATGACGGATGTGTAAGCGTCTCGCCCGTCTATGACGGATTTGTAAGCGTCTCATCCGCCTATGACGGATTTGTAAGCGTCTCGTCCGCATATGACGGATGTGTAAGCGTCTCGTTCGCCTATGACGGATTTGTAAGCGTCTCGTCCGCCTATGACGGATTTGTAAGCGTCTCGTCCGCCTATGACGGATTTGTAAGCGTCTCGCCCGTCTATGACGGATTTGTAAGCGTCTCATCCGCCTATGACGGATTTGTAAGCGTCTCGTCCGCATATGACGGATTTGTAAGCGACTCGTTCGCCTATGACGGATTTGTAAGCGTCTCGTCCGCCTATGACGGATTTGTAATCGTCTCGTCCGCCTATGACGGATTTGTAAGCGTCTCGCCCGTCTATGACGGATTTGTAAGCGTCTCATCCGCATATGACGGATTTGTAAGCGTCTCGCCCGCATATGACGGATGTGTAAGCGTCTCGTTCGCCTATGACGGATTTGTAAGCGTCTCGTCCGCCTATGACGGATTTGTAAGCGTCTCGTTCGCCTATGACGGATTTGTGAGCGTCTCGTTCGCCTATGACGGATATGTAAGCGTCTCGTCCGCCTATGACGGATTTGTAAGCGTCTTGTCCGCCTATGACGGATTTGGAAGCGTCTCGTCCGCCTATGACGGATTTGTAAGCGTCTCGTCCGCCTATGACGGATTTGTAAGCGTCTCGTCCGCCTATGACGGATTTGCAACCATCTCGCCCGTCTATAACGGATTTGTTTGTGTACATCTCAGATTTGGAAGCGTCTCGTCCGCCTATGACGGATTTGTAAGCGTCTCATCCGCCTATGACGGATTTGTAAGCGTCTCGTCCGCCTATAACGGATTTGTAAGCGTTTCGTCCGCCTATGACGGATTTGTAAGCGTCTCGTTCGCCTATGACGGATTTGTTTGTGTACATCTCAGATTTGGAAGCGTCTCGTCCGCCTATAACGGGTTTGTAAGCGTCTCGTCCGCCTATGACGGATTTGTAAGCGTCGCGTCCGCCTATGACGGATTTGCAACCATCTCGCCCGTCTATAGCGGATTTGTTTGGGTACATCTCAGATTTGGAAGCGTCTCGTCCGCCTATAACGGATTTGTAAGCGTCTCGTCCGCCTATGACGGATTTATAAGCGTCTCGTCCGTCTATGACGGATTTGTAAGCGTCTCGTCCGCCTATGACGGATTTGTAAGCGTCTCGTCCGCCTATAACGGATTTGTAAGCGTCTCGTCCGTCTATGACGGATTTGTAAGCGTCTCGTCCGCCTATAAATATAACGTATTGTTATAAAAATGAATACCCTAAAAGTTTTTTAAAAACTTGAAAAAATCAGCTTTTTCCCCTTCATCCTGAAAAATAAGTCCGGTTCCAGTCTCACTGTTATAAAGCCTCCAAAACAAACATGATTTGCCTACTTTTAATTTGATGAACTTTTGTGTACCCCACATACCCATTAGTTCAGACTCTCTCACTCAGACTGTTAGCCTCAGTATGGAAGTAAACACACAATCGAAGCGTGAGTAGACATTAGTTTTACAAAGATACGACGCCATTTTCTCTCGTAACTTACGGCAGGGTGGACATGGCGTAAAGCTACGCAAGGTTTTTGCGTAACTTACGAACGTTCGTAAGTTACAAAGATTTTTGAAACGCTAAGTAATTCGTAAATCTGACATACGCAAAAGTTACGAACGTTCGTAAGTTACGAAGCTTAGTGAAACGGTACCCTGGTTACCGGTGTACGTATATTAGTTAACAGTCCTGGTTACCGGTGTACGTATATTAGTTACCAGTCCTGGTTACCGGTGTTCGTATATAACAGTCCTGGTTACCGGTGTACGTATATAACAGTCCTGGTTACTGGTGTACGTATATAACAGTCCTGGTTACCGGTGTACGTATATTAGTTAACAGTCCTGGTTACCGGTGTACGTATATTAGTTAACAGTCTTGGTTACCGGTGTACGTATAATAGTTAACAGTCCTGGTTACACGATGTACGTATATTAGTTAACAGTCCTGGTTACCGGTGTACGTATATTAGTTACCAGTCCTGGTTACCGGTGTTCGTATATAACAGTCCTGGTTACCGGTGTACGTATATAACAGTCCTGGTTACTGGTGTACGTATATAACAGTCCTGGTTACCGGTGTACGTATATTAGTTAACAGTCCTGGTTACCGGTGTACGTATATTAGTTAACAGTCTTGGTTACCGGTGTACGTATATTAGTTAACAGTCCTGGTGACCGGTGTACGTATATTAGTTAACAGTCTTGGTTACCGGTGTACGTATATTAGTTAACAGTCCTGGTTACCGGTGTACGTATATTAGTTAACAGTCCTGGTTACCGGTGTACGTATATTAGTTAACAGTCTTGGTTACCGGTGTACGTATATTAGTTAACAGTCCTGGTTACCGGTGTACGTATATTAGTTAACAGTCCTGGTTACCGGTGTACGTATAATAGTTAACAGTCCTGGTTACACGATGTACGTATAATAGTTAACAGTCCTGGTTACACGGTGTACGTATATTAGTTAACAGTCCTGGTTACACGATGAACGTATATTAGTTAACAGTCCTGGTTACCGGTGTACGTATAATAGTTAACAGTCTTGGTTACCGGTGTACGTATATAGCAGTCCTGGTTACCGGTGTACGTATATTAGTTAACAGTCCTGGTTACCGGTGTACGTATATAACAGTCCTGGTTACCGGTGTACGTATATAACAGTACTGGTTACTGGTGTACGTATATAACAGTCCTGGTTACCGGTGTACGTATAATAGTTAACAGTCCTGGTTACACGATGAACGTATATTAGTTAACAGTCCTTGTTACACGGTGTACGTATATTAGTTAACAGTCCTTGTTTCACGGTGTACGTATATAACAGTCCTGGTTACCGGTGTACATATATAACAGTCCTGGTTACTGGTGTATGTATATAACAGCCCTGGTTACCGGTGTACGTATAATAGTTAACAGTCCTGGTTACCGGTGTACGTATAATAGTTAACAGTCCTGGTTACCGGTGTACGTATATAACAGTCCTGGTTACACGATGTACGTATATTAGTTAACAGTCCTGGTTATCGGTGTACGTATATTATTTAACAATCCTGGTTACCGGTGTACGTATAATAGTTAACAGTTCTGGTTACACGATGTACGTATAATAGTTAACAATCCTGGTTACCGGTGTACGTATAATAGTTAACAGTTCTGGTTACACGATGTACGTATAATAGTTAACAATCCTGGTTACCGGTGTACGTATAATAGTTAACAGTTCTGGTTACACGATGTACGTATAATAGTTAACAGTCCTGGTTACACGATGAACGTATATTAGTTAACAGTCCTGGTTACCGGTGTACGTATAATAGTTAACAGTCCTGGTTACACGATGAACGTATATTAGTTAACAGTCCTGGTTACCGGTGTACGTATAATAGTTAACAGTCCTGGTTACACGATGTACGTATAATAGTTAACAATCCTGGTTAGCGGTGTACGTATATAACAGTCCTGGTTACACGATGTACGTATAATAGTTAACAGTCCTGGTTACCGGTGTACGTATATTAGTTAACAGTCCTGGTTACACGGTGTGCGTATATTAGTTAACAGTCCTGGTTACCGGTGTACGTATATAACAGTCCTGGTTACCGGTGTACGTATATAACAGTCCTGGTTACACGATGTACGTATAATAGTTAACAGTCCTGGTTACCGGTGTACGTATATTAGTTAACAGTCTTGGTTACCGGTGTACGTAATTAGCTAAAAAGCCTGGTTACCGGTGTACGTATATTAGCTTAATATTTTAAAAGTCTCTACAATTACTTAATGGATAATTCTATTCATGGTGACTCTACTGTTAATCAATTATTGTTTATGTATAATGAAATAGTCAGTAATATGGATCAAGGTAAGGAATTAAGATTTATTTTTTGTGATGTAAGTAAAGCTTTTGATAGAGTTTGGCATACAGGTCTTATAAATAAGCTACAATCGTATGGTATTGGAGGGAATTTACTTCTATGGTTTAAAAATTATTTACTTGATAGAATGCAAAGAGTTACTACTGAAGGCTACTTTTCACAGTTTAAAGTTGTAAATGCGGGTGTACCTCAAGGATCTGTTCTTGGGCCACTTTTATTCTTAATATATATTAATGATATAACTGAAAATATTTCTACTAACATAAAGCTTTTTGCAGATGACACCTTCCTATATGTGATCATTGATGATAATCCAGCTCAGGCAGCACAAGCTCTCACTGATGATCTTGATAATATTAATGACTGGGCAAACCTATGGGACATAAAGTTTAATCCACTAAAAACAAAATATGTTGTATTTTCCAGAAAAAAACCTGTACATCCTCCAATATCTTTCTAGGATAATATAATCAGTGACGCACCCTCACACAAACACTTAGGTCTTATACTCAAAGATGATGCTACATGGAACCAACATATACAGTTTATTTATGAAAAAACTTCCAATAGACTTAACATCCTTCGTTATATTAAAACTAAAGTTGACAGAAAAACATTAATTAAAATATATACTTCATTTATTAGACCTATCTTAAAATACGCAGATATAGTATGGGATAATTGTTCTTTGCAATCAAGCGACTTGTTAGAATCTGTTCAATTGGAAGCTGCTAAAATTATAACCGGTCTTCGTTCTGGAACATCTCACAATAAACTTTATAACGAACTTGAATGGGAAACACTTGCAGCAAAACGACACTAACATAAACTTATAATGATGTATAAAATATTTCACGGTATAGCACCTCATTACTTACAAGAAATCATTTATCCTTTCATGAACATTCAAAATAACAACCCTCACTCAATTAGACGAATAAGACACTTCAATCCACCTCTCTGCAGAACAAATAATTATTTTGAAAGCTTTTTTCCCTATATGTGCCGAACGGTTAATAATATGGATGTTACATTGTTTAATGCTCCATCACTTTCTAGTTTTAAACGATCTTTAATAAATAAAGTTACAACAAATATAACTTCTTCAATTTTTAAATTAGAAGGGGACAGAAGGGCCAATATTGTTCTATGTCAACTTAGAAATGAGTGCAGTGACCTCAATTTCGATTTACATAAAGATCACTTATTAGCCAGTCCAGCATGTTCATGTTCTTTTAATTTTGAAACTGTATCTCATTATTGTTTTTAATTGCCTCATGTATAATGAACAGAGACATGATCTTTGGCTTCTTTAAATAATTATGGTAATCATAATCATGTAAATATACATACTTTCCTTCACGGATGCCCTTTCTGTAATGTAGATGTAAACAGGCAAATTTTAAAAGATGTCTTAAATTTCATTGGTAAATCTAAACGCTTCAAACTTTATTACCTATAATATGTATCATGAAGGCATGTACATATACATTTAACTATTTAAAAAAATATTATTTTTCCACCAATAGCATAACAGTATGGCTGACTGATTGATGAGTCCTAAATTGAATAGTATTTTATAATCTAAGTAAACTCTCTAATATTGATTTCTCTGTATAAATTAATTAAACTTCATTTGTAATATTTATGTTGGGCAGTCCAATTTACAGATGACCTGTGCAGTATATATACTTGCATGTGGACTTTTGGTCAGGTATTTTGGCTGTTTAGTTATTATGTATATACAAGTAAACATACAATATAAATAATTGTATATAACATTATTTATGTTCATCAAAGTTATAGAGAGTAATGTACTATGTATCTATTGTACATGTGCTTGTGTTGTGTATTGTGTATACATGTGTTGTGCTTGTATTTGTCAACATTTACTAGTTATCTCCCTTGTTAATTTTATTTGTTTTGTGTTTATACAAAATTAATTTTCAGTTCACATTATTTTTCTTAATTGATTATATAAACTGACTTTCTGTTATTTTCGGCCACCTATGGAGAAAATTACCTAACAAGCCTGGTTACCGGTGTACGTATATTAGCTAACAGTCCTGGTTACCGGTGTACGTAAATTAGCTAACTAGCCTGGTTACCGGTGTACGTTTATTAGCTAACAGTCATGATTATCGGTGAACGTATATTAGCTAACATTCCTGGTTACCCGTGTACGTATATTCGCTAACAAACCTAGTTACCGGTGTACGTATATAAGTTAACAGTCCTGGCTACCGGTGTTCGTATATTAGTTAACAGTCCTAGTTACCGGTGTACGTATATTAGCTAACAGTCCTGATTACCGGTGTACGTATATTAGCTAACAGTCCTGATTACCGGTGTACGCATATTAGCTAACAGTCCTGGTTACCGGTGTACGTATATTAGCTAACAAGCCTAGTCACCGGTGTACGAATATAACAGTCCTGGTTACGGGTGTACGTATATAACAGTCCTGGCTACCGGTGTACGTATATTAGCTATCAAGCCTGGTTGCCGGTGTACGTATATTAGCTAACTAGCCTGGTTACCGATGTACGTATATAACAGTCCTGGTAACCGGTGTACGTATATAACAGTCCTGGTAACCGGTGTACGTATATTAGCTAACAGTCCTGGTTACCGGAATGCAACTATACGCAGGGGCGTAGCTGGAGGTGTTTCAATGTGCAAGCCCTGCGAGCGTTTATTAGCAATTACTTCAAATATGGTGCCATTTGGTCGTATCATTATACACATCATTGATGTGAAAATAAAATGTTTTACTTCCATAATGTCTTGAAAACAAAATTAATATACATACGTTTCTTAAGTCATTTACTCGTTAGTAAGTAATAACAGAGACATAAAATCCATCTGTGTTACATTTACGTCTCTGTCAGTAAGTATTATGCAATGTGATTTTGCCGCTTTCAACTCAGTCAGTTACAGTTGTAGTTAGAAATCTCGCTTATTTTCGTCAGCATAATTTCGCATAATTTAATAGGCTCATCATCAAATTTTTCTGTCATTTTATTCGAACTGAGCGAAAAGTCAAACCAAAATCGGCGATATTTATATATTAAAATATAGATGCACTAAATAGAGGATCTTGCATGAGTGTCAATGTGTAATATGGGATTCTTAAAACGAGTTAGATACAATTTAATATGTCACGAGTCTTTAGGCGAGTGACATTAAATTATACAGTAGCATTGACACGAGTGTTAGATTATATTTATAACATAACTTATATTCATGAGAAAATACACCAAAACTTTCAAATTTATTTCTTGAAAAAAAAGGTAAATTTCACTTCCGAGAATTAAAGATCAACTTGAATCTATTTTTTTATACTATGGAGGTATAACACAAAAAAAAAACGGAGTGTATTTTAAGTAAACCGTGAAGCAGTTTATGATAAGAGTACACTCCGGTTGCTTGTGTTATAACCCCGTAACAAAAAAAAGATTCAAGTTACTCCTTATATTTTAATCTATACCATGCGAAAATTCACTTTATTGATGGACTCTTTTCTCTTAAAAAATTATTACGCTGCTACATTAAGTAATCAAAAGCGACGTTGTAAACGGCGACGTTATTTTTACGCTATGGGCTGATAGCATATTTTTTTTTTTAAGCCAGTGGAAATGCTTGTTTCAAACAAGATTAAATTATAGTCATATAACGTCATAAAGACGTCATTTGTTATGGCGTCACAATGGTGTTATTACATTGTGTGATACCATATTCATGACTTTTGTCGTATGACATGACTGAACGGGTCAGTTATATGTGATTAAAACCAGATATGACATATGATTATACGAATAACAAACTCCATGCAGCCTGGTCTGTTAATCTGACGAGTTGATTAAAAAGAGGACCATTATCAGTGGACTAAAGAATATTAGTCGAATTATGAAATATCTCGACTTTTATACACATACTTTGGAAAAATGATGTGCAAGCACGGACTTATGTGCTTACATGGCAGCTACGCTCCTGATAGGTATATTAGCTAACAGTCCTAGTTACCGGTGTACGTATATAACAGTCCTAGTTACCGGTGTACGTAAATAACAGTCCTAATTACCGGTGTACGTATATAACAGTCCTGGTTACCGGTGTGCGTATATAACAGTCCTGGCTACTGGTGTACGTATATAACAGTCCTGGTTACTGGTGTCATATATGTATAGTATCTAACAGTCCTGGTTACTGGTGTACGTATATGTATAGTATCTAACAGTCCTGGTTACTGGTGTACGTATATAGCAGTCCTGGTTACTGGTGTTGTACGTATATAACAGTCCTGGTTACTGGCGTACGTATATGAATTGTATATAACAGTCCTGGTTACCGGTGTACGTGTATAACAGTCCTGGTTACTGGTATACGTGTATGTATAGTATATTACAGTCCTGGTTACTGGTGTACGTATATGTATGGTATATAACAGTCCTGGTTACCGGTGAACGTATATAACAGTCCTGGTTACTGGTGTACGTATATAACAGTCCTGGTTACTGGTGTAAGTATATGTTTAGTATCTAACAGTCCTGGTTACTGGTGTAAGAATATGTATAGTACATGTATCTAACAGTCCTGGTTACTGGTGTACGTTTATAACAGTCCTGGTTACCGGTGTACGTATCTTACAGTCCTGGTTACTGGGGTACGTATATAACAGTCCTGGTTACTGGTGTACGTATTTAACAGTCCTGGTTACCGGTGTACGTATCTAACAGTCCTGTTTACTGGTACGCGGTATCGCTAAGGTTATACACTTTGCTGTTATGGCGTCCAATTGGAGAACAATAATCTGGACACTATCCGAAGAATTTTGGCAGATTCTTGACAGGAGAATGTCGGCATAACAATCTGACATTACTGACAATGTATGGAAGTGTATTGCCCCATACCAAACCATCTAAATATCGCGCTAATCTCGTCAGTGGTGATTTATAGAGGGGAGGGCAGGAGGGAGGGGGACAAGGGGGCGTCTTGGGCACAGTACTTGTCTGACACGGTGTTTGTATATTAATTAATTTATATGGTTGTTAAAATGACACCAAAATGATAAATTATCGCCAGACTTATCGTTCCTAATCAGGAACTAATGACCAGTTTGGGTTGGAATTGTTTTCACGTTGTTCCGAATTCTTACATACTTGTATAACGAGCTTCGTTCCGGACCTGCAGCTCTTTTTCCGTGACACTTATATTCGTTTATCTTGAAGTTTTTTTTTCTCTCTCTCTGAAGGAGCGTGTATTTTGCTATTAGCAGACATCAAAAGGGCGTGCCGTGTATGTGTTTCTGAACAAAGCCATAACCAATCTTGGAGCTGCAAATGTTTCGTGGCCGTTTAGGGTAATTGCTGGATGTGTGTATAAAGAGACTAATTAATTAGCGAGCGTTTCTTACGGTATGTTAACAACATGTAAAACTATAGCACAGCGATAACAGTACTTGTCCAAGATAGCGGGGTTAGAGGTCAAACACATACGCCTGTCAATACTGAGTAATGACGCGATAGAGAGGCCATTCATTATCCCATAAACTCATTAGAATCTCATCAATCTTTCTAATTTGTCACAAAAATAAATCCGAAAGAGTTTAACATGATAAATGAAAGTCAAGTTTCTGTAGTAAGGACATCGCTTACCAGTGATCTTTGGGCGTGTTACAGATGGTGCGGGTGGAATAGGATTCTGGTGTGCCATCTTGGATTCTGGTAAATTTCGAGCGATGATCATGAGGACTCACTTTCTTTGTCTCGTGACTTACACATGTTGATCGGTGTCATGACGGTTTCCAGTTTCAAATCTACGTCTTATTTTTCGTCATGTTTCTTTTTGTTTATCTAATCATAACTTAACCGATTGCTATAAGTCATGAATCTCTATCAGCATCAGCAGACTTACCTGTCAACTCCCAACCGGACGTGAAAAGGTATGGGGTCACCTGCCCGACTACGTGGGTATTCCCCGGGTACTCCGGTTTCCTCCAACAGTAAGACCCCTCGCACGCTAACATCTGGGCCACCAAGAGTGATTAATATAAGTTATATAACTGTTCCATAATTGTTGTAAAATAAATAAAGTAAATATTACTTTTTAACTCTGTCTTCAGTTCTATCTGTTAGCTCTGTGGACAATTCTATCTGTTAGCTCTGTGGACAATTCTACCTGTTTACTCTGTCTACAGGTCTACATGTTAACTCTGTCTACAGTTCCAACTGTCAACTCTGTCTTCAGTTCTATCTGTTAGCTCTGTGGACAATTCTACCTGTTTACTCTGTCTACAGGTCTACATGTTAACTCTGTCTACCTGGTAACTATGTCAACAGTTCTACCTGGTAACTCTGTCAACAGTTCTACCTGTTAACTATGTCTACAGTTCCAACTGTCAACTCTGTCTTCAGTTCTATCTGTTAGCTCTGTGGACAATTCTACATGTTAACTCTGTCTACAGGTCTACATGTTAACTCTGTCTACCTGGTAACTCTGTCAACAGTTCTACCTGGTAACTCTGTCAACAGTTCTACCTGGTAACTCTGTCAACAGTTTTTCCTGTTAACTCTGTCTACAGTTCTAACTGTTAACTCTGTCTACAGTTCTACCTGTTAACTCGGTCTACAGTTCTAACTGTTAACTCTGTCTACAGTTATTCCTGGTAACTCTGTCTACAGTTCTACATGTTAACTCTGTCTACAGGTCTACATGTTAACTCTGTCTACCTGTTAACTCTGTCAATAGTTCTACCTGTTAACTCTGTCTACAGGTCTACCTGTTAACTCGGTCTACAGTTCTAACTGTTAACTCTGTCTACAGTTCTACCTGTTAACTCGGTCTACAGTTCTAACTGTTTACTCTGTCTACAGTTCTACCTGTTAACTCTGTCTACATGTCTACCTGTTAACTCTGTCTACCTGTTAACTCTGTCAACAGTTCTTCCTGATAACTCTCTCTACAGGTCTACCTGTTAACTCTGTCTACAGTTCTACCTGTTAACTCGGTCTACAGTTCTAACTGTTAACTCTGTCAACAGTTCTACCTGTTTACTCTGTCTACAGGTCTACCTGTTAACTCTGTCTACAGTTCTAACTGTTAACTCTGTCTACAGTTCTACCTGTTAACTCGGTCTACAGTTCTAACTGTTAACTCTGTCTACAGTTCTACCTGTTAACTCGGTCTACAGTTCTAACTGTTAACTCTGTCTACATTTCTACCTGTTAACTCTGTCTACAGTTCTACCTGTTAACTCTGTCTACAGTTCTACCTGTTAACTCTGTCTACAGGTCTACATGTTAACTCTGTCTACCTGGTAACTCTGTCAACAGTTCTACCTGGTAACTCTGTCAACAGTTCTACCTGGTAACTCTGTCAACAGTTTTTCCTGTTAACTCTGTCTACAGTTCTAACTGTTAACTCTGTCTACAGTTCTACCTGTTAACTCGGTCTACAGTTCTAACTGTTAACTCTGTCTACAGTTATTCCTGGTAACTCTGTCTACAGTTCTACATGTTAACTCTGTCTACAGGTCTACATGTTAACTCTGTCTACCTGTTAACTCTGTCAATAGTTCTACCTGTTAACTCTGTCTACAGGTCTACCTGTTAACTCGGTCTACAGTTCTAACTGTTAACTCTGTCTACAGTTCTACCTGTTAACTCGGTCTACAGTTCTAACTGTTTACTCTGTCTACAGTTCTACCTGTTAACTCTGTCTACATGTCTACCTGTTAACTCTGTCTACCTGTTAACTCTGTCAACAGTTCTTCCTGTTAACTCTCTCTACAGGTCTACATGTTAACTCTGTCTACAGTTCTACATGTTAACTCTTTCTACAGTTCTACCTGTTTACTCTGTCTACAGTTCTACATGTTAACTCTTTCTACAGTTCTACCTGTTTACTCTGTCTACAGGTCTAACTGTTAACTCTGTCTACAGTTCTATCTGTTAACTCGGTCTACAGTTTTAACTGTTAACTCTGTCTACAGTTCTACCTGTTAACTCTGTCTACAGTTCTACATGTTAACTCTTTCTACAGTTCTACCTGTTTACTCTGTCTACAGTTCTACATGTTAACTCTTTCTACAGTTCTACCTGTTTACTCTGTCTACAGGTCTACCTGTTAACTCTTTCTACAGTTCTACCTGTTTACTCTGTTTACAGGTCTAAATGTTAACTCTGTCTACAGGTCTAACTGTTAACTCTGTCTACAGTTCTATCTGTTAACTCGGTCTACAGTTTTAACTGTTAACTCTGTCTACAGTTCTACCTGTTAACTCTGTCTACAGTTCTACATGTTAACTCTTTCTACAGTTCTACCTGTTTACTCTGTCTACAGTTCTACATGTTAACTCTTTCTACAGTTCTACCTGTTTACTCTGTCTACATGTCTACCTGTTAACTCTTTCTACAGTTCTACCTGTTTACTCTGTTTACAGGTCTAAATGTTAACTCTGTCTACAGGTTTACCTGTTAACTCTGTCAACAGTTCTACCTGTTTACTCGGTCTACAGTTCTTCCTGTTAACTCTGTCTACAGTTCTACCTGTTAACTCTGTCTTCAGTTCTACCTGTTTACTCTGTCTACAGGTCTACCTTTAAACTCTGTCTACAGGTCTAAATGTTAACTCTGTCTACAGGTTAACCTGTTAACTCTGTCAACAGTTCTACCTGTTTACTCGGTCTTCAGTTCTACCTGTTAACTCTGTCTACAGTTCTACCTGTTAACTCTGTCTACATGTCTACCTGTTAACTCTGTCTACATGTCTACCTGTTAACTCTGTCTACCTGTTAACTCTGTCAACAGTTCTTCCTGTTAACTCTCTCTACAGGTCTACCTGTTAACTCTGTCTACAGTTCTACCTGTTAACTCGGTCTACAGTTCTAACTGTTAACTCTGTCAACAGTTCTACCTGTTTACTCTGTCTACAGGTCTACCTGTTAACTCTGTCTACAGTTCTAACTGTTAACTCTGTCTACAGTTCTACCTGTTAACCCTGTCTACAGTTCTAGCTGTTAACTCTGTCTACAGTTCTATCTGTTAACTCGGTCTACAGTTTTAACTGTTAACTCTGTCTACAGTTCTAACTGTTAACTCTGTCTACAGTTCTACCTGTTAACTCTGTCTACAGTTCTACCTGTTAACTCTGTCTACAGTTCTACCTGTTAACTCTGTCTACAGTTCTAGCTGTTAACTCTGTCTACAGTTCTATCTGTTAACTCGGTCTACAGTTTTAACTGTTAACTCTGTCTACAGTTCTACCTGTTAACTCTGTCTACAGGTCTACCTGTTAACTCTGTCTACAGTTCTACCTGTTAACTCTGTCTACAGTTCTACATGTTAACTCTTTCTACAGTTCTACCTGTTTACTCTGTCTACAGTTCTACATGTTAACTCTTTCTACAGTTCTACCTGTTTACTCTGTCTACAGGTCTAACTGTTAACTCTGTCTACAGTTCTATCTGTTAACTCGGTCTACAGTTTTAACTGTTAACTCTGTCTACAGTTCTACCTGTTAACTCTGTCTACAGTTCTACATGTTAACTCTTTCTACAGTTCTACCTGTTTACTCTGTCTACAGTTCTACATGTTAACTCTTTCTACAGTTCTACCTGTTTACTCTGTCTACAGGTCTACCTGTTAACTCTTTCTACAGTTCTACCTGTTTACTCTGTTTACAGGTCTAAATGTTAACTCTGTCTACAGGTTTACCTGTTAACTCTGTCAACAGTTCTACCTGTTTACTCGGTCTACAGTTCTTCCTGTTAACTCTGTCTACAGTTCTACCTGTTAACTCTGTCTTCAGTTCTACCTGTTTACTCTGTCTACAGGTCTACCTTTAAACTCTGTCTACAGGTCTAAATGTTAACTCTGTCTACAGGTTAACCTGTTAACTCTGTCAACAGTTCTACCTGTTTACTCGGTCTACAGTTCTACCTGTTAACTCTGTCTACAGTTCTAACTGTTAACTCTGTCTACAGTTCTACATGTTAACTTTGTCTACAGTTCTACATGTAACCTCTGTCTACAGTTCTACATGTTAACTCTGTCTACAGTTCTACATATTAACTCTGTCTACACTTCTACATGTTAACTCTGTCTACAATTCTACCTGTTAACTCTGTCTACAGTTCTACCTGTTAACTCTGTCTACAGTTCTTCCTATTGACTCGGTATACAGTCCTTCCTGTTAACTCTGTCTACAGTTCTAGCTGTTAACTCTGTCTACAGTTCTACCTGTGAACTCTGTCTATAGTTCTACCTGTTAAATCTGTCTTCAGTTCTATCTGTTTACTCTGTCTACAGGTCTACCTTTTAACTCTGTCTACAGGTCTAAATGTTAACTCTGTCTACAGGTTTACCTGTTAACTCTGTCAACAGTTCTACCTGTTTACTCTGTCTACAGTTCTACATGTTAACTCTGTCTACAGTTCTACCTGTTAACCCTGTCTACAGTTCTAACTGTTAATTCTGTCAACAGTTCTACCTGTTTACTCTGTCTACAGTTCTACATGTTAACTCTGTCTACAGTTCTACATGTAACCTCTGTCTACAGTTCTACCTGTTAACTCTGTCTACAGTTCTACATATTAACTCTGTCTACACTTCTACATGTTAACTCTGTCTACAATTCTACCTGTTAACTCTGTCTACAGTTCTACCTGTTAACTCTGTCTACAGGTCTACATGTTAACTCTGTCTACAGTTCTACCTGTTAACTCTGTCTACAGTTTTACATGTTAACTCTTTCTACAGTTCTACCTGTTTACTCTGTCTACAGGTCTAACTGTTAACTCTGTCTACAGTTCTATCTGTTAACTCGGTCTACAGTTTTAACTGTTAACTCTGTCTACAGTTCTACCTGTTAACTCTGTCTACAGGTCTACCTGTTAACTCTGTCTACAGTTCTACCTGTTAACTCTGTCTACAGTTCTACATGTTAACTCTTTCTACAGTTCTACCTGTTTACTCTGTCTACAGTTCTACATGTTAACTCTTTCTACAGTTCTACCTGTTTACTCTGTCTACAGGTCTAACTGTTAACTCTGTCTACAGTTCTATCTGTTAACTCGGTCTACAGTTTTAACTGTTAACTCGGTCTACAGTTCTACCTGTTAACTCTGTCTACAGTTCTACATGTTAACTCTTTCTACAGTTCTACCTGTTTACTCTGTCTACAGTTCTACATGTTAACTCTTTCTACAGTTCTACCTGTTTACTCTGTCTACAGGTCTACTTGTTAACTCTTTCTACAGTTCTACCTGTTTACTCTGTTTACAGGTCTAAATGTTAACTCTGTCTACAGGTTTACCTGTTAACTCTGTCAACAGTTCTACCTGTTTACTCGGTCTACAGTTCTACCTGTTAACTCTGTCTACAGTTCTAACTGTTAACTCTGTCTACAGTTCTACATGTTAACTCTGTCTACAGTTCTACATGTAACCTCTGTCTACAGTTCTACATGTTAACTCTGTCTACAGTTCTACATATTAACTCTGTCTACACTTCTACATGTTAACTCTGTCTACAATTCTACCTGTTAACTCTGTCTACAGTTCTACCTGTTAACTCTGTCTACAGGTCTACATGTTAACTCTGTCTACAGTTCTACCTGTTAACTCTGTCTACAGTTCTACTTGTTAACTCTGTCTACAGTTCTTCCTATTGACTCGGTATACAGTTCTTCCTGTTAACTCTGTCTACAGTTCTACCTGTTAACTCGGTCTACAGTTCTACCTGTTAAATCTGTCTACAGGTCTACATGTTAACTCTGTCTACAGTTCTACCTGTTAACTCTGTCTTCAGTTCTATCTGTTTACTCTGTCTACAGGTCTACCTTTTAACTCTGTCTACAGGTCTAAATGTTAACTCTGTCTACAGGTTTACCTGTTAACTCTGTCAACAGTTCTACCTGTTTACTCGGTCTACAGTTCTTCCTGTTAACTCTGTCTACAGTTCTACCTGTTAACTCTGTCTTCAGTTCTACCTGTTTACTCTGTCTACAGGTCTACCTTTAAACTCTGTCTACAGGTCTAAATGTTAACTCTGTCTACAGGTTAACCTGTTAACTCTGTCTACAGTTCTACCTGTTAACTCTGTCTACATGTCTACCTGTTAACTCTGTCTACCTGTTAACTCTGTCAACAGTTCTTCCTGTTGACTCTCTCTACAGGTCTACCTGTTAACTCTGTCTACAGTTCTACCTGTTAACTCGGTCTACAGTTCTAACTGTTAACTCTGTCTACAGTTCTACCTGTTAACTCTGTCTACAGTTCTAACTGTTAACTCTGTCTACAGTTCTACCTGTTAACTCTGTCTACAGTTCTACCTGTTAACTCTGTCTACAGTTCTACCTGTTAACTCTGTCTACAGTTCTAGCTGTTAACTCTGTCTACAGTTCTATCTGTTAACTCGGTGTACAGTTTTAACTGTTAACTCTGTCTACAGTTCTACCTGTTAACTCTGTCTACAGGTCTACCTGTTAACTCTGTCTACAGTTCTACATGTTAACTCTGTCTACAGTTCTACATGTTAACTCTTTCTACAGTTCTACCTGTTTACTCTGTCTACAGTTCTACATGTTAACTCTTTCTACAGTTCTACCTGTTTACTCTGTCTACAGGTCTAACTGTTAACTCTGTCTACAGTTCTATCTGTTAACTCGGTCTACAGTTTTAACTGTTAACTCTGTCTACAGTTCTACCTGTTAACTCTGTCTACAGTTCTACATGTTAACTCTTTCTACAGTTCTACCTGTTTACTCTGTCTACAGTTCTACATGTTAACTCTTTCTACAGTTCTACCTGTTTACTCTGTCTACAGGTCTACCTGTTAACTCTTTCTACAGTTCTACCTGTTTACTCTGTTTACAGGTCTAAATGTTAACTCTGTCTACAGGTTTACCTGTTAACTCTGTCAACAGTTCTACCTGTTTACTCGGTCTACAGTTCTTCCTGTTAACTCTGTCTACAGTTCTACCTGTTAACTCTGTCTTCAGTTCTACCTGTTTACTCTGTCTACAGGTCTACCTTTAAACTCTGTCTACAGGTCTAAATGTTAACTCTGTCTACAGGTTTACCTGTTAACTCTGTCAACAGTTCTACCTGTTTACTCTGTCTACAGTTCTACATGTTAACTCTGTCTACAGTTCTACCTGTTAACCCTGTCTACAGTTCTAACTGTTAATTCTGTCAACAGTTCTACCTGTTTACTCTGTCTACAGTTCTACATGTTAACTCTGTCTACAGTTCTACATGTAACCTCTGTCTACAGTTCTACCTGTTAACTCTGTCTACAGTTCTACATATTAACTCTGTCTACACTTCTACATGTTAACTCTGTCTACAATTCTACCTGTCAACTCTGTCTACAGTTCTACCTGTTAACTCTGTCTACAGGTCTACATGTTAACTCTGTCTACAGTTCTACCTGTTAACTCTGTCTACAGTTTTACATGTTAACTCTTTCTACAGTTCTACCTGTTTACTCTGTCTACAGGTCTAACTGTTAACTCTGTCTACAGTTCTATCTGTTAACTCGGTCTTCAGTTTTAACTGTTAACTCTGTCTACAGTTCTACCTGTTAACTCTGTCTACAGGTCTACCTGTTAACTCTGTCTACAGTTCTACCTGTTTACTCTGTCTACAGTTCTACATGTTAACTCTTTCTACGGTTCTACCTGTTTACTCTGTCTACAGGTCTAACTGTTAACTCGGTCTACAGTTTTAACTGTTAACTCGGTCTACAGTTCTACCTGTTAACTCTGTCTACAGTTCTACATGTTAACTCTTTCTACAGTTCTACCTGTTTACTCTGTCTACAGTTCTACATGTTAACTCTTTCTACAGTTCTACCTGTTTACTCTGTCTACAGGTCTACCTGTTAACTCTTTCTACAGTTCTACCTGTTTACTCTGTTTACAGGTCTAAATGTTAACTCTGTCTACAGGTTTACCTGTTAACTCTGTCAACAGTTCTACCTGTTTACTCGGTCTACAGTTCTTCCTGTTAACTCTGTCTACAGTTCTACCTGATAACTCTGTCTTCAGTTCTACCTGTTTACTCTGTCTACAGGTCTACCTTTAAACTCTGTCTACAGGTCTAAATGTTAACTCTGTCTACAGGTTAACCTGTTAACTCTGTCAACAGTTCTACCTGTTTACTCGGTCTACAGTTCTACCTGTTAACTCTGTCTACAGTTCTAACTGTTAACTCTGTCTACAGTTCTACATGTTAACTCTGTCTACAGTTCTACATGTAACCTCTGTCTACAGTTCTACATGTTAACTCTGTCTACAGTTCTACATATTAACTCTGTCTACACTTCTACATGTTAACTCTGTCTACAATTCTACCTGTTAACTCTGTCTACAGTTCTACCTGTTAACTCTGTCTACAGGTCTACATGTTAACTCTGTCTACAGTTCTACCTGTTAACTCTGTCTACAGTTCTACTTGTTAACTCTGTCTACAGTTCTTCCTATTGACTCGGTATACAGTTCTTCCTGTTAACTCTGTCTACAGTTCTACCTGTTAACTCGGTCTACAGTTCTACCTGTTAAATCTGTCTACAGGTCTACATGTTAACTCTGTCTACAGTTCTACCTGTTAACTCTGTCTTCAGTTCTATCTGTTTACTCTGTCTACAGGTCTACCTTTTAACTCTGTCTACAGGTCTAAATGTTAACTCTGTCTACAGGTTTACCTGTTAACTCTGTCAACAGTTCTACCTGTTTACTCGGTCTACAGTTCTTCCTGTTAACTCTGTCTACAGTTCTACCTGTTAACTCTGTCTTCAGTTCTACCTGTTTACTCTGTCTACAGGTCTACCTTTAAACTCTGTCTACAGGTCTAAATGTTAACTCTGTCTACAGGTTAACCTGTTAACTCTGTCTACAGTTCTACCTGTTAACTCTGTCTACATGTCTACCTGTTAACTCTGTCTACCTGTTAACTCTGTCAACAGTTCTTCCTGTTAACTCTCTCTACAGGTCTACCTGTTAACTCTGTCTACAGTTCTACCTGTTAACTCGGTCTACAGTTCTACATGTTAACTCTTTCTACAGTTCTACCTGTTTACTCTGTCTACAGTTCTACATGTTAACTCTTTCTACGGTTCTACCTGTTTACTCTGTCTACAGGTCTAACTGTTAACTCTGTCTACAGTTCTATCTGTTAACTCGGTCTACAGTTTTAACTGTTAACTCGGTCTACAGTTCTACCTGTTAACTCTGTCTACAGTTCTACATGTTAACTCTTTCTACAGTTCTACCTGTTTACTCTGTCTACAGTTCTACATGTTAACTCTTTCTACAGTTCTACCTGTTTACTCTGTCTACAGGTCTACCTGTTAACTCTTTCTACAGTTCTACCTGTTTACTCTGTTTACAGGTCTAAATGTTAACTCTGTCTACAGGTTAACCTGTTAACTCTGTCAACAGTTCTACCTGTTTACTCGGTCTACAGTTCTTCCTGTTAACTCTGTCTACAGTTCTACCTCATAACTCTGTCTTCAGTTCTACCTGTTTACTCTGTCTACAGGTCTACCTTTAAACTCTGTCTACAGGTCTAAATGTTAACTCTGTCTACAGGTTAACCTGTTAACTCTGTCAACAGTTCTACCTGTTTACTCGGTCTACAGTTCTACATGTTAACTCTGTCTACAGTTCTAACTGTTAACTCTGTCTACAGTTCTACATGTTAACTCTGTCTACAGTTCTACATGTAACCTCTGTCTACAGTTCTACATGTTAACTCTGTCTACAGTTCTACATATTAACTCTGTCTACACTTCTACATGTTAACTCTGTCTACAATTCTACCTGTTAACTCTGTCTACAGTTCTACCTGTTAACTCTGTCTACAGGTCTACATGTTAACTCTGTCTACAGTTCTACCTGTTAACTCTGTCTACAGTTCTACTTGTTAACTCTGTCTACAGTTCTTCCTATTGACTCGGTATACAGTTCTTCCTGTTAACTCTGTCTACAGTTCTACCTGTTAACTCGGTCTACAGTTCTACCTGTTAAATCTGTCTACAGGTCTACATGTTAACTCTGTCTACAGTTCTACCTGTTAACTCTGTCTTCAGTTCTATCTGTTTACTCTGTCTACAGGTCTACCTTTTAACTCTGTCTACAGGTCTAAATGTTAACTCTGTCTACAGGTTTACCTGTTAACTCTGTCAACAGTTCTACCTGTTTACTCGGTCTACAGTTCTTCCTGTTAACTCTGTCTACAGTTCTACCTGTTAACTCTGTCTTCAGTTCTACCTGTTTACTCTGTCTACAGGTCTACCTTTAAACTCTGTCTACAGGTCTAAATGTTAACTCTGTCTACAGGTTAACCTGTTAACTCTGTCTACAGTTCTACCTGTTAACTCTGTCTACATGTCTACCTGTTAACTCTGTCTACCTGTTAACTCTGTCAACAGTTCTTCCTGTTGACTCTCTCTACAGGTCTACCTGTTAACTCTGTCTACAGTTCTACCTGTTAACTCGGTCTACAGTTCTAACTGTTAACTCTGTCTACAGTTCTACCTGTTAACTCGGTCTACAGTTCTAACTGTTAACTCTGTCTACAGTTCTACCTGTTAACTCTGTCTACAGTTCTACCTGTTAACTCTGTCTACAGTTCTACCTGTTAACTCTGTCTACAGTTCTAGCTGTTAACTCTGTCTACAGTTCTATCTGTTAACTCGGTGTACAGTTTTAACTGTTAACTCTGTCTACAGTTCTACCTGTTAACTCTGTCTACAGGTCTACCTGTTAACTCTGTCTACAGTTCTACATGTTAACTCTGTCTACAGTTCTACATGTTAACTCTTTCTACAGTTCTACCTGTTTACTCTGTCTACAGTTCTACATGTTAACTCTTTCTACAGTTCTACCTGTTTACTCTGTCTACAGGTCTAACTGTTAACTCTGTCTACAGTTCTATCTGTTAACTCGGTCTACAGTTTTAACTGTTAACTCTGTCTACAGTTCTACCTGTTAACTCTGTCTACAGTTCTACATGTTAACTCTTTCTACAGTTCTACCTGTTTACTCTGTCTACAGTTCTACATGTTAACTCTTTCTACAGTTCTACCTGTTTACTCTGTCTACAGGTCTACCTGTTAACTCTTTCTACAGTTCTACCTGTTTACTCTGTTTACAGGTCTAAATGTTAACTCTGTCTACAGGTTTACCTGTTAACTCTGTCAACAGTTCTACCTGTTTACTCGGTCTACAGTTCTTCCTGTTAACTCTGTCTACAGTTCTACCTGTTAACTCTGTCTTCAGTTCTACCTGTTTACTCTGTCTACAGGTCTACCTTTAAACTCTGTCTACAGGTCTAAATGTTAACTCTGTCTACAGGTTTACCTGTTAACTCTGTCAACAGTTCTACCTGTTTACTCTGTCTACAGTTCTACATGTTAACTCTGTCTACAGTTCTACCTGTTAACCCTGTCTACAGTTCTAACTGTTAATTCTGTCAACAGTTCTACCTGTTTACTCTGTCTACAGTTCTACATGTTAACTCTGTCTACAGTTCTACATGTAACCTCTGTCTACAGTTCTACCTGTTAACTCTGTCTACAGTTCTACATATTAACTCTGTCTACACTTCTACATGTTAACTCTGTCTACAATTCTACCTGTCAACTCTGTCTACAGTTCTACCTGTTAACTCTGTCTACAGGTCTACATGTTAACTCTGTCTACAGTTCTACCTGTTAACTCTGTCTACAGTTTTACATGTTAACTCTTTCTACAGTTCTACCTGTTTACTCTGTCTACAGGTCTAACTGTTAACTCTGTCTACAGTTCTATCTGTTAACTCGGTCTTCAGTTTTAACTGTTAACTCTGTCTACAGTTCTACCTGTTAACTCTGTCTACAGGTCTACCTGTTAACTCTGTCTACAGTTCTACCTGTTAACTCTGTCTACAGTTCTACATGTTAACTCTTTCTACAGTTCTACCTGTTTACTCTGTCTACAGTTCTACATGTTAACTCTTTCTACGGTTCTACCTGTTTACTCTGTCTACAGGTCTAACTGTTAACTCGGTCTACAGTTTTAACTGTTAACTCGGTCTACAGTTCTACCTGTTAACTCTGTCTACAGTTCTACATGTTAACTCTTTCTACAGTTCTACCTGTTTACTCTGTCTACAGTTCTACATGTTAACTCTTTCTACAGTTCTACCTGTTTACTCTGTCTACAGGTCTACCTGTTAACTCTTTCTACAGTTCTACCTGTTTACTCTGTTTACAGGTCTAAATGTTAACTCTGTCTACAGGTTTACCTGTTAACTCTGTCAACAGTTCTACCTGTTTACTCGGTCTACAGTTCTTCCTGTTAACTCTGTCTACAGTTCTACCTGATAACTCTGTCTTCAGTTCTACCTGTTTACTCTGTCTACAGGTCTACCTTTAAACTCTGTCTACAGGTCTAAATGTTAACTCTGTCTACAGGTTAACCTGTTAACTCTGTCAACAGTTCTACCTGTTTACTCGGTCTACAGTTCTACCTGTTAACTCTGTCTACAGTTCTAACTGTTAACTCTGTCTACAGTTCTACATGTTAACTCTGTCTACAGTTCTACATGTAACCTCTGTCTACAGTTCTACATGTTAACTCTGTCTACAGTTCTACATATTAACTCTGTCTACACTTCTACATGTTAACTCTGTCTACAATTCTACCTGTTAACTCTGTCTACAGTTCTACCTGTTAACTCTGTCTACAGGTCTACATGTTAACTCTGTCTACAGTTCTACCTGTTAACTCTGTCTACAGTTCTACTTGTTAACTCTGTCTACAGTTCTTCCTATTGACTCGGTATACAGTTCTTCCTGTTAACTCTGTCTACAGTTCTACCTGTTAACTCGGTCTACAGTTCTACCTGTTAAATCTGTCTACAGGTCTACATGTTAACTCTGTCTACAGTTCTACCTGTTAACTCTGTCTTCAGTTCTATCTGTTTACTCTGTCTACAGGTCTACCTTTTAACTCTGTCTACAGGTCTAAATGTTAACTCTGTCTACAGGTTTACCTGTTAACTCTGTCAACAGTTCTACCTGTTTACTCGGTCTACAGTTCTTCCTGTTAACTCTGTCTACAGTTCTACCTGTTAACTCTGTCTTCAGTTCTACCTGTTTACTCTGTCTACAGGTCTACCTTTAAACTCTGTCTACAGGTCTAAATGTTAACTCTGTCTACAGGTTAACCTGTTAACTCTGTCTACAGTTCTACCTGTTAACTCTGTCTACATGTCTACCTGTTAACTCTGTCTACCTGTTAACTCTGTCAACAGTTCTTCCTGTTAACTCTCTCTACAGGTCTACCTGTTAACTCTGTCTACAGTTCTACCTGTTAACTCGGTCTACAGTTCTACATGTTAACTCTTTCTACAGTTCTACCTGTTTACTCTGTCTACAGTTCTACATGTTAACTCTTTCTACGGTTCTACCTGTTTACTCTGTCTACAGGTCTAACTGTTAACTCTGTCTACAGTTCTATCTGTTAACTCGGTCTACAGTTTTAACTGTTAACTCGGTCTACAGTTCTACCTGTTAACTCTGTCTACAGTTCTACATGTTAACTCTTTCTACAGTTCTACCTGTTTACTCTGTCTACAGTTCTACATGTTAACTCTTTCTACAGTTCTACCTGTTTACTCTGTCTACAGGTCTACCTGTTAACTCTTTCTACAGTTCTACCTGTTTACTCTGTTTACAGGTCTAAATGTTAACTCTGTCTACAGGTTTACCTGTTAACTCTGTCAACAGTTCTACCTGTTTACTCGGTCTACAGTTCTTCCTGTTAACTCTGTCTACAGTTCTACCTGATAACTCTGTCTTCAGTTCTACCTGTTTACTCTGTCTACAGGTCTACCTTTAAACTCTGTCTACAGGTCTAAATGTTAACTCTGTCTACAGGTTAACCTGTTAACTCTGTCAACAGTTCTACCTGTTTACTCGGTCTACAGTTCTACATGTTAACTCTGTCTACAGTTCTAACTGTTAACTCTGTCTACAGTTCTACATGTTAACTCTGTCTACAGTTCTACATGTAACCTCTGTCTACAGTTCTACATGTTAACTCTGTCTACAGTTCTACATATTAACTCTGTCTACACTTCTACATGTTAACTCTGTCTACAATTCTACCTGTTAACTCTGTCTACAGTTCTACCTGTTAACTCTGTCTACAGGTCTACATGTTAACTCTGTCTACAGTTCTACCTGTTAACTCTGTCTACAGTTCTACTTGTTAACTCTGTCTACAGTTCTTCCTATTGACTCGGTATACAGTTCTTCCTGTTAACTCTGTCTACAGTTCTACCTGTTAACTCGGTCTACAGTTCTACCTGTTAAATCTGTCTACAGGTCTACATGTTAACTCTGTCTACAGTTCTACCTGTTAACTCTGTCTTCAGTTCTATCTGTTTACTCTGTCTACAGGTCTACCTTTTAACTCTGTCTACAGGTCTAAATGTTAACTCTGTCTACAGGTTTACCTGTTAACTCTGTCAACAGTTCTACCTGTTTACTCGGACTACAGTTCTTCCTGTTAACTCTGTCTACAGTTCTACCTGTTAACTCTGTCTTCAGTTCTACCTGTTTACTCTGTCTACAGGTCTACCTTTAAACTCTGTCTACAGGTCTAAATGTTAACTCTGTCTACAGGTTAACCTGTTAACTCTGTCTACAGTTCTACCTGTTAACTCTGTCTACATGTCTACCTGTTAACTCTGTCTACCTGTTAACTCTGTCAACAGTTCTTCCTGTTAACTCTCTCTACAGGTCTACCTGTTAACTCTGTCTACAGTTCTACCTGTTAACTCGGTCTACAGTTCTAACTGTTAACTCTGTCAACAGTTCTACCTGTTTACTCTGTCTACAGGTCTACCTGTTAACTCTGTCTACAGTTCTAACTGTTAACTCTGTCTACAGTTCTACCTGTTAACTCGGTCTACAGTTCTAACTGTTAACTCTGTCTACAGTTCTACCTGTTAACTCTGTCTACAGTTCTACCTGTTAACTCTGTCTACAGTTCTACCTGTTAACTCTGTCTACAGTTCTAGCTGTTAACTCTGTCTACAGTTCTATCTGTTAACTCGGTCTACAGTTCTAACTGTTAATTCTGTCAACAGTTCTACCTGTTTACTCTGTCTACAGTTCTACATGTTAACTCTGTCTACAGTTCTACCTGTTAACCCTGTCTACAGTTCTAACTGTTAATTCTGTCAACAGTTCTACCTGTTTACTCTGTCTACAGTTCTACATGTTAACTCTGTCTACAGTTCTACATGTAACCTCTGTCTACAGTTCTACCTGTTAACTCTGTCTACAGTTCTACATATTAACTCTGTCTACACTTCTACATGTTAACTCTGTCTACAGTTCTACCTGTTAACTCTGTCTACAGGTCTACATGTTAACTCTGTCTACAGTTCTACCTGTTAACTCTGTCTACAGTTTTACATGTTAACTCTTTCTACAGTTCTACCTGTTTACTCTGTCTACAGGTCTAACTGTTAACTCTGTCTACAGTTCTACCTGTTAACTCGGTCTACAGTTTTAACTGTTAACTCTGTCTACAGTTCTACCTGTTAACTCTGTCTACAGGTCTACCTGTTAACTCTGTCTACAGTTCTACCTGTTAACTCTGTCTACAGTTCTACATGTTAACTCTTTCTACAGTTCTACCTGTTTACTCTGTCTACAGTTCTACATGTTAACTCTTTCTACAGTTCTACCTGTTTACTCTGTCTACAGGTCTAACTGTTAACTCTGTCTACAGTTCTATCTGTTAACTCGGTCTACAGTTTTAACTGTTAACTCGGTCTACAGTTCTACCTGTTAACTCTGTCTACAGTTCTACATGTTAACTCTTTCTACAGTTCTACCTGTTTACTCTGTCTACAGTTCTACATGTTAACTCTTTCTACAGTTCTACCTGTTTACTCTGTCTACAGGTCTACCTGTTAACTCTTTCTACAGTTCTACCTGTTTACTCTGTTTACAGGTCTAAATGTTAACTCTGTCTACAGGTTTACCTGTTAACTCTGTCAACAGTTCTACCTGTTTACTCGGTCTACAGTTCTTCCTGTTAACTCTGTCTACAGTTCTACCTGATAACTCTGTCTTCAGTTCTACCTGTTTACTCTGTCTACAGGTCTACCTTTAAACTCTGTCTACAGGTCTAAATGTTAACTCTGTCTACAGTTCTACCTGTTAACCCTGTCTACAGTTCTAACTGTTAATTCTGTCAACAGTTCTACCTGTTTACTCTGTCTACAGTTCTACATGTTAACTCTGTCTACAGTTCTACATGTAACCTCTGTCTACAGTTCTACCTGTTAACTCTGTCTACAGTTCTACATATTAACTCTGTCTACACTTCTACATGTTAACTCTGTCTACAGTTCTACCTGTTAACTCTGTCTACAGGTCTACATGTTAACTCTGTCTACAGTTCTACCTGTTAACTCTGTCTACAGTTTTACATGTTAACTCTTTCTACAGTTCTACCTGTTTACTCTGTCTACAGGTCTAACTGTTAACTCTGTCTACAGTTCTACCTGTTAACTCGGTCTACAGTTTTAACTGTTAACTCTGTCTACAGTTCTACCTGTTAACTCTGTCTACAGGTCTACCTGTTAACTCTGTCTACAGTTCTACCTGTTAACTCTGTCTACAGTTCTACATGTTAACTCTTTCTACAGTTCTACCTGTTTACTCTGTCTACAGTTCTACATGTTAACTCTTTCTACAGTTCTACCTGTTTACTCTGTCTACAGGTCTAACTGTTAACTCTGTCTACAGTTCTATCTGTTAACTCGGTCTACAGTTTTAACTGTTAACTCGGTCTACAGTTCTACCTGTTAACTCTGTCTACAGTTCTACATGTTAACTCTTTCTACAGTTCTACCTGTTTACTCTGTCTACAGTTCTACATGTTAACTCTTTCTACAGTTCTACCTGTTTACTCTGTCTACAGGTCTACCTGTTAACTCTTTCTACAGTTCTACCTGTTTACTCTGTTTACAGGTCTAAATGTTAACTCTGTCTACAGGTTTACCTGTTAACTCTGTCAACAGTTCTACCTGTTTACTCGGTCTACAGTTCTTCCTGTTAACTCTGTCTACAGTTCTACCTGATAACTCTGTCTTCAGTTCTACCTGTTTACTCTGTCTACAGGTCTACCTTTAAACTCTGTCTACAGGTCTAAATGTTAACTCTGTCTACAGGTTAACCTGTTAACTCTGTCAACAGTTCTACCTGTTTACTCGGTCTACAGTTCTACCTGTTAACTCTGTCTACAGTTCTAACTGTTAACTCTGTCTACAGTTCTACATGTTAACTCTGTCTACAGTTCTACATGTAACCTCTGTCTACAGTTCTACATGTTAACTCTGTCTACAGTTCTACATATTAACTCTGTCTACACTTCTACATGTTAACTCTGTCTACAATTCTACCTGTTAACTCTGTCTACAGTTCTACCTGTTAACTCTGTCTACAGGTCTACATGTTAACTCTGTCTACAGTTCTACCTGTTAACTCTGTCTACAGTTCTACTTGTTAACTCTGTCTACAGTTCTTCCTATTGACTCGGTATACAGTTCTTCCTGTTAACTCTGTCTACAGTTCTACCTGTTAACTCGGTCTACAGTTCTACCTGTTAAATCTGTCTACAGGTCTACATGTTAACTCTGTCTACAGTTCTACCTGTTAACTCTGTCTTCAGTTCTATCTGTTTACTCTGTCTACAGGTCTACCTTTTAACTCTGTCTACAGGTCTAAATGTTAACTCTGTCTACAGGTTTACCTGTTAACTCTGTCAACAGTTCTACCTGTTTACTCGGTCTACAGTTCTTCCTGTTAACTCTGTCTACAGTTCTACCTGTTAACTCTGTCTTCAGTTCTACCTGTTTACTCTGTCTACAGGTCTACCTTTAAACTCTGTCTACAGGTCTAAATGTTAACTCTGTCTACAGGTTAACCTGTTAACTCTGTCTACATGTCTACCTGTTAACTCTGTCTACCTGTTAACTCTGTCAACAGTTCTTCCTGTTAACTCTCTCTACAGGTCTACCTGTTAACTCTGTCTACAGTTCTACCTGTTAACTCGGTCTACAGTTCTAACTGTTAACTCTGTCAACAGTTCTACCTGTTTACTCTGTCTACAGGTCTACCTGTTAACTCTGTCTACAGTTCTAACTGTTAACTCTGTCTACAGTTCTACCTGTTAACTCGGTCTACAGTTCTAACTGTTAACTCTGTCTACAGTTCTACCTGTTAACTCTGTCTACAGTTCTACCTGTTAACTCTGTCTACAGTTCTAGCTGTTAACTCTGTCTACAGTTCTATCTGTTAACTCGGTCTACAGTTTTAACTGTTAACTCTGTCTACAGTTCTACCTGTTAACTCTGTCTACAGGTCTACCTGTTAACTCTGTCTACAGTTCTACATGTTAACTCTGTCTACAGTTCTACATGTTAACCCTTTCTACAGTTCTACCTGTTTACTCTGTCTACAGTTCTACATGTTAACTCTTTCTACAGTTCTACCTGTTTACTCTGTCTACAGGTCTAACTGTTAACTCTGTCTACAGTTCTATCTGTTAACTCGGTCTACAGTTTTAACTGTTAACTCTGTCTACAGTTCTACCTGTTAACTCTGTCTACAGTTCTACATGTTAACTCTTTCTACAGTTCTACCTGTTTACTCTGTCTACAGTTCTACATGTTAACTCTTTCTACAGTTCTACCTGTTTACTCTGTCTACAGGTCTACCTGTTAACTCTTTCTACAGTTCTACCTGTTTACTCTGTTTACAGGTCTAAATGTTAACTCTGTCTACAGGTTTACCTGTTAACTCTGTCAACAGTTCTACCTGTTTACTCGGTCTACAGTTCTTCCTGTTAACTCTGTCTACAGTTCTACCTGTTAACTCTGTCTTCAGTTCTACCTGTTTACTCTGTCTACAGGTCTACCTTTAAACTCTGTCTACAGGTCTAAATGTTAACTCTGTCTACAGGTTAACCTGTTAACTCTGTCAACAGTTCTACCTGTTTACTCGGTCTACAGTTCTACCTGTTAACTCTGTCTACAGTTCTAACTGTTAACTCTGTCTACAGTTCTACATGTTAACTTTGTCTACAGTTCTACATGTAACCTCTGTCTACAGTTCTACATGTTAACTCTGTCTACAGTTCTACATATTAACTCTGTCTACACTTCTACATGTTAACTCTGTCTACAATTCTACCTGTTAACTCTGTCTACAGTTCTACCTGTTAACTCTGTCTACAGTTCTTCCTATTGACTCGGTATACAGTTCTTCCTGTTAACTCTGTCTACAGTTCTACCTGTTAACTCGGTCTACAGTTCTACCTGTGAACTCTGTCTATAGTTCTACCTGTTAAATCTGTCTTCAGTTCTATCTGTTTACTCTGTCTACAGGTCTACCTTTTAACTCTGTCTACAGGTCTAAATGTTAACTCTGTCTACAGGTTTACCTGTTAACTCTGTCAACAGTTCTACCTGTTTACTCTGTCTACAGTTCTACATGTTAACTCTGTCTACAGTTCTACCTGATAACTCTGTCTTCAGTTCTACCTGTTTACTCTGTCTACAGGTCTACCTTTAAACTCTGTCTACAGGTCTAAATGTTAACTCTGTCTACAGGTTAACCTGTTAACTCTGTCAACAGTTCTACCTGTTTACTCGGTCTACAGTTCTACATGTTAACTCTGTCTACAGTTCTAACTGTTAACTCTGTCTACAGTTCTACATGTTAACTCTGTCTACAGTTCTACATGTAACCTCTGTCTACAGTTCTACATGTTAACTCTGTCTACAGTTCTACATATTAACTCTGTCTACACTTCTACATGTTAACTCTGTCTACAATTCTACCTGTTAACTCTGTCTACAGTTCTACCTGTTAACTCTGTCTACAGGTCTACATGTTAACTCTGTCTACAGTTCTACCTGTTAACTCTGTCTACAGTTCTACTTGTTAACTCTGTCTACAGTTCTTCCTATTGACTCGGTATACAGTTCTTCCTGTTAACTCTGTCTACAGTTCTACCTGTTAACTCGGTCTACAGTTCTACCTGTTAAATCTGTCTACAGGTCTACATGTTAACTCTGTCTACAGTTCTACCTGTTAACTCTGTCTTCAGTTCTATCTGTTTACTCTGTCTACAGGTCTACCTTTTAACTCTGTCTACAGGTCTAAATGTTAACTCTGTCTACAGGTTTACCTGTTAACTCTGTCAACAGTTCTACCTGTTTACTCGGTCTACAGTTCTTCCTGTTAACTCTGTCTACAGTTCTACCTGTTAACTCTGTCTTCAGTTCTACCTGTTTACTCTGTCTACAGGTCTACCTTTAAACTCTGTCTACAGGTCTAAATGTTAACTCTGTCTACAGGTTAACCTGTTAACTCTGTCTACAGTTCTACCTGTTAACTCTGTCTACATGTCTACCTGTTAACTCTGTCTACCTGTTAACTCTGTCAACAGTTCTTCCTGTTAACTCTCTCTACAGGTCTACCTGTTAACTCTGTCTACAGTTCTACCTGTTAACTCGGTCTACAGTTCTAACTGTTAACTCTGTCAACAGTTCTACCTGTTTACTCTGTCTACAGGTCTACCTGTTAACTCTGTCTACAGTTCTAACTGTTAACTCTGTCTACAGTTCTACCTGTTAACTCGGTCTACAGTTCTAACTGTTAACTCTGTCTACAGTTCTACCTGTTAACTCTGTCTACAGTTCTACCTGTTAACTCTGTCTACAGTTCTACCTGTTAACTCTGTCTACAGTTCTAGCTGTTAACTCTGTCTACAGTTCTATCTGTTAACTCGGTCTACAGTTCTAACTGTTAATTCTGTCAACAGTTCTACCTGTTTACTCTGTCTACAGTTCTACATGTTAACTCTGTCTACAGTTCTACCTGTTAACCCTGTCTACAGTTCTAACTGTTAATTCTGTCAACAGTTCTACCTGTTTACTCTGTCTACAGTTCTACATGTTAACTCTGTCTACAGTTCTACATGTAACCTCTGTCTACAGTTCTACCTGTTAACTCTGTCTACAGTTCTACATATTAACTCTGTCTACACTTCTACATGTTAACTCTGTCTACAGTTCTACCTGTTAACTCTGTCTACAGGTCTACATGTTAACTCTGTCTACAGTTCTACCTGTTAACTCTGTCTACAGTTTTACATGTTAACTCTTTCTACAGTTCTACCTGTTTACTCTGTCTACAGGTCTAACTGTTAACTCTGTCTACAGTTCTACCTGTTAACTCGGTCTACAGTTTTAACTGTTAACTCTGTCTACAGTTCTACCTGTTAACTCTGTCTACAGGTCTACCTGTTAACTCTGTCTACAGTTCTACCTGTTAACTCTGTCTACAGTTCTACATGTTAACTCTTTCTACAGTTCTACCTGTTTACTCTGTCTACAGTTCTACATGTTAACTCTTTCTACAGTTCTACCTGTTTACTCTGTCTACAGGTCTAACTGTTAACTCTGTCTACAGTTCTATCTGTTAACTCGGTCTACAGTTTTAACTGTTAACTCGGTCTACAGTTCTACCTGTTAACTCTGTCTACAGTTCTACATGTTAACTCTTTCTACAGTTCTACCTGTTTACTCTGTCTACAGTTCTACATGTTAACTCTTTCTACAGTTCTACCTGTTTACTCTGTCTACAGGTCTACCTGTTAACTCTTTCTACAGTTCTACCTGTTTACTCTGTTTACAGGTCTAAATGTTAACTCTGTCTACAGGTTTACCTGTTAACTCTGTCAACAGTTCTACCTGTTTACTCGGTCTACAGTTCTTCCTGTTAACTCTGTCTACAGTTCTACCTGATAACTCTGTCTTCAGTTCTACCTGTTTACTCTGTCTACAGGTCTACCTTTAAACTCTGTCTACAGGTCTAAATGTTAACTCTGTCTACAGTTCTACCTGTTAACCCTGTCTACAGTTCTAACTGTTAATTCTGTCAACAGTTCTACCTGTTTACTCTGTCTACAGTTCTACATGTTAACTCTGTCTACAGTTCTACATGTAACCTCTGTCTACAGTTCTACCTGTTAACTCTGTCTACAGTTCTACATATTAACTCTGTCTACACTTCTACATGTTAACTCTGTCTACAGTTCTACCTGTTAACTCTGTCTACAGGTCTACATGTTAACTCTGTCTACAGTTCTACCTGTTAACTCTGTCTACAGTTTTACATGTTAACTCTTTCTACAGTTCTACCTGTTTACTCTGTCTACAGGTCTAACTGTTAACTCTGTCTACAGTTCTACCTGTTAACTCGGTCTACAGTTTTAACTGTTAACTCTGTCTACAGTTCTACCTGTTAACTCTGTCTACAGGTCTACCTGTTAACTCTGTCTACAGTTCTACCTGTTAACTCTGTCTACAGTTCTACATGTTAACTCTTTCTACAGTTCTACCTGTTTACTCTGTCTACAGTTCTACATGTTAACTCTTTCTACAGTTCTACCTGTTTACTCTGTCTACAGGTCTAACTGTTAACTCTGTCTACAGTTCTATCTGTTAACTCGGTCTACAGTTTTAACTGTTAACTCGGTCTACAGTTCTACCTGTTAACTCTGTCTACAGTTCTACATGTTAACTCTTTCTACAGTTCTACCTGTTTACTCTGTCTACAGTTCTACATGTTAACTCTTTCTACAGTTCTACCTGTTTACTCTGTTTACAGGTCTAAATGTTAACTCTGTCTACAGGTTTACCTGTTAACTCTGTCAACAGTTCTACCTGTTTACTCGGTCTACAGTTCTTCCTGTTAACTCTGTCTACAGTTCTACCTGATAACTCTGTCTTCAGTTCTACCTGTTTACTCTGTCTACAGGTCTACCTTTAAACTCTGTCTACAGGTCTAAATGTTAACTCTGTCTACAGGTTAACCTGTTAACTCTGTCAACAGTTCTACCTGTTTACTCGGTCTACAGTTCTACCTGTTAACTCTGTCTACAGTTCTAACTGTTAACTCTGTCTACAGTTCTACATGTTAACTCTGTCTACAGTTCTACATGTAACCTCTGTCTACAGTTCTACATGTTAACTCTGTCTACAGTTCTACATATTAACTCTGTCTACACTTCTACATGTTAACTCTGTCTACAATTCTACCTGTTAACTCTGTCTACAGTTCTACCTGTTAACTCTGTCTACAGGTCTACATGTTAACTCTGTCTACAGTTCTACCTGTTAACTCTGTCTACAGTTCTACTTGTTAACTCTGTCTACAGTTCTTCCTATTGACTCGGTATACAGTTCTTCCTGTTAACTCTGTCTACAGTTCTACCTGTTAACTCGGTCTACAGTTCTACCTGTTAAATCTGTCTACAGGTCTACATGTTAACTCTGTCTACAGTTCTACCTGTTAACTCTGTCTTCAGTTCTATCTGTTTACTCTGTCTACAGGTCTACCTTTTAACTCTGTCTACAGGTCTAAATGTTAACTCTGTCTACAGGTTTACCTGTTAACTCTGTCAACAGTTCTACCTGTTTACTCGGTCTACAGTTCTTCCTGTTAACTCTGTCTACAGTTCTACCTGTTAACTCTGTCTTCAGTTCTACCTGTTTACTCTGTCTACAGGTCTACCTTTAAACTCTGTCTACAGGTCTAAATGTTAACTCTGTCTACAGGTTAACCTGTTAACTCTGTCTACATGTCTACCTGTTAACTCTGTCTACCTGTTAACTCTGTCAACAGTTCTTCCTGTTAACTCTCTCTACAGGTCTACCTGTTAACTCTGTCTACAGTTCTACCTGTTAACTCGGTCTACAGTTCTAACTGTTAACTCTGTCAACAGTTCTACCTGTTTACTCTGTCTACAGGTCTACCTGTTAACTCTGTCTACAGTTCTAACTGTTAACTCTGTCTACAGTTCTACCTGTTAACTCGGTCTACAGTTCTAACTGTTAACTCTGTCTACAGTTCTACCTGTTAACTCTGTCTACAGTTCTACCTGTTAACTCTGTCTACAGTTCTACCTGTTAACTCTGTCTACAGTTCTAGCTGTTAACTCTGTCTACAGTTCTATCTGTTAACTCGGTCTACAGTTTTAACTGTTAACTCTGTCTACAGTTCTACCTGTTAACTCTGTCTACAGGTCTACCTGTTAACTCTGTCTACAGTTCTACATGTTAACTCTGTCTACAGTTCTACATGTTAACCCTTTCTACAGTTCTACCTGTTTACTCTGTCTACAGTTCTACATGTTAACTCTTTCTACAGTTCTACCTGTTTACTCTGTCTACAGGTCTAACTGTTAACTCTGTCTACAGTTCTATCTGTTAACTCGGTCTACAGTTTTAACTGTTAACTCTGTCTACAGTTCTACCTGTTAACTCTGTCTACAGTTCTACATGTTAACTCTTTCTACAGTTCTACCTGTTTACTCTGTCTACAGTTCTACATGTTAACTCTTTCTACAGTTCTACCTGTTTACTCTGTCTACAGGTCTACCTGTTAACTCTTTCTACAGTTCTACCTGTTTACTCTGTTTACAGGTCTAAATGTTAACTCTGTCTACAGGTTTACCTGTTAACTCTGTCAACAGTTCTACCTGTTTACTCGGTCTACAGTTCTTCCTGTTAACTCTGTCTACAGTTCTACCTGTTAACTCTGTCTTCAGTTCTACCTGTTTACTCTGTCTACAGGTCTACCTTTAAACTCTGTCTACAGGTCTAAATGTTAACTCTGTCTACAGGTTAACCTGTTAACTCTGTCAACAGTTCTACCTGTTTACTCGGTCTACAGTTCTACCTGTTAACTCTGTCTACAGTTCTAACTGTTAACTCTGTCTACAGTTCTACATGTTAACTTTGTCTACAGTTCTACATGTAACCTCTGTCTACAGTTCTACATGTTAACTCTGTCTACAGTTCTACATATTAACTCTGTCTACACTTCTACATGTTAACTCTGTCTACAATTCTACCTGATAACTCTGTCTACAGTTCTACCTGTTAACTCTGTCTACAGTTCTTCCTATTGACTCGGTATACAGTTCTTCCTGTTAACTCTGTCTACAGTTCTACCTGTTAACTCGGTCTACAGTTCTACCTGTGAACTCTGTCTATAGTTCTACCTGTTAAATCTGTCTTCAGTTCTATCTGTTTACTCTGTCTACAGGTCTACCTTTTAACTCTGTCTACAGGTCTAAATGTTAACTCTGTCTACAGGTTTACCTGTTAACTCTGTCAACAGTTCTACCTGTTTACTCTGTCTACAGTTCTACATGTTAACTCTGTCTACAGTTCTACCTGTTAACCCTGTCTACAGTTCTAACTGTTAATTCTGTCAACAGTTCTACCTGTTTACTCTGTCTACAGTTCTACATGTTAACTCTGTCTACAGTTCTACATGTAACCTCTGTCTACAGTTCTACCTGTTAACTCTGTCTACAGTTCTACATATTAACTCTGTCTACACTTCTACATGTTAACTATGTCTACAATTCTACCTGTTAACTCTGTCTACAGTTCTACCTGTTAACTCTGTCTACAGGTCTACATGTTAACTCTGTCTACAGTTCTACCTGTTAACTCTGTCTACAGTTTTACATGTTAACTCTTTCTACAGTTCTACCTGTTTACTCTGTCTACAGGTCTAACTGTTAACTCTGTCTACAGTTCTATCTGTTAACTCGGTCTACAGTTTTAACTGTTAACTCTGTCTACAGTTCTACCTGTTAACTCTGTCTACAGGTC
The DNA here is from genome assembly GCA_947623455.1 of Mimachlamys varia. Taxonomy (NCBI): domain Eukaryota; kingdom Metazoa; phylum Mollusca; class Bivalvia; order Pectinida; family Pectinidae; genus Mimachlamys; species Mimachlamys varia. The sequence continues at coordinate 2,253,718 of OX392528.1, read as the reverse complement.
TACCTGTTAACTCTGTCTACAGTTCTACCTGTTAACTCTGTCTACAGTTCTACCTGTTAACTCTGTCTACAGTTCTACATGTTAACTCTTTCTACAGTTCTACCTGTTTACTCTGTCTACAGTTGTACATGTTAACTCTTTCTACAGTTCTACCTGTTTACTCTGTCTACAGGTCTAACTGTTAACTCTGTCTACAGTTCTATCTGTTAACTCGGTCTACAGTTTTAACTGTTAACTCGGTCTACAGTTCTACCTGTTAACTCTGTCTACAGTTCTACATGTTAACTCTTTCTACAGTTCTACCTGTTTACTCTGTCTACAGTTCTACATGTTAACTCTTTCTACAGTTCTACCTGTTTACTCTGTCTACAGGTCTACTTGTTAACTCTTTCTACAGTTCTACCTGTTTACTCTGTTTACAGGTCTAAATGTTAACTCTGTCTACAGGTTTACCTGTTAACTCTGTCAACAGTTCTACCTGTTTACTCGGTCTACAGTTCTTCCTGTTAACTCTGTCTACAGTTCTACCTGATAACTCTGTCTTCAGTTCTACCTGTTTACTCTGTCTACAGGTCTACCTTTTAACTCTGTCTACAGGTCTAAATGTTAACTCTGTCTACAGGTTAACCTGTTAACTCTGTCAACAGTTCTACCTGTTTACTCGGTCTACAGTTCTACCTGTTAACTCTGTCTACAGTTCTAACTGTTAACTCTGTCTACAGTTCTACATGTTAACTCTGTCTACAGTTCTATATGTAACCTCTGTCTACAGTTCTACATGTTAACTCTGTCTACAGTTCTACATATTAACTCTGTCTACACTTCTACATGTTAACTCTGTCTACAATTCTACCTGTTAACTCTGCTACAGTTCTACCTGTTAACTCTGTCTACAGGTCTACATGTTAACTCTGTCTACAGTTCTACCTGTTAACTCTGTCTACAGTTCTACTTGTTAACTCTGTCTACAGTTCTTCCTATTGACTCGGTATACAGTTCTTCCTGTTAACTCTGTCTACAGTTCTACCTGTTAACTCGGTCTACAGTTCTACCTGTTAAATCTGTCTACAGGTCTACATGTTAACTCTGTCTACAGTTCTACCTGTTAACTCTGTCTTCAGTTCTATCTGTTTACTCTGTCTACAGGTCTACCTTTTAACTCTGTCTACAGGTCTAAATGTTAACTCTGTCTACAGGTTTACCTGTTAACTCTGTCTACAGTTCTACCTGTTAACTCTGTCTACAGTTCTACTTGTTAACTCTGTCTACAGTTCTTCCTATTGACTCGGTATACAGTTCTTCCTGTTAACTCTGTCTACAGTTCTACCTGTTAACTCGGTCTACAGTTCTACCTGTTAAATCTGTCTACAGGTCTACATGTTAACTCTGTCTACAGTTCTACCTGTTAACTCTGTCTTCAGTTCTATCTGTTTACTCTGTCTACAGGTCTACCTTTTAACTCTGTCTACAGGTCTAAATGTTAACTCTGTCTACAGGTTTACCTGTTAACTCTGTCAACAGTTCTACCTGTTTACTCTGTCTACAGTTCTACATGTTAACTCTGTCTACAGTTCTAACTGTTAATTCTGTCAACAGTTCTACCTGTTTACTCTGTCTACAGTTCTACATGTTAACTCTGTCTACAGTTCTACATGTAACCTCTGTCTACAGTTCTACCTGTTAACTCTGTCTACAGTTCTACATATTAACTCTGTCTACACTTCTACATGTTAACTCTGTCTACAATTCTACCTGTTAACTCTGTCTACAGTTCCACTTGTTAACTCTGTCTACAGTTCTACCTGTTAACTCTGTCTACAGTTCTACATGTTAACTCTGTCTACAGGTCTAAATGTTAACTCTGTCTACAGGTCTACCTGTTAACTCTGTCTACAGTTCTACCTGTGAACTTTGTCTACAGTTCTAACTGTTAACTCTGTCTACAGTTGTACCTGTTAACTCTGTCTACAGTTCTAACTGTTAACTATTTCTACAGTTCTACCTGTTAACTCCGTCTACAGTTCTACATGTTAACTCTGTCTAAAGTTATACATATTCACTCTGTCTACAGTTCTACCTGTTTACTCTGTCTACAGTTCTAACTGTTAACTCTGTCTACAGTTCTCCCTGTTTACTCTGTCTACAGGTTTACCTGTTAACTCTGTCTACAGTTCTAACTGTTAACTCTGTCTACAGGTCTACCTGTTTACTCTGTCTACAGTTCTACATGTTAACTCTGTCTACAGTTCTACATGTTAACTCTGTCTACAGTTCTACATGTTAACTCTGTCTACAGTTCTAACTGTTAACTCTGTCTACAGTTCTACATGTTAACTCTGTCTACAGTTATACATATTAACTCTGTCTACAGTTCTACCTGTTAACCCTGTCTACAGTTCTACATGTTAACTCTGTCTACAGTTCTAACTGTTAACTCTGTCTACAGTTCTACCTGTTTACTCTGTCTACAGTTCTAACTGTTAACTCTGTCTACAGTTCTCCCTGTTTACTCTGTCTACAGGTTTACCTGTTAACTCTGTCTACAGTTCTAACTGTTAACTCTGTCAACAGTTCTACCTGTTTACTCTGTCTACAGTTCTACATGTTAACTCTGTCTACAGTTCTACATGTTTACTCGGTCTACAGTTCTACATGTTAACTCTGTCTACAGTTCTAACTGTTAACTCTGTCTACAGTTCTACATGTTAACTCTGTCTACAGTTATACATATTAACTCTGTCTACAGTTCTACCTGTTAACCCTGTCTACATTTCTACATGTTAACTCTGTCTACAGTTCGAACTGTTAACTCTGTCTACAGTTCTACATGTTATCTCTGTCTACAGTTCTAACTGTTAACTCTGTCTACAGTTCTAACTGTTAACTCTGTCTACAGTTCTAACTGTTAACTCTGTCTACAGTTCTAACTGTTAACTCGGTCTACAGTTCTACCTGTTAACTCTGTCTACAGTTCTACCTGTTTACTCTGTCTACAGGTCTACATGTTAACTCTGTCTACAGTTCTACCTGTTAACTCGGTCTACAGTTCTACCTGTTAACTCGGTCTACAGTTCTTCCTGTTAACTCTGTCTACAGTTCTACCTGTTAACTCTGTCTACAGTTCTACCTGTTAACTCTGTCTACAGTTCTACCTGTTAACTCTGTCTATAGTTCTACCTGTTAACTCGGTCTACAGTTCTACATGTTAACTCTGTCTACAGGTCTAACTGGCAACTCTGTCTACAGTTCTACATGTTAACTCTGTCTACAGTTCTACATGTTAACTCTGTCTACAGTTCTACCTGTTAACTCGGTCTACAGTTCTAACTGTTAACTCTGTCTACAGTTCTACATATTAACTCTGTCTACAGTTCTACCTGTTAACTCTGTGTACAGTTCTAACTGTTAACTCTGTCTATAGTTCTACCTGTTAACTCGGTCTACAGTTCTACCTGTTAACTCGGTCTACAGTTCTACCTGTTAACTCGGTCTACAGTTCTTCCTGTTAACTCTGTCTACAGTTCTACCTGTTAACTCTGTCTACAGTTCTACCTGTTAACTCTGTCTACAGTTCTACCTGTTAACTCTGTCTATAGTTCTACCTGTTAACTCGGTCTACAGTTCTACATGTTAACTCTGTCTACAGGTCTAACTGTTAACTCTGTCTACAGTTCTACATGTTAACTCTGTCTACAGTTCTACATGTTAACTCTGTCTACAGTTCTACCTGTTAACTCGGTCTACAGTTCTAACTGTTAACTCTGTCTACAGTTCTACATATTAACTCTGTCTACAGTTCTACCTGTTAACTCTGTGTACAGTTCTAACTGTTAACTCTGTCTATAGTTCTACCTGTTAACTCGGTCTACAGTTCTACCTGTTAACTCTGTCTACAGTTCTACCTGTTAACTCTGTCTACAGTTCTTCCTGTTAACTCTGTCTACAGTTCTACCTGTTAACTCTGTCTACAGTTCTACCTGTTAACTCTGTCTATAGTTCTACCTGTTAACTCGGTCTACAGTTCTACATGTTAACTCTGTCTACAGTTATACATATTAACTCTGTCTACAGTTCTACCTGTTAACTCTGTCTACAGTTCTCCCTGTTTACTCTGTCTACAGGTTTACCTGTTAACTCTGTCTACAGTTCTAACTGTTAACTCTGTCTACAGGTCTACCTGTTTACTCTGTCTACAGTTCTACATGTTAACTCTGTCTACAGTTCTACATGTTAACTCTGTCTACAGTTCTACATGTTAACTCTGTCTACAGTTCTAACTGTTAACTCTGTCTACAGTTCTACATGTTAACTCTGTCTACAGTTATACATATTAACTCTGTCTACAGTTCTACCTGTTAACCCTGTCTACAGTTCTACATGTTAACTCTGTCTACAGTTCTAACTGTTAACTCTGTCTACAGTTCTACCTGTTTACTCTGTCTACAGTTCTAACTGTTAACTCTGTCTACAGTTCTCCCTGTTTACTCTGTCTACAGGTTTACCTGTTAACTCTGTCTACAGTTCTAACTGTTAACTCTGTCAACAGTTCTACCTGTTTACTCTGTCTACAGTTCTACATGTTAACTCTGTCTACAGTTCTACATGTTTACTCGGTCTACAGTTCTACATGTTAACTCTGTCTACAGTTCTAACTGTTAACTCTGTCTACAGTTCTACATGTTAACTCTGTCTACAGTTATACATATTAACTCTGTCTACAGTTCTACCTGTTAACCCTGTCTACATTTCTACATGTTAACTCTGTCTACAGTTCGAACTGTTAACTCTGTCTACAGTTCTACATGTTATCTCTGTCTACAGTTCTAACTGTTAACTCTGTCTACAGTTCTAACTGTTAACTCTGTCTACAGTTCTAACTGTTAACTCTGTCTACAGTTCTAACTGTTAACTCGGTCTACAGTTCTACCTGTTAACTCTGTCTACAGTTCTACCTGTTTACTCTGTCTACAGGTCTACATGTTAACTCTGTCTACAGTTCTACCTGTTAACTCGGTCTACAGTTCTACCTGTTAACTCGGTCTACAGTTCTTCCTGTTAACTCTGTCTACAGTTCTACCTGTTAACTCTGTCTACAGTTCTACCTGTTAACTCTGTCTACAGTTCTACCTGTTAACTCTGTCTATAGTTCTACCTGTTAACTCGGTCTACAGTTCTACATGTTAACTCTGTCTACAGGTCTAACTGGCAACTCTGTCTACAGTTCTACATGTTAACTCTGTCTACAGTTCTACATGTTAACTCTGTCTACAGTTCTACCTGTTAACTCGGTCTACAGTTCTAACTGTTAACTCTGTCTACAGTTCTACCTGTTAACTCTGTCTACAGTTCTACCTGTTAACTCTGTCTACAGTTCTACCTGTTAACTCTGTCTATAGTTCTACCTGTTAACTCGGTCTACAGTTCTACCTGTTAACTCGGTCTACAGTTCTACCTGTTAACTCGGTCTACAGTTCTTCCTGTTAACTCTGTCTACAGTTCTACCTGTTAACTCTGTCTACAGTTCTACCTGTTAACTCTGTCTACAGTTCTACCTGTTAACTCTGTCTATAGTTCTACCTGTTAACTCGGTCTACAGTTCTACATGTTAACTCTGTCTACAGGTCTAACTGTTAACTCTGTCTACAGTTCTACATGTTAACTCTGTCTACAGTTCTACATGTTAACTCTGTCTACAGTTCTACCTGTTAACTCGGTCTACAGTTCTAACTGTTAACTCTGTCTACAGTTCTACATATTAACTCTGTCTACAGTTCTACCTGTTAACTCTGTGTACAGTTCTAACTGTTAACTCTGTCTATAGTTCTACCTGTTAACTCGGTCTACAGTTCTACCTGTTAACTCTGTCTACAGTTCTACCTGTTAACTCTGTCTACAGTTCTTCCTGTTAACTCTGTCTACAGTTCTACCTGTTAACTCTGTCTACAGTTCTACCTGTTAACTCTGTCTATAGTTCTACCTGTTAACTCGGTCTACAGTTCTACATGTTAACTCTGTCTACAGTTATACATATTAACTCTGTCTACAGTTCTACCTGTTAACCCTGTCTACATTTCTACATGTTAACTCTGTCTACAGTTCGAACTGTTAACTCTGTCTACAGTTCTACCTGTTTACTCGGTCTACAGTTCTACCTGTTAACTCTGTCTACAGTTCTAACTGTTAACTCTGTCTACAGTTCTACATGTTAACTCTGTCTACAGTTCTATATGTAACCTCTGTCTACAGTTCTACCTGTTTACTCGGTCTACAGTTCTTCCTGTTAACTCTGTCTACAGTTCTACCTGATAACTCTGTCTTCAGTTCTACCTGTTTACTCTGTCTACAGGTCTACCTTTTAACTCTGTCTACAGGTCTAAATGTTAACTCTGTCTACAGGTTAACCTGTTAACTCTGTCAACAGTTCTACCTGTTTACTCGGTCTACAGTTCTACCTGTTAACTCTGTCTACAGTTCTAACTGTTAACTCTGTCTACAGTTCTACATGTTAACTCTGTCTACAGTTCTATATGTAACCTCTGTCTACAGTTCTACATGTTAACTCTGTCTACAGTTCTACATATTAACTCTGTCTACACTTCTACATGTTAACTCTGTCTACAATTCTACCTGTTAACTCTGCTACAGTTCTACCTGTTAACTCTGTCTACAGGTCTACATGTTAACTCTGTCTACAGTTCTACCTGTTAACTCTGTCTACAGTTCTACTTGTTAACTCTGTCTACAGTTCTTCCTATTGACTCGGTATACAGTTCTTCCTGTTAACTCTGTCTACAGTTCTACCTGTTAACTCGGTCTATAGTTCTACCTGTTAAATCTGTCTACAGGTCTACATGTTAACTCTGTCTACAGTTCTACCTGTTAACTCTGTCTTCAGTTCTATCTGTTTACTCTGTCTACAGGTCTACCTTTTAACTCTGTCTACAGGTCTAAATGTTAACTCTGTCTACAGGTTTACCTGTTAACTCTGTCAACAGTTCTACCTGTTTACTCTGTCTACAGTTCTACATGTTAACTCTGTCTACAGTTCTACCTGTTAACCCTGTCTACAGTTCTAACTGTTAATTCTGTCAACAGTTCTACCTGTTTACTCTGTCTACAGTTCTACATGTTAACTCTGTCTACAGTTCTACATGTAACCTCTGTCTACAGTTCTACCTGTTAACTCTGTCTACAGTTCTACATATTAACTCTGTCTACACTTCTACATGTTAACTCTGTCTACAATTCTACCTGTTAACTCTGTCTACAGTTCCACTTGTTAACTCTGTCTACAGTTCTACCTGTTAACTCTGTCTACAGTTCTACATGTTAACTCTGTCTACAGGTCTAAATGTTAACTCTGTCTACAGGTCTACCTGTTAACTCTGTCTACAGTTCTACCTGTGAACTTTGTCTACAGTTCTAACTGTTAACTCTGTCTACAGTTGTACCTGTTAACTCTGTCTACAGTTCTAACTGTTAACTATTTCTACAGTTCTACCTGTTAACTCCGTCTACAGTTCTACATGTTAACTCTGTCTAAAGTTATACATATTCACTCTGTCTACAGTTCTACCTGTTTACTCTGTCTACAGTTCTAACTGTTAACTCTGTCTACAGTTCTCCCTGTTTACTCTGTCTACAGGTTTACCTGTTAACTCTGTCTACAGTTCTAACTGTTAACTCTGTCTACAGGTCTACCTGTTTACTCTGTCTACAGTTCTACATGTTAACTCTGTCTACAGTTCTACATGTTAACTCTGTCTACAGTTCTACATGTTAACTCTGTCTACAGTTCTAACTGTTAACTCTGTCTACAGTTCTACATGTTAACTCTGTCTACAGTTATACATATTAACTCTGTCTACAGTTCTACCTGTTAACCCTGTCTACAGTTCTACATGTTAACTCTGTCTACAGTTCTAACTGTTAACTCTGTCTACAGTTCTACCTGTTTACTCTGTCTACAGTTCTAACTGTTAACTCTGTCTACAGTTCTCCCTGTTTACTCTGTCTACAGGTTTACCTGTTAACTCTGTCTACAGTTCTAACTGTTAACTCTGTCAACAGTTCTACCTGTTTACTCTGTCTACAGTTCTACATGTTAACTCTGTCTACAGTTCTACATGTTTACTCGGTCTACAGTTCTACATGTTAACTCTGTCTACAGTTCTAACTGTTAACTCTGTCTACAGTTCTACATGTTAACTCTGTCTACAGTTATACATATTAACTCTGTCTACAGTTCTACCTGTTAACCCTGTCTACATTTCTACATGTTAACTCTGTCTACAGTTCGAACTGTTAACTCTGTCTACAGTTCTACATGTTATCTCTGTCTACAGTTCTACATGTTAACTCTGTCTACAGTTCTACCTGTTAACTCTGTCTACAGTTCTAACTGTTAACTCTGTCTACAGTTCTACATATTAACTCTGTCTACAGTTCTACCTGTTAACTCTGTCTACAGTTCTAACTGTTAACTCTGTCTACAGTTCTAACTGTTAACTCTGTCTACAGTTCTAACTGTTAACTCTGTCTACAGTTCTAACTGTTAACTCGGTCTACAGTTCTACCTGTTAACTCTGTCTACAGTTCTACCTGTTTACTCTGTCTACAGGTCTACATGTTAACTCTGTCTACAGTTCTACCTGTTAACTCGGTCTACAGTTCTACCTGTTAACTCGGTCTACAGTTCTTCCTGTTAACTCTGTCTACAGTTCTACCTGTTAACTCTGTCTACAGTTCTACCTGTTAACTCTGTCTACAGTTCTACCTGTTAACTCTGTCTATAGTTCTACCTGTTAACTCGGTCTACAGTTCTACATGTTAACTCTGTCTACAGGTCTAACTGGCAACTCTGTCTACAGTTCTACATGTTAACTCTGTCTACAGTTCTACATGTTAACTCTGTCTACAGTTCTACCTGTTAACTCGGTCTACAGTTCTAACTGTTAACTCTGTCTACAGTTCTACATAATAACTCTGTCTACAGTTCTACCTGTTAACTCTGTGTACAGTTCTAACTGTTAACTCTGTCTATAGTTCTACCTGTTAACTCGGTCTACAGTTCTACCTGTTAACTCTGTCTACAGTTCTACCTGTTAACTCTGTCTACAGTTCTTCCTGTTAACTCTGTCTACAGTTCTACCTGTTAACTCTGTCTACAGTTCTACCTGTTAACTCTGTCTATAGTTCTACCTGTTAACTCGGTCTACAGTTCTACATGTTAACTCTGTCTACAGTTATACATATTAACTCTGTCTACAGTTCTACCTGTTAACCCTGTCTACATTTCTACATGTTAACTCTGTCTACAGTTCGAACTGTTAACTCTGTCTACAGTTCTACATGTTATCTCTGTCTACAGTTCTACATGTTAACTCTGTCTACAGGTCTAACTGTTAACTCTGTCTACAGTTCTACATGTTAACTCTGTCTACAGTTCTACCTGTTAACTCTGTCTACAGTTCTAACTGTTAACTCTGTCTACAGTTCTACATATTAACTCTGTCTACAGTTCTACCTGTTAACTCTGTCTACAGTTCTAACTGTTAACTCTGTCTACAGTTATAACTGTTAACTCTGTCTACAGTTCTAACTGTTAACTCTGTCTACAGTTCTAACTGTTAACTCTGTCTACAGTTCTCTCTGTCTACAGTTCTACCTGTTAACTCGGTCTACAGTTCTACCTGTTAACTCGGTCTACAGTTCTTCCTGTTAACTCTGTCTACAGTTCTACCTGTTAACTCTGTCTACAGTTCTACCTGTTAACTCTGTCTACAGTTCTACCTGTTAACTCTGTCTATAGTTCTACCTGTTAACTCGGTCTACAGTTCTACATGTTAACTCTGTCTACAGGTCTAACTGTTAACTCTGTCTACAGTTCTACATGTTAACTCTGTCTACAGTTCTACATGTTAACTCTGTCTACAGTTCTACCTGTTAACTCTGTCTACAGTTCTAACTGTTAACTCTGTCTATAGTTCTACCTGTTAACTCGGTCTACAGTTCTACCTGTTAACTCTGTCTACAGTTCTACCTGTTAACTCTGTCTACAGTTCTTCCTGTTAACTCTGTCTACAGTTCTACCTGTTAACTCTGTCTACAGTTCTACCTGTTAACTCTGTCTATAGTTCTACCTGTTAACTCGGTCTACAGTTCTACATGTTAACTCTGTCTACAGTTCTTCCTGTTAACTCTGTCTACAGTTATACCTGTTAACTCGGTCTACAGTTCTTCCTGTTGACTATATCTACAGTTCTACTTGTTAACTCTGTCTACAGTTCTACCTGTTAACTCTGTCTACAGTTCTACATGTTAACTCTGTCTACAGTTCTACCTGTTAACTCTGTCTACAGGTCTACATGTTTACTCTTTCTACAGTTCTACCTGTTAACTCTGTCTACAGTTCTACCTGTTAACTCTGCCTGAAGTTTTACCTGTATCTTCCTTTTTTACTTGATTCTCTGATACAGAAGTCGACAGAGGATATCTGGTGTATAAGTGTGCCTGTTTATGTTAAATCTATCGTCAAATATTACCAATAAGTAATTGATAAGCGGTAATGATGAAGCGAATTTGTATGTTTCCTGTAGGATTTATTTATGGTAAAACAACCATTAAAACTATCACTAGTGGGCCGATATTTGTTTTGTACGGGAGATATCGTGTGTAGCAATCTCTTTGAAGTCTAATTAGCGAAGTGTTCGCACTCGATAAAAACCCGACGAAAAAGCATTCATATTTAATTTCCAGTCTGAAATATACTTATATTTTCACAACCAGACACACAAAAATCTCGCCTGTGCCATAAATTAGCAGTAAACACGTATTGCTGACGACATTTTTATTACGGCATGCAAATGGCAAAGACAGGCCCCCTCCATCCTGGTCAGTGTTGATTTACGCCTCCATAAGAAATGGACATGTCATTAATTTGAAATCAGTAACGCTTTGATGTGAGAAAGCACGTGTCCTCGCTGACTGATTCTCATAGACGCTTGGGTGGTGTCCTTCGAACGCGCCATAGGCCGACATAGGTCGCGTGCCGGGGCCAGATAAACTTCGGACCGCAGACAAATTAGCGTACAACATCGACCTACAGATAATAGATATACCAACTTTTCTCTATAATTGATGGACGAAACCTATATAGCGAGTGGTCCGCGACCGAGGTAATGGCTATCCCATTTGTTTCCATAGTTCGGGTATGTTTTATTTTTTATACAGGTGTTTCTTGGGAGCTATTGAGTAAGTGGTATTAATTATGAACGGCCGTCTCTAGGTAGTAATAATGTCAGTCGCGGTCCTCAATATGACCTGTCACATCACAACAAAAGCATTACCTTCATGACGTGATAACAACGGATGCTTTTGTAACTTAGAATTAGTATTATTTCTTAATGTTCCATATTGTCCTTGACCGAACATATTAAAATACAGGCAAACTGTGTCGTCCAAACTCGGAACAGACTGTGTCGTCCAAACTCGGAACAGACTGTGTCGTTTCACTGAAATAGCGATGGGACAGTGTCGTCCATGACCCTGTGGACCTTACAATACCAATGAACCGTGTCATTCATGAACAAAAAGGCATTGAACTTGTTTGGTCCATGGCCCTGTAAATGCAATAAACATGATCGTCAATAACTTATGATACATGTATCATCCATGACCTAGGATTTCAATAAGACAGGAATAAACTGCCAATATGATCATGTAACAAGAACGTTGTCGTTCTTGACTTCGAAGTAACCATGACGTCCATGACAGCATGTGTAATTCAATTTCAGCATGTATTACACAATTCAGTATGTACAAGAAGTAACTTGCAATCTGCTCTGTGGTAAGCATTGGTCATACATGTATATGCAGATAGTGCTTCTTATTTTTTAACAGAAGTTCATTGGGAGATCTCAAAGTCTGAAACTGATGTAATGCTTTTCTATGGAGATTTTTAAGTTAATGAAGTAAAAGGAACATTGATTAAATCGTCGCCATGCAATATAAAGTAAATGTCTACAATATTTGTCATAAATACAATACTGTATCTGTCATACATATTAATATGTATGTCTGGCAAAGGAAATGAGAGGGAGGAAAGGGTCATTTTATTAAGGTACATTTCCAGAACATTATCATATAAATTACATTTAGTGCATTTCATGTTCGATGCCATTACAAGTTATGTTTCAGTCGACCATGTGCTAGTAGCACTGGCAAACCATACATATCAGCCGCCAATGCCACGATCTTATTGTTGACACATGGCGTTATAAGCGTAATTAAGAGCGAAATTATTATACTAGATAATTAAACATTGTATTGTCTCTTGTATTTGTAAAATTTCAAAGGGCATTCATGTTTGTTTATGTTTTGACGTTGTATTTATAGAAAACACGACCAATCGCTGATGGAACGATTCCATATCAGGGGTATAAACGTCACATTAATGACGTCATACTGGGCACTGATTTTTGGAAAATAAAAGGTAAATATACAAGTGACACCAATGCAATTTAACGTACATGTGCACTCAATGCACGTTCGTCAAACTGCCATATTGTGGTACACGTTTCACGTTCGTAATACTGACATATTGTGGTACACGTTTCACGTTCGTAATACTGACATATTGTGGTACATGTTTCACGTTCGTCAAACTGCCATATTGTGGTACACGTTTCACGTTCGTCAAACTGCCATATTGTGGTACACGTTTCACGTTCGTAATACTGACATATTATGGTTCACGTTTCACGTTCGTAATACTGACATATTGTGGTACACGGTTTACGTTCCTTTTTCTGACATATTGTGGTACACAGTTCACGTTCCTTTTACTGACATATTTTGGTACACGTTTCACGTTCCTTGTACTGAAATATTGTGGTACACGGTTCACGTTCGTTATACTGACATATTGTGGCGCATGGTTCACGTTCCTTGTACTGACATAATGTGGCGCACGGTTCACGTTTGTTATACTGACACATTGTGGCGCACGGTTCACGTTTGTTATACTGACACATTGTGGTACCCGGTTCACGTTCCTTGTACTGACATATTGTGGCGCACGTTTCACGTTTGTTACACTGACATATTGTGGCGCACGGTTCACGTTTGTTATACTGACATATTGTGGCGCACGGTTCACGTTTGTTATACTGACACATTGTGGCGCAAGGTTCACGTTTGTTATACTGACACATTGTGGCGCACGGTTCACGTTTGTTATACTGACATATTGTGGCGCACGGTTCACGTTTGTTATACTGACATATTGTGGTGCACGGTTCACGTTCCTTGTACTGACACATTGTGGCGCACGGTTCACGTTGCATTGTACTGACATATTGTGGCGCATCGTTTACGTTTGTTATACTGACGTATTATGGCACACGGTTCACGTTTGTTATACTGACACATTGTGGTACACGGTTCACGTTCCTTGTACTGACACATTGTGGTACACGGTTCACGTTCCTTGTACTGACATATTGTGGCGCACGGTTCACGTTTGTTATACTGACGCATTGTGGCGCACGGTTCACGTTGCATTGTACTGACGCATTGTGGCGCACGGTTTACGTTTGTTATACTAACGCATTGTGGCGCACGGTTCACGTTTGTTATACTGACGCATTGTGGCGCACAGTTCACGTTTGTTATACTGACACATTGTGGCGCACGGTTCACGTTTGTTATACTGACACATTGTGGCGCACGTTTCACGTTTGTTATACTGACACATTGTGGCGCACGTTTCACGTTTGTTATACTGACACATTGTGGCGCACGGTTCACGTTTGTTATACTGACGCATTGTGGCGCACGGTTCACGTTTGTTATACTGACACATTGTGGCGCACGGTTCACGTTTGTTATACTGACGCATTGTGGCGCACGGTTCACGTTGCATTGTACTGACATATTGTGGCGCATGGTTCACGTTTGTTATACTGACATATTATGGCACACGGTTCACGTTTGTTATACTGACATATTGTGGTACACGGTTCACGTTCCTTGTACTGACACATTGTGGTACACGGTTCACGTTCCTTGTACTGACATATTGTGGCGCACGGTTCACGTTTGTTATACTGACGCATTGTGGCGCACGGTTCACGTTGCATTGTACTGACGCATTGTGGCGCACGGTTTACGTTTGTTATACTGACACATTGTGGCGCACGGTTCACATTTGTTATACTGACAAATTGTCGCGCACGGTTCACATTTGTTATACTCACATATTGTGATTTTGATATAGTGACACCAACATTTAGACTTGTTTGTTTGACTGTCATCTATTTTGATGTTGAATACGATATACACCATTGCTTATTGCAGGTGCGTTACACGTGTACAACATTGTCATCAACTTTTTATCTCATTGTGTTGCATAAAAATGTCGTTATGGGTTTTCTTTTACCGAAAAATCTCATTTCTGAAGTTGTAAATAATACTGTTGATTTTTTTGGTAAAAGGAGCACCATACTATACATAATGACCAGTGATATAATGGATGGCGTAGATCTTTGCTCAGCATAAAAAGTATATATTCAGGTGATCCAATACGTGCCCGGAGCGGGACGGCCTCGGATAAGTGGGACAGGTTTTGTTGTCCCTATCATTTATATCCAGTAGTATTGTCGGAGCGGGGGATTATGATGGAAGGTTCCTTCGGATGACTCACACAAACCACAACGTGGACATATATACAATTTACATAAGAAGTGTGGCTGTCGTTTTGACTCATCGACCATTAAACCCCCAACAGTAAATAGGTATCGATACTTTCTGTCTGTGTAGCAGATTGTTCCCGGTCATAGACCTAGTCTGTTCAGAACTGTCTGGCGGCTATATTTATCATTTACAGCTAACATTAGGTTTTTATGGTGGTTTTTGTCGCACTTTGTTTTTCTTCGCCTCTGTGTTTTATAAACGTTGAATACATACACCATGTTTACGTCACCTTAATACTCGTTGGAACAACTTGCAGTACAATGGAGTAATTAACTGTCGAAACTCTTTGTGAGATGTTCTGGAATAGACAGCAATTGTGATTCGCGAAATTAAACCCTAGCGAATAGGTTCTGAACACAAAATCGCGACTTTGTATACGAAGCGAACTTTTTATTACATTTTTCACCATTGAAATATCAGAAAATATCAGCTTGATAAAACTTATATCATCACTGCTTATAAATATCATCACTAGTGAAGCATCTATAGTATATTCGAAATAAATAGATATCTAATGAATTTAATTAATATATTTTTGTATTTTTTATATATTTTGAACAAAAATAGAACTTCATCCTATGGCGTATTAATGTTCTATAAGCCTTAGACTCTCCGTCCCGATCAGTTGTAACAACAAATATTAAAATGAAACAAGACTTTTGGGAATTTCGAAAATGTAATAAAAAGAAAATTCAATGGTTTCCCAATAAATACTCGTGAAATATATTTGATATTTAACGGGAAACCATTGAATAGCCTCTATATCTTCTTTGCAGTAGTATAAGGGTGTATAGCAATAATACACACGACATAAGTGAAATTGCAGGCTGTTTTACAGCGTTTTATCTAAAAAGGTTACATCTATCTTATTTATAATTTTGTGTCGAAAGTCCGAATATGACAGAAAGCAGGCGCTGTGCACGTACTCCTTACGAGGACTTCGAGATGACAACGACAACAAATTAGATGTTGTTCTGCTCCCGCGGTAAAAAGGTTGCTGTATTAGAAACTAGTTCAGTTCAGTTTTTTACTGGGCTAAGCTTAGAGAAATGGGCACGTGCGATATATTACCCACGTGACACAAATCCTAAAAATAACACACGTATCATCGCGGATAACTAGCCTATTGATACTCCTAGCTTTTATCGTCATTCAGAAGATATTAAAAATTCGAGTTCAAGGATTTATAAATAAACAAAATGGATTTTTTTAAAATGTAGATAATTGTTCCCAACAAACCTAACAATGCTGTCCACGTCGAGTAATAATTGTGTTAATTAGTCATCCTTTGTAGGACATGTCACACGTGGAGTAGGACACGTGTTTTGTGAGACAACCGGAAGGACGTACACTCACACTAAACCGGTGGAGTTCCGGAAAACCAAACCGGAGATCTCTTACAAACGACTTTAAAATGACGATAATATATAATAACAATTGAGATATTACCGATTTCCGAAATCCAGGATTTGTAGTGGACTTCAGGAATACTGAATTGTTGGATACTTTTAGCCAAGATCTGTATTAGAGAAAACAAAGACAACGGTACGAGTTGCTGTATGATATATTACGAATCTTGTCAGAGTATAATTCATTTTTGAACCAAATTGTTTGGCGTATGTTTCATGTTAAAACCAAAATGCAAGGCGTGATTTAGGGCTTAAAGTTGTGCCCAATCCCATTGCTATTGAAGGCAATAAATATGTTTAAATCAAGGCATGATTTCATATAGGACCAGGCCCCGGTTTCATCAACGTTCCTTAACTTAAGGAAACTCCTTAACTTAAAAATCTCCATAGGAAAGCACTACAGAATTTAAGGAAAGTTCCTTTACTTAAGTTTTTCCCCTTAAATTCTGTAATGCTTTCCTATGGAGATTTTTAAGTTAAGGAGTTTCCTTAAGATAAGGAACGTTGATGAAACCGGGGTCAGGTTGTCAGCATAAATGCATATTTCGTGTTCATAGTTCGGTTCTGACCATGCATGTAGTATGGTGTACGTTTGTTTAGGGGCCTTAAGCTTCCCACGGTATAACCAGGTGCGCGCTACAACTTTAGGTTTTATGACTCGATCGTATGACATCAGAAACTGATAACAACGCGTCATACCTGCTGAATGTGGTGTACCTTTCATAATTATATAAAGTAAATGAAGAATGACATTATTTAACTTAACAAGCTTAAACATCAATTAATCCTAAGTTCAATTAACAGAAGCCTCCACCGCGGAATTAGATTGAATCACAGTCCGTGTCTCTACAAACATTGAATAAAATGACCTTATGAATTTATACTGCAGTCAAAGGTCATGTTATTGCTTTAATTGACAAAACGGCCACATATTGGTGGGCTGTTACATCCAAGTCTACGAATATGTGTTAAATAAGATGGAAAGATATATTGCTTGAGCACGGACTTCTATATCATCCTATCTAATTCCGTGTTTTGAGAAAATAAATTCACTGGCTTTGCATCAAAGACTGAAAGTTTTCACTTCTATAGTATGATGGAGGAAATAACCAGACGATAAAAATATCTATGACGAAATATTGTCAGCACATATCGTAGTTTTTGTTGTAAGGGAGGTAACTCTCATTAAAATTTCTGATCAGCACAGGTAAATTAATTGTACTACATGCACCCGATCTTTGATATAAATACTTCATATCAGGAGTCGAGCAGGCCCCTACATCAAAGGCCCTGACCTGGCACATCAAAGGCCCCGATCTGGCATACTGCCTGGCATCACACCGCAACCCATGGCTCCTGATGCTGGTCTGCATCCCGTCGTCAGTGGAGCGGAAACAACAGAACAGAAAAGCGCTACATGTATTATAGTACTCACAGGTGTAAAGCATGCTCATCGTCGTAGGGAGATCAACTTTATACCAGTTGGTGATATACTACAAAGAAACATGAACCGCTGGGAATTCAACATATTTCAGATTCGAAGAAAAAAGGTGCACCGATCGATTTACAAATACACTACTAAGAGGGACCAGCAGCCAGTTCTCCCAGCCAAGCTTTGCTTTGAGCGTAAATGAGAAAATATATATATATGTCTATCTACGTATTCTCTTTTATAGGCGTATTAGCGGGATGAGTTATACGATGCCAAAATCACGCGAGCTTTGATGATTTTATACGTTCCATGTATAGAACAATGTTTTGTTGGAAGGTGCATTAGGGACACATTCCTAATGAAGCCATACAAATACATACAAAATCTTAATTTATCACCGAGCCTTACAAATACATACAAAATCTTAATTTATCACCGAGCCATACAAATACATACAAAATCTGAATTTATCACCGAGCCATACAAATACATACAAAATCTTAATTTATCACCGAGCCATACAAATACATACAAAATCTGAATTTATCACCGAGCCATACAAATACATACAAAATCTTAATTTATCACCGAGCCATACAAATACATACAAAATCTAAATTTATCACCGAGCCTTACAAATACGTACACAATCTTAATTTATCACCGAGCCTTACATACAAAATCTTAATTTATCACCGAGCCATACAAATACATACAAAATCTGAATTTATCACCGAGCCATACAAATACATACAAAATCTTAATTTATCACCGAGCCTTACAAATACATACACAATCTTAATTTATCACCGAGCCTTACAAATACATACAAAATCTTAATTTATCACCGAGCCTTACAAATACATACAAAATCTGAATTTATCACCGAGCCTTACAAATACGTACACAATCTTAATTTATCATCGAGCCTTACAAATACGTACACAATCTTAATTTATCACCGAGCCTTACAAATACATACAAAATCTTAATTTATCACCGAGCCTTACAAATACATACAAAATCTTAATTTATCACCGAGCCTTACAAATACGTACACAATCTTAATTTATCACCGAGCCATACAGATACATACAAAATCTAAATTTATCACCGAGCCATACAGATACATCCACAATCTTAATTTATCACCGAGCCTTACAAATACATACAAAATCTTAATTTATCACCGAGCCTTACAAATACATACAAAATCTTAATTTATCACCGAACCTTACAAATACATACAAAATCTTAATTTATCACCGAGCCTTACAAATACATACAAAATCTAAATTTATCGCCGAGCCTTACAAATACATACAAAATCTGAATTTATCACCGAGCCTTACAAATACATACAAAATCTTAATTTATCACCGAGCCTTACAAATACATACACAATCTGAATTTATCACCGAACCTTACAAATACATACAAAATCTTAATTTGTCACCGAGCCATACAAATACATACAAAATCTGAATTTATCACCGAGCCATACAAATACATACAAAATCTGAATTTATCACCGAGCCTTACAAATACATACAAAATCTGAATTTATCACCGAGCCTTACAAATACATACACAATCTGAATTGATCACTGGACCAAACAGATACATACAAAATCTTAATTTATCACCGAGCCATACAAATACATACAAAATCTTAATTTATCACCGAGCCATACAAATACATACAAAATCTGAATTTATCACCGAGCCTTACAAATACATACAAAATCTTAATTTATCACCGAGCCTTACAAACACATACACAATCTGAATTTATCACCGAACCATACAAATACATACAAAATCTGAATTTATCACCGAGCCATACAAATACATACATAATCTGAATTTATCACCGAGCCATACAAATACATACAAAATCTTAATTTATCACCGAGCCTTACAAATACATACAAAATCTGAATTTATCACCGAGCCTTACAAATACGTACAAAATCTTAATTTATCACCGAGCCTTACAAATACATACAAGATCTTAATTTATCACCGAGTCTTACAAATACATACAAAATCTGAATTTATCACCGAGCCTTACAACTACATACAAAATCTTAATTTATCACCGAGCCTTACAAATACGTACACAATCTTAATTTATCACCGAGTCGTACAGATACATACAAAATCTGAATTTATCACCGAGCCTTACAAATACATACAAAATCTTAATTTATCACCGAGCCTTACAAATACATACACAATCTGAATTTATCACCGAACCTTACAAATACATACAAAATCTTAATTTGTCACCGAGCCATACAAATACATACAAAATCTGAATTTATCACCGAGCCATACAAATACATACAAAATCTGAATTTATCACCGAGCCTTACAAATACATACAAAATCTGAATTTATCACCGAGCCTTACAAATACATACACAATCTGAATTGATCACTGGACCAAACAGATACATACAAAATCTTAATTTATCACCGAGCCATACAAATACATACAAAATCTTAATTTATCACCGAGTCTTACAAATACATACAAAATCTGAATTTATCACCGAGCCTTACAACTACATACAAAATCTTAATTTATCACCGAGCCTTACAAATACGTACACAATCTTAATTTATCACCGAGTCGTACAGATACATACAAAATCTGAATTTATCACCGAGCCTTACAAATACATACAAAATCTTAATTTATCACCGAGCCTTACAAATACATACACAATCTGAATTTATCACCGAACCTTACAAATACATACAAAATCTTAATTTGTCACCGAGCCATACAAATACATACAAAATCTGAATTTATCACCGAGCCATACAAATACATACAAAATCTTAATTTATCACCGAGCCATACAAATACATACAAAATCTGAATTTATCACCGAGCCTTACAAATACATACAAAATCTGAATTTATCACCGAGCCTTACAAATACATACACAATCTGAATTTATCACCGAACCATACAAATACATACAAAATCTGAATTTATCACCGAGCCATACAAATACATACATAATCTGAATTTATCACCGAGCCATACAAATACATACAAAATCTTAATTTATCACCGAGCCTTACAAATACATACAAAATCTGAATTTATCACCGAGCCTTACAAATACGTACAAAATCTTAATTTATCACCGAGCCTTACAAATACATACAAGATCTTAATTTATCACCGAGTCTTACAAATACATACAAAATCTGAATTTATCACCGAGCCTTACAAATACATACAAAATCTTAATTTATCACCGAGCCTTACAAATACATACACAATCTTAATTTATCACCGAGTCGTACAGATACATACAAAATCTTAATTTATCACCGAGCCATACAGATACATACACAAATCTTAATTTATCACCGAGCCTTACAAATACATACACAAATCTAAATTTATCACCGAGCCTTACAAATACGTACACAATCTTAATTTATCACCGAGTCGTACAGATACATACAAAATCTGAATTTATCACCGAGTCTTACAAATACGTACAAAATCTGAATTTATCACCGAGCCATACAGATACATCCACAATCTTAATTTATCATCAGGCCTTACAAATACATACAAAATCTTAATTCATCACCGAGCTTTACAAATACATACAAAATCTTAATATATCACAGAGCCTTACTTTACGTACAGAAATCTTAATTGATCACTTGACCATACAGATACTTACAAAATCTTAATTTATCACCGAGCCATACAGATACATTCAAAATCTTAATTTATCACCGAGCCTTACAAACACATACAAAATCTTAATTTATCACCGAGCCATACAGATACATACTATAAGACTCTGTCATGACCAGGGATGTAAGATAAGGAAATTCAACCCGAGGGGTTTTCAAATTTGGTAAAACCCGAGGCTTTAGAGTATTTTTCTCTCATTTAAACTACCTGAATAAGCTCAAAAACCATGAAAATACTTTTGACTGGCCACCATTTTGAAAATATCAAATTTTTCCTTGATTTTTTTTGACGAAAACAAATGATACAGCGAGATCAAGCATACCCCATATTTGCAAACGTAGTTTGCGCAGAAAAAATAATCTCAGCTTTCTAATGTACACGGTTAAAATATCGTGAAGGTTTTAATTTCATCACGTCGCCATTTTTCTTTTTTCGGCATCAGATTTTACCGAACTCGTGACGTCACGACATTGTTGCGCCATTGTGACGTCACGCGGTGGCTGTATTGCATGGGTAGGGGTGTAATACAACCACAGCGATCATATGTGTATCGCCCTAGACAGGCCAGTATTACACACCTAGAAATGAGAGAAAAAATCTTATTTATTACCGAGCCATACAAATACATACAAAATCTTAATTTATCACCGAACCTCACAAATACATACAAAATCTTAATTTATCACCGAGCCATACATATACATACAAAATCTTAATTTATCACCGAGCCATACAGATACATACAAAATCTTAATTTATCACCGAGCCATACAGATACATACACAAATCTAAATTTATCACCGAGCCATACAGATACCTACAAAATCTTAATTAATCACCGAGCCATACAAATATATACAAAACCTTATTTATCACCGAGCCATACAGATACATAAAAAATCTTAATTTATCACCGAGCCATACAGATACATACAAAATCTTAATTTATCACCGAGCCATACAGATACATACACAAATCTAAATTTATCACCGAGCCATACAGATACATACAAAACCTTAATTATCACCGAGCCATACAGATACATACAAAATCTTAATTATCACCGAGCCTTACAAGTACGTACAGAAATCTTAATTATCACCGAGCCTCAATCCTATGTTATAATCTAGCCTTACAAATGCGTACACAATCTCAATCTGTAAACTAGTCTTACAAATACCACAGCGACATCAGAATTTTTTAAGGGGTTCAGATCAATTTTCGATATGAAAATGCCCCCTCAATTGCATTTTTATCGGAAATTGATCTAAACCACCCAAACGTGTAAAGTTACTCTAAACGCCCTAGTTTAGGTCCAAAACTAGCTGTAACAAATTATCAGGTCCCTGTGACACATACGTATACAAATGTTTATTTTTAAGCTTACAAAACCTTTATTTCGGCAGGTGAGGAAACTGACGGTAGCCATGGTGATCAAACAACAAACAAATTGCGTCCGGACGCGCCAAAATAATAAGTGAAGTGGCCCGTCATCGATTCACTAATCCGGAATTCAGTAAACCGTCGGGCTTAAAACCGGAACCTGAATTCTTCTTCTATATTGACACATTAGGCACATCTCAGACTTTAAAGTTTAAGCTGGTTTGAGTTACGTTACCCTCACCACACACATACCCACACACTTTCCCACAAGTGATCGTCTAACAGGACCCCGGTGTCAGTGACGGATTCGTGTGACGATATCGTTAGGACCACAGGGACCTGAGAAATTGTTTCAGCTAGTTTTGGACCTACAGTGTAAACGATGGTGTTTAGATCAATTTTACACTTTTGGGAGTTTACCCAAAACTAGCTGTTACAAATTCTCAGGTGCCTGTGGTTAGGACGTGTTTGTGGCTCCTCCGCGGCGGCACTTGGATCGGGAGCTCGGATCAATCATCGTGAGACACGAGGCGGGGAGCTCGGATCAATCACCGTCAGACACGAGGCTCCGTACTACAAATAAGTTTAACTTTATTTATGTAGAAATAAAAAAGAAAGGAAAAAAGAGAAAACATATTACTCGTTAATAAAGCAATCTCTTTTTTTGTTATTTGAGCAAAATTTGATGTCTACAATTGTGTGACGTTGCCTCAGTTTTTAAAATGTTCCTGTTTATCATCATGATGTCATAGTTTACCTGAGGATCATACACGGGGAAGTCATGTAAGCTATGTTTAATTTTAGCAATGAAGGTTTACTCTTACGAATGTGTCATGTTTTTAATTATATCTCAACTACAAGTATTTAATACCGCCAATGTGCAGTGTTTTCTCACACAGTGGTCCGGTATTGGTGGTTCGGTCGGGGACTAATCAACATAAACCTGACGTGCCCCTGGGCCAATACACAATCAATACCTCTCCTTTGTGCCTCTGTAATATGCATCATCCCAAAGAACATGGGCGGGGTCGCAACAGTTCATCAAGTGCAAAGGGAGGTAACACTGAATCAAAGAAGTGCAATATATACATCATGTCACGCGGCCATCTATCCCGGGGAGGGACAAAGAGGATAGGAAGGGGCTGTAAAGGGTGGGGATGGCTCTCACACGAAAATGAAATAAATAAGCAGGGAAGGAGAGAGAAACTGTGTCCTCATAGTGATAAAAGGTAATAGGGCCAACTTGTGTTGTTTGTCTCTGAGGGCCAACTAGTGTTGTTTGTCTCTGAGGACCAACTTGTGTTGTTTGTCTCTGATGACCAACTAGTGTTGTTTGTCTCTGAGGGCCAACTAGTGTTGTTTGTCCCTGAGGACCAACTAGTGTTGTTTGTCTCTGATGACCAACTAGTGTCGTTTGTCTCTGAGGGCCAGCTAGTGTTGTTTGTCTCTAAGGGCCAACTAGTGTTGTTTGTCTCTGAGGTCCAACGAGTGTTGTTAGTTTCTGGGGTAAGCTGGTGTTGTTTGTCTCTGCGATTCAGCTAGTTTTGTTTGTCTCTGAGAACGAACTAGGGTTGTTTGTCTCTGAGGGCCAACTAGTGTTGTTTGTCTCTGAGGACCAACTAGTGTTGTTTGTCTATGAGGGCCAACAAGTGTTGTTTGTCTCTGAGGGCCAGCTAGTGTTGTTTGTCTCTAAGGGCCAACTAGTGGTTTGTCTCTGAGGGCCAACTAGTGTTGTTTGTCTCTGAGGGCCAACTAGTGTTGTTTGTCTCTGATGACCAACTAGTGTCGCTTGTCTCTGAGGACCAACTAGTGTTGTTTGTCTCTGATGACCAACTAGTGTCGTTTGTCTCTGAGGGCCAACTAGTGTTGTTTGTCTCTGATGACCAACTAGTGTTGTTTGTCTCTGAGGGCAAACTAGTGTTGTTTGTCTATGAGGGCCAACAAGTGTTGTTTGTCTCTGAGAACGAACTAGGGTTGTTTGTCTCTGAGGACCAACTAGTGTTGTTTGTCTCTGAGGACCAACTAGTGTTGTTTGTCTATGAGGGCCAACAAGTGTTGTTTGTCTCTGAGGGCCAGCTAGTGTTGTTTGTCTCTAAGGGCCAACTAGTGGTTTGTCTCTGAGGGCCAACTAGTGTTGTTTGTCTCTGAGGGCCAACTAGTGTTGTTTGTCTCTGATGACCAACTAGTGTCGTTTGTCTCTGAGGGCCAGCTAGTGTTGTTTGTCTCTGATGACCAACTAGTGTTGTTTGTCTCTGAGGGCCAACTAGTGTTGTTTGTCTCTGATGACCAACTAGTGTCGTTTGTCTCTGAGGGCCAACTAGTGTTGTTTGTCTCTGATGACCAACTAGTGTTGTTTGTCTCTGAGGACCAACTAGTGTTGTTTGTCTCTGAGGGCCAACTAGTGTCGTTTGTCTCTGAGGACCAACTAGTGTTGTTTGTCTCTGAGGGCCAACTAGTGTTGTTTGTCTCTGAGGACCAACTAGTGTTGTTTGTCTCAGAGGACCAACTAATGCTGTTCGTCCCTGTAAACAATGGGTTGTTGCTGACACATGTAGTTCACTTATTAACACGTACTAACCACTAACATGTCGTTGATACGTGCTGTACAGTAATTAACACGTACTTATTAATATTATGTCGCTGACACGTGCTGTACAGTAATTAACACGTACTTATTAATATTATGTCGCTGACACGTGCTGTACAGTAATTAACACGTAACTTACATGTTCAGCAGTGAACCAATTGACCTGCTTCAACAAGGTTTAATTACAAAACTTTTCCCAACAGTTGTTTAACTAATTCTTTTATGAGTATATATTCAACTATCCAAGAAACATTTCCCATCAGAGACGTTACTGAAATAAAAATAACAATGCTGGGATACCCAGCCAGAATCTCTGGCCAGGGAGACATCAATATTGGAAGTTCGGGTATCATACCCCAACACAATGCCGATGGGACGGTGTTAGTCAGTACAATTTCTGATTCAGAGGCGGACATCAAAGATGACCAGTCTAATCCTGGCCAGAAAGTCTACCACAGCAGGACTGCTCATTAATATTTCATTTTCTTTCTCGTTTTAAAACTCTTAATCTCCACTGTGACTTCACAACTTTACATCGTGGGCAAAACTAGATTGTGTGTTATAAATTTTGTACTTGTTTTTCATCCAAAAATAAGATGTATACATAGTTCAGATATACAAAGACACTGCATTCATGTCTATGGAAGGATCATCCACTCCGGTTTGCAGTCTAAGGGAGACAATCTACTTTTAAAGTAGTCCTACAGCAAGCCTAACACCAGTCCTACAGCAAGATAAACAACATTCCTACAGCAGACTAAACCACAGTCCTACAGCAAGATAAACAACATTCCTACAGCAGACTAAACCACAGTCCTACAGCAAGCCTAACACCAGTCCTACAGCAAGATAAACAACATTCCTACAGCAGACTAAACCACAGTCCTACAGCAAGCCTAACACCAGTCCTACAGCAAGATAAACACCATTCCTACAGCAGACTAAACCACAGTCCTACAGCAAGCCTAACACCAGTCCTACAGCAAGATAAACAAACATTCCTACAGCAGACTAAACCACAGTCCTACAGCAAGCCTAACCGCAGTCCTACAGCAAGCTAAACTATCGTCCTACAGCAAGCCTAACCATAGTCCTACAGCAAGCTTAACCACAGTCCTACAGCAAGCTTAACTATTTCAATTTCAAAATATTTTATTATTGATACATTAAACAAATTTACAAGAGAAACAAAAGAATTAGTAAACATCTGTATCAATAAATGGATTAGACAACAGGCTAAGCCTATATTAGTCTTTTCCAAACAAATAACCGGTATCCTAATATATATATACATGAACAGAATATTGTAATTAGTTGTTAAGTAGGAAAGAAGCAGTATGTTTTTTTTTAATCAATTCAAGACCACATTCTCACTCACTCAGTTTATTAATTAAGTAAATTATATTGTTTAGAACTGCCATATTATAAACTATTTATATATTGAGAATCTTTTAGTGTTTCTTATATATGAGCTAGTATGTTTAAGTATGGTTAAATTAATTTCATCAGACATACCAACTACTCCATTCAATATAACATCTAAATTAACATAACCTAAAAGATCATATATAGAAACAATATGATGTCTTTCATTTCTATAGTAAGGACAGTGAAAGAAAAAATGAATTGAATTTTCCATAAAATAACTACATGCACAGGAACCATCATCAACCAAATGATCAATCAATCTATCATAATTTAAATCACTGGCATTATTCCTCAATTGGCATAAAATAATATTTAGATTTCTAGGATTACAATTATCAAACATTTTAGAAATAGTTATAGGGAATACTTTTTTTAGTTTTGATTTAAAGCTAGAGATTGAAACAGAATTTCTTATAGAGTCATCAAGAGAGTTCCAGTTATTCATACATCCTAATGTAAGATATGTATATTGTTTTTAATGTGTTTTTATCTACTTTATATTTTAGAATTCTCAGTATATTCATTCTAGAGGAAGCTTGTTCATAAATGTTATTAATATGATTGGACCAGGTACCTTTTTTTATTAAATGTTAGTCCTAAATGTTTGTGGCAGTCATGCTGTGTTATAATATGGTTATTAAAGTAGAGAGGGGGGTGAGTATTAGAAAGCTTACGAGTAAGTGTTATTGCGACTGTTTTATTTGGATTAAAAATAATTTGCCATTGATTAGCCCAAGCAGAGATTGATGAAAGGTCTTCATTTAGTATATCAGCAGGTATATTTAAGTCTTCATCACCATCTACAATAACATAAAGTGAAGTATCATCTGCAAACAGTTTAATATGAGAAGTTACATCAGATGTTATATCATTTATAAATAAAAGAAATAGAAAAGTTCCAAGAACAGATCCTTGAGGCACTCCAGCAATTATAGATTAGTAGATGATTGATAGCCATTCACTATTACACTTTGTTTTCTGTCAGATAAGTAAGCTTTAAACCACTCCAATAATTGTCCTTTAATACCAAATTTTTCAAGTTTATACAAGAGACCCAAGTGCCAAACCCTGTCAAAAGCTTTACTTATATCACAGAAAACAAAGCGTAAGTCTTTACCTTTGTCTAAATTAGAACTAATTGTATTAAAAATATCAACAAGTTGATTAACAGTTGAGTCACGAGGTTGAAATCCTGACTGGTTTTCACTTAGCAGATTATGTTCAAAAATATAATTATAGGTATACTTAAAAATAATTTTTTCCAAAATTTTTTTGAAAATAGAAGTTATGGCAATAGGTCTACAGTTATTGAGATCATTGACATCTCCTTTGCCTTTATATGAAGCATTGACATTTGCAGTTTTTAGAATAGTAGGAATTTCACCTTGTGATAGAGTTCTGTTAAACAATAACTTGAGAGGATAAAGTAATGAGGTTGACAAATTTTTAATTATCCGAGCTAAACTATCGTCCTACAGCAAGCCTAACCACAGTCCTACGGCAAGCCTAACCACAGTCCTACAGCAAACTAAACCACAGTCCTACAGCAAGCTAATCCATTGTCCTATAGCAAACCTAACCGCAGTCCTACAGCAAGCCTAACCGCAGTCCTACAGCAAGCTTAACCATAGTCCTACAGCAAGCTAAACTATCGTCCTACAGCAAGCCTAACCACCATCCTACAGCAAGCCTAACCATAGTCCTACCGCAAGCCTAACCAGTCCTACAGCAAGCTAAACCACAGTCCTACAGCAAGCTTAACCACAGTCCTACAGCAAGCTTAACCATGGTCCTACAGCAAGCTTAACCACAGTCCTACAGCAAGCTAAACCACAGTCCCACAGCAAGCTAAACCACAGTCCTACAGCAAGCTAAACCACAGTCCCACAGCAAGCTAAACCACAGTCCTACAGCAAGCTAAACCATAGTCCTACAGCAAGCTTAACCACAGTCCTACAGCAAGCTTAACCACAGTCCTACAGCAAGCTTAACCACAGTCCTACAGCAAGCTAAACCATAGTCCCACAGCAAGCTAAACCACAGTCCCACAGCAAGCTAAACCACAGTCCTACAGCAAGCTTAACCACAGTCCTACAGTAAGCTAAAGTATCGCCCTACAGCAAGCCTAACCACAGTCCTACAGCAAGCCTAACCATAGTCCTACAGCAAGCTAAACTATCGCCCTACAGCAAGCCTAACCACAGTCCTACAGCAAGCCTAACCACAGTCCTACAGCACGCTTAACCACAGTCCTACAGCAAACTAAACCACAGTCCTACAGCAAACCTAACCACAGTCCTACATCAAGCTAAACCATAGTCCCACAGCAAGCTAAACCATAGTCCTACAGCAAGCCTAACCACAGTCCTACAGCAAACTAAACCACAGTCCTACAGCAAGCTAAACCAGCCTCCTACAGCAAGCCTTACCAACACCCTACAGCAAGCTTAACCACAGTCTTACAGCAAGATTAACCAGTCCTACAGCAGACTAAACTACAGTCCTACAGCAAGCTAAACCAGTCCTACAGCAAGCTAAACTATCGTCCTACAGCAAGCCTAACCACCATCCTACAGCAAGCCTAACCATAGTCCTACAGCAAGCCTAACCACAGTCCTACAGCAGACTAAAACAGTCCTACAGCAGACTAAAACATAGTCCTACACCAAGATTAACCAGTCCTACAGCAGACTAAACCACAGTCCTACAGCAGACTAAACCACGTCCTACAGCAAGCCTAATCACAGTCCTTCAGCAGACTAAAACAGTCCTACAGCAGACTAAAACACAGTCCTACACCAAGATTAACCAGTCCTACAGCAGATTAAACCACAGTCCTACAGCAGACTAAACCACAGTCCGTCAGCAAGCTTAACCACAGTCCGACAGCAAACCTAACTACGTCTTACAGCAAGCTTAATCACAGTCCTACAGCAGACTAAAACACAGCCCTACAGCAGACTAAACCACAGTCCATCAGCAAGCTTAACCACAGTCCGACAGCAAACCTAACCACAGTCTTACAGCAAGATTAACCAGTCCTACAGCAGACTAAACCACAGTCTTACAGCAAGATTAACCAGTCCTACAGCAGACTAAACTACAGTCCTACAGCAAGCTAAACCAGTCCTACAGCAAGCTAAACTATCGTCCTACAGCAAGCCTAACCACCATCCTACAGCAAGCCTAACCATAGTCCTACAGCAAGCCTAACCACAGTCCTTCAGCATGCTAAACCAGTCCTTTAGCAAGATAAACCAGTCCTACAGCAAGCTTAACCACAGTCTTACAGCAAGCCTAACCACGTCCTACATCAAGCCTAACCACAGTCCTACCGCAAGCTTAATCACAGTCCTACAGCAAGCTTAACCACAGTCCTTCAGCAGACTAAAACAGTCCTACAGCAGACTAAAACACAGTCCTACAGCAGACTAAAACACAGTCCTACAGCAAGATTAACCAGTCCTACAGCAGACTAAACCAGTCCTACAGCAGACTAAACCACAGTCCATCAGCAAGCTTAACCACAGTCCGACAGCAAACCTAACCACAGTCCTACAGCAAGCTAAACCACAGTCATACAGCAGACTAAACCACAGTCCATCAGCAAGCTTAACCACAGTCCGACAGCAAACCTAACCACAATCCTACAGTAAGCTAAACCAGTCCTACAGCAAGATAAACCAGTCCTACA
This sequence comes from Mimachlamys varia, assembly GCA_947623455.1. Classification (NCBI taxonomy): domain Eukaryota; kingdom Metazoa; phylum Mollusca; class Bivalvia; order Pectinida; family Pectinidae; genus Mimachlamys; species Mimachlamys varia. Next base: position 2,223,293 of record OX392528.1, on the reverse strand, counting down.
GCAAGCTTAACCACAGTCTTACAACAAGCCTAACCACGTCCTACAGCAAGCCTAACCACAGTCCTACCGCAAGCTTAATCACAGTCCTACAGCAAGCTTAACCACAGTCCTTCAGCAGACTAAAACAGTCCTACAGCAGACTAAAACACAGTCCTACAGCAAGATTAACCAGTCCTACAGCAGACTAAACCAGTCCTACAGCAGACTAAACCACAGTTCGTCAGCAAGCTTAACCACAGTCCGACAGCAAACCTAACCACAGTCCTACAGCAAGCTAAACCACAGTCCTACAGCAAGCTAAACCACAGTCCTACAGCAAGATAAACCACAGTCCTACAGCAAGATAAACCACAGTCCTACAGCAAGCTTAACCACAGTCCTACAGCAAGCTTAACCACAGTACTACAGCAAGCTTAACCACAGTCCTACAGCAAGCTTAACCACAGTCCTACAGCAAGATAAACCACAGTACTACAGCAAGCTAAACCACAGTCCTACAACAAACTAAACCAGTCCTTCAGCAAGCTAAACCACAGTCCTACAGCAAGCTAAACCACAGTCCTACAGCAAGCCTAACCACAGTCCTACAGCAAGCTTAACCACAGTCCTACAGCAAGCTTAACCACAGTCCTACAGCAAGATAAACCACAGTACTACAGCAAGCTAAACCACAGTCCTACAACAAACTAAACCAGTCCTACAGCAAGCTAAACCCCAGTCCTACAGCAAGCTTAACCAGTCCTACAGCAAGCCTAACCACAGTCCTACAGCAAGCTTAACCACAGTCCTACAGCAAGATAAACCACAGTCCTACAGCAAGCTAAACCACATTCCTACAGCAAACTAAACCACAGTCCTACAGCAAGCTAAACCAGTCCTACAGCAAACTAAACTGCAGTCCTACAGCAAACTGACCACAGTGCTTCAGCAAGCTTAACCACAGTCCTACAGCAAGCCTAACCAGTCCTACAGCAAGCCTAACTACAGTCCTACAGCAAGCTAAACCACAGTCCTACAGCAAGATAAACCACAGTCCTACAGCAAGCTAAACCACAGTCCTACAGCAAACTAAACCACAGTCCTACACAAAGCCTAACCAGTCCTACAGCAAGATAAACCACAGTCCTACAGCAAGCTAAACCACAGTCCTACAGCAAACTAAACCACAGTCCTACAGCAAGCCTAACCACAGTCCTACAGCAAGCTAAACACCGGCCCTACAACAAGATAAACCCCAGTTCTATAGCAAGCTAGTTTAAGCCTGTTTGTGGAAGATTTCCGTACTTTTTCTCCTCAGAGCTACAAAATGTACCTATCCCCCAATGATGATTTATTAATTTTCTGTTTGAGCTGTATGTAATGCTTTTGTAGCAGGAAGCATTTCATAATTTTTTTTCAAATTTGATGTCCTCATTAATAACAATAAAACAACATAATTATATATACCTGAACAAACATTTAATGGTATTTTTACATGTTAACAAAGCAAGGGTTTAACTTTTAAAAGCTTTGCGATCGAAGTCAAACTTCAACACAAAATTGAAGATTTCAGCAGAAATGCAAATGTTTCTTCCTTGATGATCGAGGTACTTGTAGATAATCAAACGATAATTTGTCTTGATTGTCAGGACAGACTTGTCAGGGTAGCCATTCCTGTGTTCAATCTAAGACACTGTCTAACCAGTCTTCCAAGTTTTCTGTTTCTTTTTCTAATCCTGAAAAAAAGAAATGTCAAAGTTAAAACGTTGCTATACATGTTTATTCCAATATTTGGTGAGAAAACTTTCCCTCATAGTAAGTAATATCATACCTGTTAATCCTCCCTCATTACGAGGGAGACTCCTTCATTTTGACCATAACTTACCAATCTCCCTCAAAATCTCCTTCATTTATGTCCAATCTCACACAAACTCAAAATCTACATCCTGTGGTCAAATGAAATCCTAGCTACTGCAGGGTGTGTGTAATGATCATAACAGGTGTGTCTGGATCAAATGAATACTCTTTGAAGTTATTCTGATACATAAAAGAGTGAAAACAAATTGAGTATTGCAGTTTTAGATGTATTTCATGCACTTTCTCCCTCGTTGGAAATGTGGAATGAGGGAGATCTCCCTCATTGGATGTTTCAGAGGTTGCACCTATGCCTGATTAAGAAACCAGAGTTCACTGTACCACATATTGGGTAATTTTCTATTGTACTAGGGGATAATTTAAACAAACTAGAAATGTCTGAGACATAAATGCCCCCACCTGGTTACATTACCATAGGACGGGACATGACGCGACGGGATGGACATGGGTAAAAAAAAGAAATATGGTGATACATGCATTGCTTATAAGTTTTTTATTTTTTTATTTTAGAGTAACAAGTCTACTTTTAAAGAGACAAAAAAGGTCTGAGAATTTTTTTTACAACATGTCACCATTTAACAAAGATGTTGGACAGACGTTGCCCATCACCGTCTCATCTTCATTAGTTCTATGTCAGTTTGATCTTTTCTCTGTGTGATACGGTCATGTCCTCTATGTCAGTTTGATCTTTTCTCTGTGTGATAGAGTCATGTCCTCTATGTCAGTTTGATCTTGTCTCTGTGTGATACAGTCATGTCCTCTATGTCAGTTTGATCTTTTCTCTGTGTCATACGGTCATGTCCTCTATGTCAGTTTGTTCTTTCTCTGTGTGATACAGTCATGTCCTCTATGTCAGTTTGATCTTTTCTCTGTGTGGTACAGTCATGTCCTCTAAGTCAGTTTGTTCTTTCTCTGTGTGATACGGTCATGTCCTCTATGTCAGTTTGATCTTTTCTCTGTGTGGTACGGTCATGTCCTCTATGTCAGTTTGATCTTTTCTCTGTGTGGTACAGTCATGTCCTCTATGTCAGTTTGTTCTTTCTCTGTGTGATACGGTCATGTCCTCTATGTCAGTTTGATCTTTTCTCTGTGTGATACGGTCATGTACTCTATGTCAGTTTGATCTTTTCTCGGTGTGATATGGTCATGTCCTCTATGTCAGTTTGATCTTTTCTCTGTGTGGTACAGTCATGTCCTCTATGTCAGTTTGTTCTTTCTCTGTGTGATACGGTCATGTCCTCTATGTCAGTTTGATCTTTTCTCTGTGTGGTACGGTCATGTACTCTATGTCAGTTTGATCTTTTCTCTGTGTGATACAGTCATGTCCTCTATGTCAGTTTGATCTTTTCTCTGTGTCATACGGTCATGTCCTCTATGTCAGTTTGTTCTTTCTCTGTGTGATACGGTCATGTCCTCTATGTCAGTTTGATCTTTTCTCTGTGTGATACAGTCATGTCCTCTATGTCAGTTTGATCTTTTCTCTGTGTGATACGGTCATGTCCTCTATGTCAGTTTGATCTTTTCTCTGTGTGGTACGGTCATGTCCTCATTGTATCCATCTGGACGTGACTTTTGTAAAAGACTAACCCCAAAGTCAGGTTGTTTTCCTTCAAATACAGAACTTTATGATATACATTGTTTAAGTCTAAATACTGTTTCTGTTAAGTTTACCTGTTTTTGAGACAGAACTTTGTGTCTTCTGTGGAGGAATACTCGCTTTCTCCTGAACACCTGAAATGACAAGTGGTGTATATGTTGATTATACCACATATATACTGTAACCTTGTACCACACATATCTACTGTAACCATATACCACACATATCTACTGTAACCTTGTACCACACATATCTACTGTAACCTTATACCACACATATCTACTGTAACCTTATACCACATATATCTACTGTAACCATATACCACATATATCTACTGTAACCTTATATCACATATATCTACTGTAACCTTGTACCACACATATCTACTGTAACCTTATACCACATATATCTACTGTAACCTTATATCACACATATCTACTGTAACCTTGTACCACACATATCTACTGTAACCTTATACCACATATATCTACTGTAACCTTATATCACACATATCTACTGTAACCTTATACCACATATCTACTGTAACCTTGTACCACACATATCTACTGTAACCTTATACCACATATATCTACTGTAACCTTATATCACACATATCTACTGTAACCTTGTACCACACATATCTACTGTAACCTTATACCACACATATCTACTGTAACCTTATACCACATATCTACTGTAACCTTATACCACACATATCTACTGTAACCTTATATCACATATCTACTGTAACCTTATACCACACATATCTACTGTAACCTTATACCACATATCTACTGTAACCTTATACCACATATCTACTGTAACCTTATACCACACATATCTACTGTAACCTTATACCACATATCTACTGTAACCTTATACCACACATATCTACTGTAACCTTATACCACACATATCTACTGTAACCTTATACCACATATCTACTGTAACCTTATACCACACATATCTACTGTAACCTTATACCACATATCTACTGTAACCTTATACCACATATCTACTGTAACCTTATACCACATATCTACTGTAACCTTATACCACACAAATCTACTATAACCTTATACCACACATATCTACTATAACCTTATACCACACATATCTACTGTAACCTTATACCACACATATCTACTGTAACCTTATACCACACATATCTACTGTAACATTATACCACACATATCAACTGTAACCTTATACCACACATATCTACTGTAACCTTATACCACATATCTACTGTAACCATATACCACACATATCTACTGTAACCTTACACCACACATATCAACTGTAACCTTATACCACACATATCTACTGTAACATTATACCACACATATCTACTGTAACCTTATACCACACATATCTACTGTAACCTTATACCACACATATCTACTGTAACCTTATACCACACATATCTACTGTAACCTTATACCACATATATCTACTGTAACCTTACACCACACATATCTACCGTAACCTTATACCACACATATCTACTGTAACCTTATACCACGCATATCTACTGTAACCTTACACCACACATATCTACCGTAACCTTATACCACATATATCTACTGTAACCATATACCACACATATCTACTGTAACCTTATACCACACATATCTACTGTAACCTTATAACACACATATCTACTGTAACCTTATAACACATATCTACTGTAACCTTATACCACACATATCTACTGTAACCTTATACCACATATCTACTGTAACCTTATACCACACATATCTACTGTAACCTTATACCACACATATCTACTGTAACCTTATACCACACATATCTACTGTAACCTTATACCACATATCTACTGTAACCTTATACCACATATCTACTGTAACCTTATACCACATATCTACTGTAACCTTATACCACATATCTACTGTAACCTTATACCACATATCTACTGTAACCTTATACCACATATCTACTGTAACCTTATACCACACATATCTACTGTAACCTTATACCACATATCTACTGTAACCTTATACCACATATCTACTGTAACCTTATACCACATATCTACTGTAACCTTACACCACACATATCTACTGTAACCTTATACCACATATCTACTGTAACCTTATACCACACATATCTACTGTAACCTTATACCACACATATCTACTGTAACCTTATACCACATATCTACTGTAACCTTATACCACACATATCTACTGTAACCTTATACCACACATATCTACTGTAACCTTATACCACACATATCTACTGTAACCTTATACCACACATATCTACTGTAACCTTATACCACACATATCTACTGTAACATTATACCACACATATCTACTGTAACCTTATACCACACATATCTACTGTAACCTTATACCACACATATCTACTGTAACCTTATACCACACATATCTACTGTAACCTTATACCACATATCTACTGTAACCTTATACCACACATATCTACTGTAACCTTATACCACATATCTACTGTAACCTTATACCACACATATCTACTGTAACCTTATACCACACATATCTACTGTAACCTTATACAACACATATCTACTGTAACCTTATACCACACATATCTACTGTAACCTTATACCACACATATCTACTGTAACCTTATACCACATATCTACTGTAACCATATACCACACATATCTACTGTAACCTTATACCACACATATCTACTGTAACCTTATACCACGCATATCAACTGTAACCTTATACCACACATATCTACTGTAACCTTATACCACACATATCTACTGTAACCTTATACCACATATCTACTGTAACCTTATACCACACATATCTACTGTAACCTTATACCACATATCTACTGTAACCTTATACCACGCATATCTACTGTAACCTTATACCACACATATCTACTGTAACCTTATACCACATATCTACTGTAACCATATACCACACATATCTACTGTAACCTTATACCACACATATCTACTGTAACCTTATACCACGCATATCAACTGTAACCTTATACCACACATATCTACTGTAACCTTATACCACACATATCTACTGTAACCTTATACCACACATATCTACTGTAACCTTATACCACACATATCTACTGTAACCTTATACCACACATATCTACTGTAACCTTATACCACATATCTACTGTAACCTTATACCACGCATATCAACTGTAACCTTATACCACACATATCTACTGTAACCTTATACCACGCATATCTACTGTAACCTTATACCACACATATCTACTGTAACCTTATACCACGCATATCAACTGTAACCTTATACCACACATATCTACTGTAACCTTATACCACACATATCTACTGTAACCTTATACCACGCATATCAACTGTAACCTTATACCACATATATCTACTGTAACCATATACCACATATATCTACTGTAACCTTATACCACACATATCTACTGTAACCTTATACCACACATATCTACTGTAACCTTATATCACACATATCTACTGTAACCTTATACCACACATATCTACTGTAACCTTATACCACATATCTACTGTAACCTTATACCACACATATCTACTGTAACCTTATACCACACATATCTACTGTAACCTTATACCACATATCTACTGTAACCTTATACCACACATATCTACTGTAACCTTATACCACACATATCTACTGTAACCTTATACCACATATCTACTGTAACCTTATACCACACATATCTACTGTAACCTTATACCACACATATCTACTGTAACCTTATACCACATATCTACTGTAACCTTATACCACATATCTACTGTAACCTTATACCACACATATCTACTGTAACCTTATACCACACATATCTACTGTAACCTTATACCACATATCTACTGTAACCTTATACCACACATATCTACTGTAACCTTATACCACATATCTACTGTAACCTTATACCACATATCTACTGTAACCTTACACCACACATATCTACTGTAACCTTATACCACACATATCTACTGTAACCTTATACCACATATCTACTGTAACCTTATACCACATATCAACTGTAACCTTATACCACACATATCTACTGTAACCTTATACCACACATATCTACTGTAACCTTATACCACATATCTACTGTAACCTTATACCACACATATCTACTGTAACCTTATACCACACATATCTACTGTAACCTTATACCACACATATCTACTGTAACCTTATACCACATATCTACTGTAACCTTATACCACATATACCTACTGTAACCTTATACCACACATATCTACTGTAACCTTATACCACACATATCTACTGTAACCTTATACCACACATATCTACTGTAACCTTATACCACATATCTACTGTAACCTTATACCACATATCTACTGTAACCTTATACCACATATCTACTGTAACCTTATACCACACATATCTACTGTAACCTTATACCACACATATCTACTGTAACCTTATACCACACATATCTACTGTAACCTTATACCACACATATCTACTGTAACCTTATACCACATATCTACTGTAACCTTATACCACACATATCTACTGTAACCATATACCACACATATCTACTGTAACCTTATACCACACATATCTACTGTAACCTTATACCACACATATCTACTGTAACCTTATACCACACATATCTACTGTAACCTTATACCACATATCTACTGTAACCTTATACCACACATATCTACTGTAACCTTATACCACACATATCTACTGTAACCTTATACCACACATATCTACTGTAACCTTATACCACATATCTACTGTAACCTTATACCACACATATCTACTGTAACCTTATACCACACATATCTACTGTAACCTTATACCACACATATCTACTGTAACCTTATACCACACATATCTACTGTAACCTTGTACCACACATATCTACTGTAACCTTATACCACATATCTACTGTAACCTTATACCACACATATCTACTGTAACCTTTGTTAGCGAGTATTCAGTTAATCAATACAACCCAGTTGTGTGTGATTGAAAATATTCTGCTTTCGTTTTTAGACACAAATATAGGAGATTTTACTTCTAGACTACTACCGATTAAAAATAACACTTTTGTCACGGTCAACAGTGAGGGCCATTTTCATCACTATCACTTTGGTTATGATTAGTAGCCAAAGGGTTTTAATCAGATAACAGGTTTTGCCTTATATGGATATATTTCAAGGTCTGTGGTTTGAATTGAACGTTAATACGTCAGTCATATTGGACGTGATTATCACTCACCAGAGGGCGTAATGGTATAAAGCAGTTTTTTTAATATGGTCATTTAGTGGGAGTTCTACACGCTTGCATTAAATGAACATTAAATATATAGTGTTCTTTTGATAAGGTAAAACAAATTCCAACCATTCATCAACATAGAATTACTTGTCTTTATGAAAGTTTGTATTTTTCATTTTAAGAATTGCAAAATGATACGAATCACTACAAATGCTAAGGTGAACAAAATTTCACCTGACCTTGATTGCATACATTTTATTACCCAGTAATCAATGCAAATATTATAGAAAGTAGTAATAATAAAAATAGACTTTATTTAAACTTGATAATACGTTGAGCTTAAAGCTCGTCTTTCACAAGGCCAAATACCCCCCCCCCCTTTAATATATTTGGGTTAATTCAACAGTCTTTAAAACCGAGACCGAGTTATTTTCTTCTTATTTAAGTAATAGCTGAGAAAATCTTAAATCTTTGAAAAAAGACATTTCATATTGCTATAATTCTTAGTCATGCAGAAAAAAGCAAATAAAAACAAAAACTAAATATTTCAGATGTTGATCTCTGAGCCTTCATATTGTAAAACCTACACCTTACTCCTGTTGGGGTACTGTAACATTACAGGAAAGTGTTCAATTAAAGTTGTAAATACTGTACTTAAACCTGGATTATCTAACACATATCTGTCAGTAGGATATGTTACTTGATATTGATTCTGAACAACTATGCTATTGATGAAGACAAATGTTCTAAATTATACATTCAGTTAGATTAAAAACACAAAATGTAGAAAAGGAACATTCTCATCTTTCTGAGGGGCAACATGACTAAAGAAAAGTAACTAAACAGATCATTGGCTTTCAGAGTAGAAAAGTTTTTTTCAGTGCCACATTGATATGTGTATAATAAGCTTTGAGACCTGAAACTTACTATTTTGCTGAGTTGTCTCCCCTAGACCACAGGTAGGATTGTCGAGTGACAGCAGGAAGTCTAAATCATCATCTAGGTTACTGGTGCTCACCCCTCCTGTCTCCTCACTGTTAACAACAGGTGTGTTAATTACAGGTGTGTTAATTACAGGTGTGTTAACTGCAGGTGTGTTAACTATAGGTGTGTCAACTTTAGGTGTGTTGATTACAGGTGTTCTCACAACAGGTCTACTGCCCACACAGGTAGGTTCACTTGTACTACACAACCGATCTTCGGGACAAGACACTACAGATCCCTGATGATCTGTCAAAGCTTTTACTGAATCATCACCTACTGGTATGTCTGACCCCAGCCGTTCTGTTACACCCGACACATCGGCTCCTGTCTTTCGTCCTGTTACACCCGACACATCAGCTCCTGTCTCTCGTCCTGTTACACCCGACACATCGGCTCCTATCTCTCGTCCTGTTACACCTGTCACATCGGTTCCTGTCTCTGTTCCTGTCTCTCGTTCTGTTACTGTCTCTTGTCCTGTTCCTGTCTCTCGTTCTGTTACTCCGTCACCGTGAGGCAGGGTCTGGTCTGAAGTACAGTAACTTGGTTTATTCGGCTGTTTAGGGTCCACAGCGTGACATCTTGGTTGGTATCGCTGTGCATTCTCTCTAGCAACAAAATCCATCTCTTGTATCTGCTCCTTCTAGAAAATGACAAAAGATAGATACATTACTTATTATTTTTCAAAAGCTGATTTTGACATCAAGGCTAGAGGTTGTTATAATTAGTGTTCATTTATCAGTTTGATGAAAGGTTCTTAACCTTTCAAAAAGATTAGTACTCTAACGATACAAAGAATCGTATTTCAAGTACAAAATCAATCACATCTGTAACATTATTCAACAAGTACCTGTAACATGTCACAATATAGATATTCAACAAGTTAAGTTTACAGCAAGGACCTGTAACATGTCACAATATAGATATTCAACAAGTTAATTAATTTACAGCAAGTACCTGTAACATGTCACAATATAGATATTCAACAAGTTAAGTTTACAGCAAGTACCTGTAACATGTCACAATATAGATATTCAACAAGTTAATTAATTTACAGCAAGTACCTGTAACATGTCACAATATAGATATTCAACAAGTAAAGTTTACAGCAAGTACCTGTAACATGTCACAATATAGATATTCAACAAGTTAATTAATTTACAGCAAGGACCTGTAACATGTCACAATATAGATATTTAACAAGTTAAGTTAACAGTAAGGACCTGTAACATGTCACAATATAGATATTCAACAAGTTAATTAATTTACAGCAAGTACCTGTAACATGTCACAATATAGATATTCAACAAGTTAAGTTTACAGCAAGGACCTGTAACATGTCACAATATATATATTTAACAAGTTAAGTTAACAGTTAGTACCTGTAACATGGCGCAATTAATATACAATATAGATATTTAACAAGTTAAGTTTACAGTTAGTACCTGTAACATGGCACAATTAATATACAATATAGATATTTAACAAGTTAAGTTTACAGTTAGTACCTGTAACATCGCAAAATTAATATACAATATAGATATTTAACAAGTTAAGTTTACAGTAAGTACCTGTAACATGGCACAATTAATATACAATATAGATATTTAACAAGTTAAGTTTACAGTAAGTACCTGTAACATGGCACAATTAATATACAATATAGATATTTAACAAGTTAAGTTTACAGTAAGTACCTTTAACATGGCACAATTAATATACAATATAGATATTTAACAAGTTAAGTTTACAGTAAGTACCTGTCACATGGCACAATTAATATACAATATATATATTTAACAAGTTAAGTTAACAGTTAGTACCTGTAACATGGCACAATTAATATACAATATAGATATTTAATAAGTTAAGTTTACAGTAAGTACCTGTCACATGGCACAATTAATATACAATATAGATATTTAACAAGTTAAGTTTACAGTTAGTACCTGTAACATGGCACAATTAATATACAATATAGATATTTAACAAGTTAAGTTTACAGTTAGTACCTGTAACATCGCAAAATTAATATACAATATAGATATTTAACAAGTTAAGGTTACAGTAAGTACCTGTAACATGGCACAATTAATATACAATATAGATATTTAACAAGTTAAGTTTACAGTAAGTACCTGTCACATGGCACAATTAATATACAATATAGATATTTAACAAGTTAAGTTTACAGTAAGTACCTGTAACATGGCGCAATTAATATACAATATAGATATTTAACAAGTTAAGTTTACAGTAAGTACCTGTAACATGGCGCAATTAATATACAATATAGATATTTAACAAGTTAAGTTTACAGTTAGTACCTGTAACATGGCACAATTAATATACAATATAGATATTTAACAAGTTAAGTTTACAGTTAGTACCTGTAACATGGCACAATTAATATACAATATAGATATTTAACAAGTTAAGTTTACAGTTAGTACCTGTAACATGGCACAATTAATATACAATATAGATATTTAACAAGTTAAGTTTACAGTAAGTACCTGTAACATGGCACAATTAATATACAATATAGATATTTAACAAGTTAAGTTTACAGTTAGTACCTTTCACATGGCACAATAGCTGAATTCAAGTCGAGGGGACCACAAAATTTGTTCTTTATGAACAATAATTTCCTATATGAAATTCGCAATATGACTACAGAATTACATAGAAATAAGGGGGAGAATAGCTGGGGAATCAGAACCTGTTTGCAATATCCATGAAATTGCTATAAGCGTATTCGTACTAAAAGTGTTTTACTGTAGAAATTCAACAAGTAGTTTTAAGTATAAACTAGCTGCTCAGCTGAATCAACACCTAAACAGCAGGAATCTCAACTGATAAAATTTCTTCATTCTGATCAACTGATAACAACATTTCTACATTCTGATCAACTGATAACAACATTAAATTTTCTTCATTCTGATCAACTGATTACAACATTTCTTCATTCTGATCAACTGATAACAACATTTCTACATTCTGATCAACTGATAATATTCTACATTCTGATCAACTGATAACAACATTTCTTCATTCTGATCAACTGATAACAACATTTCTACATTCTGATCAACTGATAATATTCTTCATTCTGATCAACTGATAACAACATTTCTTCATTCTGATCAACTGTTAACAACATTTCTACATTTTGGTCAACTGATAATATTCTTCTTTCTGATCAACTAATAACAAAATTTCTTCATTCTAATCAACTGATAACAACGTTTCTTCATTCTGATCAACTGATAACAACATTTCTACATTCTGATCAACTGATAATATTCTACATTCTGATCAACTGATAACAACATTTCTACATTCTGATCAACTGATAATATTCTACATTCTGATCAACTGATAAAAACATTTCTACATTCTGATCAACTGATAATATTCTACATCTGATCAACTGGTAACAACATTTCTTCATTCTGATCAACTGGTAACAACATTTCTTCATTCTGATCAACTGATAACAACATTTCTACATTCTGATCAACTGATAACAACATTACTTCATTCGGATCAACTGAAAACAACATTTCTACATTCTGATCAACTGATAATATTCTACATTTTGATCAACTGATAACAATATTTCTTCATTCTGATCAACTGGTAAAAACATTTCTTCATTCTGATCAACTGATAACATTTCTACATTTTGATCAACTGATAACAACATTACTTCATTCTGATCAACTGAAAACAACATTTCTACATTCTGATCAACTGATAATATTCTACATTCTGATCAACTGATAACAATATTTCTTCATTCTGATTAACTGATAACATTTCTTCATTCTGATCAACTGATAACAACATTTCTTCATTCTGATCAACTGTTAACAACATTTCTACATTTTGGTCAACTGATAATATTCTTCATTCTGATCAACTGATAACAAAATTTCTTCATTCTAATCAACTGATAACCACATTTCTTCATTCTGATCAACTGATAACAACATTTCTACATTCTGATCAACTGATAATATTCTTCATTCTGATCAACTGATAACAACATTTCTACATTCTGATCAACTGATAACAACATTTCTTCATTCTGATCAACTGATAATATTCTACATTCTGATCAACTGATAACAACATTTCTTCATTCTGATCAACTGTTAACAACATTTCTACATTTTGGTCAACTGATAATATTCTTCATTCTGATCAACTGATAACAAAATGTCTTCATTCCAATCAACTGATAACAACATTTTTTCATTCTGATCAACTGATAACAACATTTCTACTTTCTGATCAACTGATAATATTCTACATTCTGATCAACTGATAACAACATTTCTTCATTCTGATCAACTGATAACAACATTTCTACATTTTGGTCAACTGATAATATTCTTCTTTCTGATCAACTAATAACAAAATTTCTTCATTCTAATCAACTGATAACAACGTTTCTTCATTCTGATCAACTGATAACAACATTTCTACATTCTGATCAACTGATAATATTCTACATTCTGATCAACTGATAACAACATTTCTACATTCTGATCAACTGATAATATTCTACATTCTGATCAACTGATAACAACATTTCTACATTCTGATCAACTGATAATATTCTACATTCTGATCAACTGATAAAAACATTTCTACATTCTGATCAACTGATAATATTCTACATCTGATCAACTGGTAACAACATTTCTTCATTCTGATCAACTGGTAACAACATTTCTTCATTCTGATCAACTGATAACAACATTTCTACATTCTGATCAACTGATAACAACATTACTTCATTCGGATCAACTGAAAACAACATTTCTACATTTTAGTCAACTGATAATATTCTTCATTCTGATCAACTGATAACAAAATTACTTCATTCTAATCAACTGATGACAACGATTCTTCATTCTGATCAACTGATAACAACATTTCTACATTTTGATCAACTGATAATATTCTACATTCTGATCAACTGATAACAACATTTCTACATTCTGATCAACTGATAATATTCTACATTCTGATCAACTGATAACAACATTTCTACTTTCTGATCAACTGATAATATTCTACATTCTGATCAACTGATAACAACATTTCTTCATTCTGATCAACTGATAACAACATTTCTACATTCTAATAAACTGATAATATTCTTCATTCTGATCAACTGTTAACAACATTTCTACATTTTAATCAACTGATAATATTCTTCATTCTGATCAACTGATAACATTTCTACATTCTGATCAACTGATAACAACATTACTTCATTCGGATCAACTGAAAACAACATTTCTACATTCTGATCAACTGATAATATTCTACATTCTGATCAATTGATAACAATATTTCTTCATTCTGATTAACTGATAACATTTCTTCATTCTGATCAACTGATAACAACGTTTCTTCATTCTGATCAACTGATAACATTTCTTCATTTTGATCAACTGATAACAACTTTTCTTCATTCCTATCCACTGATAACAACATTTCTTCATTGTGATCAACTGATAACAACATTTCTACATTCTTATCAACTGATAATATTCTACATTCTGATCAACTGATAACAACATTTCTACATTCTGATCAACTGATAACAACATTTCTACATTCTGATCAACTGATAACAACATTTTTTCATTCTAATCAACTGATTACAACATTTCTACATTCTGATCAACTGATAATATTCTACATTCTGATCAACTGATAACAACATTTCTTCATTCTGATCAACTGATAATGTTCTTCATTCTGATCAACTGATAACAACATTTCTACTTTCTGATCAACTGATAATATTCTACATTCTGATCAACTAATAACAACATTTCTTCATTCTGATCAACTGATAACAACATTTCTACATTCTGATCAACTGATAATATTCTTCATTCTGATCAACTGTTAACAACATTTCTACATTTTAGTCAACTGATAATATTCTTCATTCTGATCAACTGATAACAAAATTTCTTCATTCTAATCAACTGATAACAACATTTCTACATTCTGATCAACTGATAACAACATTACTTCATTCGGATCAACTGAAAACAACATTTCTACATTCTGATCAACTGATAATATTCTACATTCTGATCAACTGATAACAATATTTCTTCATTCTGATTAACTGATAACATTTCTTCATTCTGATCAACTGATAACAACGTTTCTTCATTCTGATCAACTGTTAACAACAGTTCTACATTTTGGTCAACTGATAATATTCTTCATTCTGATCAACTGATAACAACTTTTCTTCACTCCTATCAACTGATAACAACATTTCTTCATTGTGATCAACTGACAACAACATTTCTACATTCTGTTCAACTGATAATATTCTACATTCTGATCAACTGATAAAAACATTTCTACATTCTGATCAACTGATAATATTTTACATTCTGATCAACTGGTAACAACATTTCTTCATTCGGATCAATTGATAACAACATTTCTACATTCTGATCAACTGATAACAACCTTACTTCATTCTGATCAACTGATAACAACATTACTTCATTCTGATCAACTGATAACAACATTTCTTCATTCTGATCAACTGATAATATTCTACATTCTGATCAACTGTTAACAATATTTCTTCATTCTGATCAACTGATAACAACATTTCTTCATTGTGATCAACTGATAACAACATTTCTTCATTCTGATCAACTGATAACAACATTTCTTCATTCTGATCAACTGATAATATTCTACATTCTGATCAACTGATAACAATATTTCTTCATTCTGATCAACTGATAACAACATTTCTTCATTGTGTTCAACTGATAACAACATTTCTTCATTCTGATCAACTGATAACAACATTTCTTCATTTTGATCAACTGATAACAACTTTTCTTCATTCCTATCCACTGATAACAACATTTCTTCATTGTGATCAACTGATAACAACATTTCTATATTCTTATCAACTGATAATATTCTACATTCTGATCAACTGATAACAACATTTCTTCATTGTGATCAACTGATAACAACATTTCTACATTCTGATCAACTGATAATATTCTACATTCTGATCAACTAATAACAACATTTCTTCATTCTGATCAACTGATAACAACATTTCTTCATTCTGATGAAAAAAGATAATTCATCCTATCAGCTTTCAAATATTAACCATAAAGCATCTATGACTATGTCTGCCTCTACATCAAGATTGTCTCCCTTTCAACTACAGTATGTGCATCAAAGGAAAAATAAGCGGTACATACACTAAACAGATCCTGTTCTACCCCTAGTCTGTGGTACAGAGGTACGTACACTAAACAGATCCTGTTCTACTCCTAGTCTGTGGTACAGTGGTACGTACACTAAACAGATCCTGTTCTACCCCTAGTCTGTGGTACAGTGGTACGTACACTAAACAGATCCTGTTCTACCCCTAGTCTGTGGTACAGAGGTACGTACACTAAACAGATCCTGTTCTACCCCTAGTCTGTGGTACAGCGGTATACATTGGAGACTGGCTGTGAGGTCCGACAGGTCTACAGCCAACAGCTTAGCATCAGTGGACACACTTTCACCCTCATCCCAGTCCTCTTCTTCCTTAAACCGAAACTGGGAGCTACCTCCACCTGGAAACAGAGACCAAACATCAGTCTTAAAACATACCGCTGAATCTAAGGGAACTAGTTTCACCTGTAAACAGAGACCAAACATCAGTCTTAAAACATACTGCTGAATCTTAGGGAACTAGTTTCACCTGTAAACAGAGACCAAACATCAGTCTTAAAACATACCGCTGAATCTAAGGGAACTAGTTTCACCTGTAAACGGAGACCAAACATTTGCCTTAAAACATACTGCTGAATCTTAGGGAACTAGTTTCACCTGTAAACAGAGACCAAACATCAGTCTTAAAACATACCGCTGAATCTTAGGGAGCTACCTCCACCTGTAAACAGAGACCAAACATCAGTCTTAAAACATACTGCTGAATCTTAGGGAACTACCTCCACCTGTAAACAGAGACCAAACATTTGCCTTAAAACATACCGCTGAATCTTAGGGAACTACCTCCACCTGTAAACAGAGACCAAACATCAGTCTTAAAACATACTGCTGAATCTTAGGGAACTAGTTTCACCTATAAACAGAGACCAAACATTAGTCTTAAAACATACTGCTGAATCTTAGGGAACTAGTTTCACCTGTAAACAGAGACCAAACATCAGTCTTAAAACATACTGCTGAATCTTAGGGAGCTAGTTCCACCTGTAAACAGAGACCAAACATCAGTCTTAAAACATACTGCTGAATCTTAGGGAACTAGTTTCACCTGTAAACAGAGACCAAACATCAGTCTTAAAACATACCGCTGAATCTAAGGGAACTAGTTTCACCTGTAAACGGAGACCAAACATTTGCCTTAAAACATACTGCTGAATCTTAGGGAACTAGTTTCACCTGTAAACAGAGACCAAACATCAGTCTTAAAACATACCGCTGAATCTAAGGGAACTAGTTTCACCTGTAAACGGAGACCAAACATTTGCCTTAAAACATACTGCTGAATCTTAGGGAACTAGTTTCACCTGTAAACAGAGACCAAACATCAGTCTTAAAACATACTGCTGAATCTAAGGGAACTAGTTTCACCTGTAAACAGAGACCAAACATCAGTCTTAAAACATACTGCTGAATCTAAGGGAGCTAGTTTCACCTGTAAACAGAGACCAAACATCAGTCTTAAAACATACTGCTGAATCTAAGGGAGCTAGTTTCACCTGTAAACAGAGACCAAACATCAGTCTTAAAACATACTGCTGAATCTTAGGGAGCTAGTTTCACCTGTAAACAGAGACCAAACATTTGCCTTAAAACATACTGCTGAATCTTAGGGAACTAGTTTCACCTGTAAACAGAGACCAAACATCAGTCTTAAAACATACCGCTGAATCTAAGGGAACTAGTTTCACCTGTAAACGGAGACCAAACATTTGCCTTAAAACATACTGCTGAATCTTAGGGAACTAGTTTCACCTGTAAACAGAGACCAAACATCAGTCTTAAAACATACTGCTGAATCTAAGGGAACTAGTTTCACCTGTAAACAGAGACCAAACATCAGTCTTAAAACATACTGCTGAATCTAAGGGAGCTAGTTTCACCTGTAAACAGAGACCAAACATCAGTCTTAAAACATACTGCTGAATCTAAGGGAGCTAGTTTCACCTGTAAACAGAGACCAAACATTTGCCTTAAAACATACCGCTGAATCTAAGGGAACTAGTTTCACCTGTAAACAGAGACCAAACATCAGTCTTAAAACATACTGCTGAATCTTAGGGAACTAGTTTCACCTGTAAACAGAGACCAAACATCAGTCTTAAAACATACCGCTGAATCTAAGGGAACTAGTTTCACCTGTAAACGGAGACCAAACATCAGTCTTAAAACATACCGCTGAATCTAAGGGAACTACCTCCACCTGTAAACAGAGACCAAACATCAGTCTTAAAACATACTGCTGAATCTAAGGGAACTAGTTTCACCTGTAAACGGAGACCAAACATTTGCCTTAAAACATACCGCTGAATCTTAGGGAGCTACCTCCAACTGTAAACAGAGACCAAACATCAGTCTTAAAACATACTGCTGAATCTAAGGGAGCTACCTCCACCTGTAAACGGAGACCAAACATTTGCCTTAAAACATACTGCTGAATCTAAGGGAACTAGTTTCACCTGTAAACAGAGACCAAACATCAGTCTTAAAACATACTGCTGAATCTTAGGGAACTAGTTTCACCTGTAAACAGAGACCAAACATCAGTCTTAAAACATACCGCTGAATCTAAGGGAACTACCTCCACCTGTAAACGGAGACCAAACATTTGCCTTAAAACATACCGCTGAATCTTAGGGAGCTACCTCCAACTGTAAACAGAGACCAAACATCAGTCTTAAAACATACTGCTGAATCTAAGGGAGCTACCTCCACCTGTAAACGGAGACCAAACATTTGCCTTAAAACATACTGCTGAATCTAAGGGAACTAGTTTCACCTGTAAACAGAGACCAAACATCAGTCTTAAAACATACCGCTGAATCTTAGGGAGCTACCTCCAACTGTAAACAGAGACCAAACATCAGTCTTAAAACATACTGCTGAATCTTAGGGAGCTACCTCCAACTGTAAACAGAGACCAAACATCAGTCTTAAAACATACTGCTGAATCTTAGGGAGCTAGTTTCACCTGTAAACAGAGACCAAACATCAGTCTTAAAACATACTGCTGAATCTTAGGGAGCTACTTCCACCTGTAAACGGAGACCAAACATTTGCCTTAAAACATACTGCTGAATCTTAGGGAACTACCTCCACCTGTAAACAGAGACCAAACATCAGTCTTAAAACATACCGCTGAATCTAAGGGAACTAGTTTCACCTGTAAACAGAGACCAAACATTTGCCTTAAAACAAATTTTCGCATATATCTTTCCCATTTAATGTTAAAGAGTAACTGTAGTGCAAAACCATCTTTTGTGTATGGAAAGATTGGTAAATAGTAAGTGAGATAATTCTCACGAAAAATTTTTTTTTGTAAAAATTACGAAGTTTTGGCCATTTTTCTAAATTTCACACCTGAACGCAAATCAGAAAATCCCCGATTTTGCCATACGACCGGAAGTGACGTCACAACGGTGACCACACTGATAGACTTGTGTAGTCATTATATTAAAATAATATGAATCGTATCATGACTTGTTATTTGTATAGATCGAGTCTTCTATTCAAGAATATGACACTTATTATATATCAAGGTTGTATGGAGTTCATTAATGACCCTACTGATAATTCCAAGGTGTTGTATGCCCCAGGGGGCCGTAATTAGTGGTGAGGGGGGGGGGGGGGGGGGGGGGGGGTCGGGAGTTCCACAGGTGTGCGGCACACGTGGTCATGATCACTCGACCATAAATCAATAACCGCCGGACTCGCTAACATGATTAACAGGTTATTATTTTGTGGAAAGACTTCAAAACATGCACTTGATATGATTAGGTATTAATTTTCTCATATTTTATTTCATATAACACCGCTAAAACAGCGTGTGTATTCACTGATGGTCACGTTGATTGCATGCACATATCAGCAGGAAGTGATCGTAACACCTTTTAAAATGCATGCTGAAAAATTTTAATGCATGTCGGTCGGCTGTATAAATACAAAACTACCTAGAAACAACCTCAAACAAACAGATAAGGAAAAGGATATTTGTGTTGCTTTAGACCACGGACTAAGATATAATCTAATTCCGTATATAGACTCAGAACTTCGAAAACCATATATTTTATTGGACTTCAAAGAAGAACAGTTAGTAACGTCATATAGAACGACAAGACCAGCCTTTTTATACGTACAATACGATGTACGTATATTGGAAAATAAAAATATATAACTTTTATCAATGCTTTCGACCTGTATTTAACTGTTTTGACGGGTATCACATTTCGACTTCTTTTATCCTTATATATGTTTGAGAAATTATAAGTGTGCATAAAAGTTAACAGCTTTCTATCCATTGATAATTTATTTATGTCTATGCAGTACAAAAAAAAACATTTCAAATCGTGAATATTGTAAAATAAATAGAATATGAGCAAAATCCTGATGTTACCTGTCTTCAGGCACATACAATGTACATCGAAATAGAAATCAAGACAATGTATTTCGAATTCTGTTTGAGAAAAAATAAGATTAGATCTTTGAAAACCCCTGTGTTTTACTGTCAAGAAATGAACATGGAACATCTTTTGAAAATAAGATGAGAAGATTACTTAATTGGTTTTAATCACAGGCACTTGTGGCCAGGAGAATAGTCATCTAAATATATAGATAATTTGCAAAATATGAATAATTAAAATAAAATATAAAAACTGACTTGAACAATTTTCTTTTTATGTTATAAATCATCTAAAACCATAATGAAAGTAATTGCCAAATTTCAGCTTGATACGCCAAGCAGTTAAATTTCACAAAAAAAGAGTGTCTGATAGTCGATTTTTTGTTAAATTTAACTGCTTGACGTATCAAGCTGAAATTTGGCAATTATTTTCAATATGGTTTTAGATGATTAATGATGTAAAAAGAAAATTTGAAAATTCAGTTTTTATATTTTATTTTAATTATCATATTTCGCCATGTTATCTATATATTTAGATGGCTATTCTCCTGGCCACAAGTGCCTGTGGTTTTAATCCGCATTTTATTCATTTATGTTAAAAATAAAATATGAAAAAACTGTGATACCGACATACCAGGGACGTATATGTGCATATACATCCGTGAGACATATCAAGCAAGTTTTCAATAGAACTTTTCTCGTTGAATAGAAGAGTCAAACTCGAAATTAAAAAAGTGTCATATACTGTGTGAGTTGACGGTGGGTTACGGAGATTTCAAAAGATACACGTGCACTCGATAGTCTATGTTCCAGTCGAGATCTACATGTAACTACAGATTAAGAGTACACATTTTGAAGTTATAAAGAGAGGATAATAACCGCAACATACTCAACTATTACAATTTAGTTAACTTTAATAGCCCCCCCCCCCACCCCTCTCCAATGTTAATTACTTGCTATTTGAGTAACAAGTTACGTGTGAAGTTATCGAACTGACCAGCTGGTAGATTATCCCACTAATCTGATTACGTAATATAATGGACACTAACATGAGATGTACAATATTCAAAGGCATTATTATAAGAGTCACTTGAATCATTGGATAAATGATATGAATAACTGACATTATAAATGACACAGAGTATTACAATATGATAGCGCATATATATATGGGTCCATAAAAATGAATTTGAACAATCAATAAACACTATATTTATGAAAGAATCAAAATAAAGTTATTTCAATGACGATTTCAGATTATTCTCCCGACCTCCATATTATGGTACGTCCCTTAATTTCATTGTATAATACATTTTGAATCATTAATCAACCAGACGTACATATTACTATTATATATAGAGAGACATAGGACCCAATTTCTTGTGTTCCTGTTGTGATGTCACCAATACGTGTGCACAACTTTTAGCGGTTCGCAGTGCGCTTAATTAGCGTTAGGCAAAACAGGTAAAAAACCAAACTTCAACCTGTCGTAACTTTGTAACCGGTCGGCCGATTTCGATGCGGTTTTCGACAATGTATTAATGCCGACACAACGAGTCTGATCATTTCAGTTTCTATTTGCACTACAGTTACTCTTTAAATGAAACATGTTTATTGAGCTGTCAGCCAGTTCCAGACATACCAGCTGTATTTAAAATGTGGAAGAAGACCTCACCAGCTGTGCTTAAAATTTGGAGGAAATCCTCACCAGCTGTGCTTAAAAGGTTGAGGAAGTCCTCAACAGCTGTGCTTAAAAGGTGGAGGAAATCCTCACTAGCGGTGCTTAAAAGGTTGAGGAAGTCCTCACCAGCTGTGCTTAAAAGGTGGAGGAAATCCTCACCAGCTGTGCTTAAAAAGCTGAGGAAGTCCTCCCAAGCTGTGCTTAAAAGGTGGAGGAAATCCTCACCAGCTGTGTTAAAAAGGTTGAGGAAATCTTTACCAGCTGTGCTTAAAAGGCTGAGGAAATCTTCACCAGCTGTGCTTAAAAGGTGGAGGAAGGCCTCACCAGCTGTGCTTAAAAGGAGGAGGAAGACCTCACCAGCTGTGCTTAAAAGGCTGAGGAAATCCTCACCAGCTGTGCTTAAAAGGTGGAGGAAGACCTCACCAGCTGTGCTTAAAAGGTGGAGGAAGACTTCACCAGCTGTGCTTAAAAGGTGGAGGAAGACCTCACCAGCTGTGCTTAAAAGGTGGAGGAAGACTTCACCAGCTGTGCTTAAAAGGTGGAGGAAGACCTCACCAGCTGTGCTTAAAAGGTGGAGGAAGACTTCACCAGCTGTGCTTAAAAGGTGGAGGAAGACCTCACCAGCTGTGCTTAAAAGGTGGAGGAAGACCTCACCAGCTGTGCTTAAAAGGAGGAGGAAGACCTCACCAGCTGTGCTTAAAAGGCTGAGGAAATCCTCACCAGCTGTGCTTAAAATGTGGAGGATATCCTCACCAGCTGTGCTTAAAAGGTGGAGGAAGACCTCACCAGCTGTGCTTAAAAGGTGGAGGAAGACCTCACCAGCTGTGCTTAAAAGGTGGAGGAAGTCCTCACCAGCTGTGCTTAAAAGGTGGAGGATATCCTCACCAGCTGTGCTTAAAAGGAGGAGGAAGACCTCACCAGCTGTGCTTAAAAGGCTGAGGAAATCTTCACCAGCTGTGCTTAAAAGGTGGAGGAAGACCTCACCAGCTGTGCTTAAAAGGTGGAGGAAGACCTCACCAGCTGTGCTTAAAAGGTGGAGGAAGACCTCACCAGCTGTGCTTAAAAGGTGGAGGAAGATTTCACCAGCTGTGCTTAAAAGGTGGAGGAAGACCTCACCAGCTGTGCTTAAAAGGTGGAGGAAGACCTCACCAGCTGTGCTTAAAAGGTGGAGGAAGACCTCACCAGCTGTGCTTAAAAGGTGGAGGAAGACCTCACCAGCTGTGCTTAAAAGGTGGAGGAAGACCTCACCAGCTGTGCTTAAAAGGTGGAGGAAGACCTCACCAGCTGTGCTTAAAAGGTGGAGGAAGACTTCACCAGCTGT
This sequence comes from Mimachlamys varia, assembly GCA_947623455.1. Taxonomy (NCBI): domain Eukaryota; kingdom Metazoa; phylum Mollusca; class Bivalvia; order Pectinida; family Pectinidae; genus Mimachlamys; species Mimachlamys varia. Next base: position 2,198,891 of record OX392528.1, on the reverse strand, counting down.
GCTTAAAAGGTGGAGGAAGACCTCACCAGCTGTGTTTAAAAGGTGGAGGAAGACTTCACCAGCTGTGCTTAAAAGGTGGAGGAAGACCTCACCAGCTGTGCTTAAAGGGTGGAGGAAGACCTCACCAGCTGTGCTTAAAAGGAGGAGGAAGACCTCACCAGCTGTGCTTAAAAGGTGGAGGAAGACCTCACCAGCTGTGCTTAAAAGGTGGAGGAAGACCTCACCAGCTGTGCTTAAAAGGTGGAGGAAGACTTCACCAGCTGTGCTTAAAAGGAGGAGGAAGACCTCACCAGCTGTGCTTAAAAGGAGGAGGAAGACCTCACCAGCTGTGCTTAAAAGGCTGAGGAAATCCTCACCAGCTGTGCTTAAAAGGTGGAGGAAGACCTCACCAGCTGTGCTTAAAAGGAGGAGGAAGTCCTCACCAGCTGTGCTTAAAAGGCTGAGGAAATCCTCACCAGCTGTGCTTAAAAGGTGGAGGAAGTCCTCACCAGCTGTGCTTAAAAGGCTGAGGAAATCCTCACCAGCTGTGCTTAAAAGGTGGAGGAAGACCTCACCAGCTGTGCTTAAAAGGTGGAGGAAGACCTCACCAGCTGTGCTTAAAAGGCTGAGGAAATCCTCACCAGCTGTGCTTAAAAGGTGGAGGAAGTCCTCACCAGCTGTGCTTAAAAGGAGGAGGAAGACCTCACCAGCTGTGCTTAAAAGGAGGAGGAAGACCTCATCAGCTGTGCTTAAAAGGAGGAGGAAGACCTCACCAGCTGTGCTTAAAAGGCTGAGGAAATCCTCACCAGCTGTGCTTAAAAGGTGGAGGAAGTCCTCACCAGCTGTGCTTAAAAGGCTGAGGAAATCCTCACCAGCTGTGCTTAAAAGGTGGAGGAAGACCTCACCAGCTGTGCTTAAAAGGTGGAGGAAGACCTCACCAGCTGTGCTTAAAAGGCTGAGGAAATCCTCACCAGCTGTGCTTAAAAGGTGGAGGAAGTCCTCACCAGCTGTGCTTAAAAGGAGGAGGAAGACCTCACCAGCTGTGCTTAAAAGGTGGAGGAAGACTTCACCAGCTGTGCTTAAAAGGTGGAGGAAGTCCTCACCAGCTGTGCTTAAAAGGTGGAGGAAGACCTCACCAGCTGTGCTTAAAAGGAGGAGGAAGACCTCACCAGCTGTGCTTAAAAGGTGGAGGAAGACCTCACCAGCTGTGCTTAAAAGGAGGAGGAAGTCCTCACCAGCTGTGCTTAAAAGGCTGAGGAAATCCTCACCAGCTGTGCTTAAAAGGTGGAGGAAGTCCTCACCAGCTGTGCTTAAAAGGCTGAGGAAATCCTCACCAGCTGTGCTTAAAAGGTGGAGGAAGACCTCACCAGCTGTGCTTAAAAGGTGGAGGAAGACCTCACCAGCTGTGCTTAAAAGGCTGAGGAAATCCTCACCAGCTGTGCTTAAAAGGTGGAGGAAGACCTCACCAGCTGTGCTTAAAAGGTGGAGGAAGACCTCACCAGCTGTGCTTAAAAGGTGGAGGAAGACCTCACCAGCTGTGCTTAAAAGGCTGAGGAAATCCTCACCAGCTGTGCTTAAAAGGTGGAGGAAGACCTCACCAGCTGTGCTTAAAAGGAGGAGGAAGACCTCAACAGCTGTGCTTAAAAGGCTGAGGAAATCCTCACCAGCTGTGCTTAAAAGGCTGAGGAAATACTCACCAGCTGTGCTTAAAAGGTGGAGGAAGTCCTCACCAGCTGTGCTTAAAAGGAGGAGGAAGACCTCACCAGCTGTGCTTAAAAGGTGGAGGATATCCTCACTAGCTGTGCTTAAAAGGTGGAGGAAGACCTCACCAGCTGTGCTTAAAATGTGGAGGATATCCTCACCAGATGTGCTTAAAAGGAGGAGGAAGACCTCACCAGTTGTGCTTAAAAGGTTGAGGAAATCTTTACCAGCTGTGCTTAAAAGGTGGAAGAAGACCTCACCAGTTGTGCTTAAAAGGTGGAGGAAGTCCTCACCAGCTGTGCTTAAAAGGTGGAGGATATCCTCACCAGCTGTGCTTAAAATGTGGAGGATATCCTCACCAGATGTGCTTAAAAGGAGGAGGAAGACCTCACCAGCTGTGCTTAAAAGGTTGAGGAAATCTTTACCAGCTGTGCTTAAAAAGCTGAGGAAGTCCTCAACAGCTGTGCTTAAAAGGTGGAGGAAATCCTCACCAGCTGTGCTTAAAAGGCTGAGGAAATCTTTACCAGCTGTGCTTAAAAAGCTGAGGAAGTCCTCAACAGCTGTGCTTAAAAGGAGGAGGAAGACCTCACCAGCTGTGCTTAAAAGGCTGAGGAAATCTTTACCAGCTGTGCTTAAAAAGCTGAGGAAGTCCTCAACAGCTGTGCTTAAAAGGTGGAGGAAATCCTCACCAGCTGTGCTTAAAAGGAGGAGGAAGACCTCACCAGCTGTGCTTAAAAGGTGGAGGATATCCTCACCAGCTGTGCTTAAAAGGTGGAAGAAGACCTCACCAGCTGTGCTTAAAAGGTGGAGGAAATCCTCACCAGCTGTGCTTAAAAGGTGGAGGAAGACCTCACCAGCTGTGCTTAAAAGGTGGAGGAAGACCTCACCAGCTGTGCTTAAAAGGCTGAGGAAATCCTCACCAGCTGTGCTTAAAAGGTGGAAGAAGACCTCACCAGCTGTGCTTAAAAGGTGGAGGAAATCCTCACCAGCTGTGCTTAAAAGGCTGAGGAAATCTTCACCAGCTGTGCTTAAAAGGAGGAGGAAGTCCTCACCAGCTGTGCTTAAAAGGAGGAGGAAGACCTCACCAGCTGTGCTTAAAAGGAGGAGGAAGACCTCACCAGCTGTGCTTAAAAGGTGGAGGAACACCTCACCAGCTGTGCTTAAAAGGTGGAGGATATCCTCACCAGCTGTGCTTAAAAAGCTGAGGAAGTCCTCACCAGCTGTGCTTAAAAGGTGGAGGAAGTCCTCACCAGCTGTGCTTAAAAGGCTGAGGAAATCCTCACCAGCTGTGCTTAAAAAAGCTGAGGAAGTCCTCACCAGCTGTGCTTGAAAGGTTGAGGAACACCTCACCAACTGTGCTTAAAAGGCTGAGGAAATCCTCACCAGCTGTGCTTAAAAGGCTGAAGAAGTCATCTCCTTTCTTCTGTGTTGTTTCTGCCTCTTCGGGAAGTATTTCATATCGCGCCCAGTTGCTGACGACTTCTCTGCGTCTGAATGACTTATTGGTTGTCGCTGAGTCCTGATCATGGTCACTGCTCTGTAAGAGATCAGGGGGAATATGTAAACCATGTTAATAATTATCGAATTTCTACATCATTTTAATGATAATAAGAACAGTTGTAACTGTGTATTAATATATACGTTTATTCCTTCATCTTCCTATAGAATCGGTCCTCCATCAATATTGATGATTATGGACATTAATTAACTTTATCAAAATGATAGATGTGTGGTACACTGAACCTAACAGTATTATACCAATCTAGCCTGGATTGATAGACCTTTCAACATGTTACTACCGGGTAGTCTGTTTAAAGTTTATTTCTGTCTGTAATGTCCTGACTCTCGGTTTTATCTGTTTACAGATTTACTACATTCTGTGGATTTAGCTTTAGCTCATCGTCAGAAACGCATGGTACACTTCTCTGACGCTTGCACATCGTGGGCTAGAATAGATATAAATCTTCGTTTCCCCAAATAGAAGTTAATTCAGAGATTTCGACCAATCAGAATGGTCGTTTCTCGTGATACTCTGGTAGATCATTTTACCTTCACCACGACCAGTATATTTCTGTAGGCATGACGTCGATGTCAATCTCTGTATATTAGGACTTTATACTTAAATCACAATCGACACAATTATAACACACTCGACAGGTTTTGTTGACAGGCGGTACTACAAATTAAACAGGATACCCCAGCTGGATGTAGTCACGGGTGAAAGTATCAATATGATTGGATACTAACTTGGAACGAAAAAGAGGGTTTCCATCTATTTTAATCAGCCCAACTTATGCAAGCGTCAGAGAAGTGTACTGCCCGTGGGTTTCCAACGATGGCTTTAGCTATCACAATTGGTTCTACCTCACTTCTCCCTTATAATTTGTCATTAAAGTAAACCTGTTGGCCTTAAGTTCAGGGTATTCCCAGAGTTTGCAATCTACTAAATCAAAGGATTTATCAAAGGTCTACTAGGGAAAATCACCAACCTGTTGTCTGCGTAAAGTTATGAATAAATTGATACATAACATACATGTATCTTGTAAATAACACAGAAACACAAATGACGAAGGAAAACAATTATTGACTCATGCCCTGTCCCTGCCCACTCTAACATACAAAAATAAATAAAATTCTGCTTGTTCTCAAAATGGTGAGCTGTGTTCTTCCAAATGATCAGATAACTGCTGCACTCATTATTTGTACAGTGTACACTGACAAATCACAATTTCTAGCTAGAGTCTAGATGTATTTTGGAAAGATTAACTTTTGTTAACATTTTAAGTGTTAAATATGTTGATTCATTATCCTCGGTTAAAGTGCAGCAGGGGACACGTTATACTGATATCAAATCTTACATCACTACCAGATGAAGACTGTGATAGTTTTGCAGCACCGCTGTGTCTGCCAGAATGTTTTCCCTGTGCATTCTGGTCTACTTTCACTTTGCTCTTTCCACTCGTGCTTTTTGATTTCGGTTGGCGCGAATCTTTTGTTTGGTCATCTTTACTCATGCCATGCTTCTTTTTATATTGAGCGCTTCGTTTCCTCTTATGTTCATCTGGCCTCATATCTACAAATGTGGCGTATATACTTATATCTTACTACTATTCGTTGAACATGTAGCTAGGCCTACATGTAACTCTAGCAGCAACCCAACGTGTTGTATACTTCCGGTAAGCGCGACGCATTACAATGAAGGGTTCCGAATACCGGTACCGATTTCCGGATTGAGAATGGTGGCGCACCGAAATGAAGGTGGAGATTTCGTAGGTAATTATAATACCTTCAATGCATAAACTGACCATGTGATTTTTTTCACCAGGTGACTGCAACACATTGATCTAATTTCAAAGAATTTAATTTCCTAACTGAAAAGTTTGCACAGATATCCAGATATACATTGATGTATACATGCATGTACTCAGGTGTTTGTACATGTTACACAAGTGTCTTGAAATTCTGTAAAAAAAAGACAAACACTGAAAAAGTTAAAATACAAATATAACCTGAAGTAACAACAATCGAGCATGAATTTAACGATTAACCTGAGTCCTTCTCGCAGCTGCCAAAAAGTTTGTTTTTTGTTTTTGTTTTTTTTTTTGTTTTTTTTTAATTTTTGTGCATTTTGAAGAAGATGTTGGGTTTAACTTGTTCTCAATCATTAGAGCCTATGAAAGTGAGACATGTTTAAAAAACATATGCAAAATAGGAGAAATGCCGAAGTAATTGTATCATGCTGAAATATCCTTATATTATTGATGAAGTTGCATTGCATTAAAGGCATATATAACATGTAGTAATACTAATAAATTTATAAAAAAAAATATATATACATGTGCAGTGATAATTCTATTGTACACACCAATTATAGATAGTGTCAACATCAACAGAAAGAAGTATCGGCCCATACCAAAACTGGCTAACAAGTAGCAAAGGAGCAACAGAAAGGAGTATCGGCCCATACCAAAACTGGCTAACAGGAAGCAAAGGAGCAACAGAAAGAAGTATCGGCCCATACCAAAACTGGCTAACAGGAAGCAAAGGAGAAACAGAAAGGAGTATCTGCCCATACCAAAACTGGCTAACAGGAAGCAAAGGAGCAACAGAAAGGAGTATCGGCCCATACCAAAACTGGCTAACAGGAAGCAAAGGAGCAACAGAAAGGAGTATCGGCCCATACCAAAACTGGCTAACAAGTAACGAAGGAGCAACAGAGAGGAGTATCGGCCCATACCAAAACTGGCTAACAAGTAGCAAAGGAGCAACAGAAAAGAGTATCGGCCCATACCAAAACTGGCTAACAGGAAGAAAAAAGGAGCAACAGAAAGGAGTATCGGCCCATATCAAAACTGGCTAACAAGTAGCAAAGGAGCAACAGAAAGGAGTATCGGCCCATACCAAAACTGGCTAACAAGTAACGAAGGAGCAACAGAAAGGAGTATCGGCCCATACCAAAACTGGCTAACAGGAAGCAAAGGAGCAACAGAAAGGAGTATCGGCCCATACCAAAACTGGCTAACAGGAAGCAAAGGAGCAACAGAAAGGAGTATCGGCCCATACCAAAACTGGCTAACAAGTAGCAAAGGAGCAACAGAAATGAGTATCGGCCCATACCAAAACTGGCTAGCAGAAAGCAAAGGAGCAACAGAAAGGAGTATCGGCCCATACCAAAACTGGCTAACAGGAAGCAAAGGAGCAACAGAAAGGAGTATCGGCCCATACCAAAACTGGCTAACAAGTAGTAAAGGAGCAACAGGAAGGAGTATCGCCTCATACCAAAACTGTCTAACAAGTAGCAAAGGAGCAACAGAAAGGAGTATCGGCCCATACCAAAACTGGCTAACAAGTAACGAAGGAGCAACAGAAAGGAGTATCGGCCCATACCAAAACTGGCTAACAAGTAACGAAGGAGCAACAGAAAGGAGTATCGGCCCATACCAAAACTGGCTAACAAGCAGCAAAGGAGTAACAGAAAGGAGTATCGGCCCATACAAAAACTGGCTAACAGGAAGCAAAGGAGCAACAGAAAGGAGTATCGGCCCATACCAAAACTGGCTAATAAGCAGCAAAGGAGAAACAGAAAGGAGTATCGGCTCATACCAAAACTGGCTAACAAGCAGCAAAGGAGAAACAGAAAGAAGTATCGGCCCATACCAAAACTGGCTAACAAGTAACGAAGGAGCAACAGAAAGGAGTATCGGCCCATACCAAAACTGGCTAACAGGAAGCAAAGGAGCAACAGAAAGGAGTATCGGCCCATACCAAAACTGGCTAACAGGAAGCAAAGGAGCAACAGAAAGGAGTATCGGCCCATACCAAAACTGGCTAACGGGAAGCAAAGGAGCAATTTAACATACGAGAAATTCACAGGAGAACTAACATAATTTTCTCGTGTTCAATTTTTAAAATGCAAATGAAGCCAACAGCTAATGTGAAGAAAAGCTTATATGTGATGAAAAAACTCCTGTGAGGATGTACAACCCATGTGAGGAAAACAGCTCATGTGAAGAAAACAGCTCATGTGAGGAAAACAGCTAATGTGAGGAAAACATCTCATGTGAGGAAAACAGCTCATGTGAGGAAAACAGCTCTTGCCAGGAAAACAGCTCATACAAGAAAAACAGCTCATGTGAGGAAAACAGCTCAGGTGAGGAAAACAACTCATGTGAGGAAAACAGCTCATGTGAGGAAAACACCTCGTGTCATAGTCTATGGTGGCCCATTGTTAGTATGATAGTGTCATAGTCTATGGTGACCCATTGTCAGTATGATAGTGTCACAGTCTATGGTGGCCCATTGTCAGTATGATAGTGTCATAGTCTGTGGTGGTCCATTGTCAGTATGACAGTGTCATAGTCTATGGTGGCCCATTGTTAGTATGATGGTGTCATAGTCTATGGTGGCCCATTGTCAGTATGATAGTGTCATAGTCTATGGTGGTCCATAGTCAGTATGACAGTGTCATAGTCTATGGTGGCCCATTGTTAGTATGACAGTGTCATAGTCTATGGTGGCCCATTGTTAGTATGACAGTGTCATAGTCTATGGTGGCCCATTGTTAGTATGACAGTGTCATAGTCTATGGTGGCCCATTGTCAGTATGATAGTGTCAAAGTCTATGGTGGCCCATTGTCAGTATGACAGTGTCATAGTCTATGGTGGCCCATTGTCAGTATGACAGTGTCATAGTCTATGGTGGCCCATTGTTAGTATGACAGTGTCATAGTCTATGGTGGCCCATTGTTAGTATGACAGTGTCATAGTCTATGGTGGCCCATTGTCAGTATGATAGTGTCATAGTCTATGGTGGCCCATTGTCAGTATGATAGTGTCATAGTCTATGGTGGCCCATTGTTAGTATGATAGTGTCATAGTCTATGGTGGCCCATTGTTAGTATGACAGTGTCATAGTCTATGGTGGCCCATTGTCAGTATGATAGTGTCATAGTCTATGGTGGCCCATTGTCAGTATGATAGTGTCATAGTCTATGGTGGCCCATTGTCAGTATGATAGTGTCATAGTCTATGGTGGCCCATTGTTAGTATGACAGTGTCATAGTCTATGGTGGCCCATTGTCAGTATGATAGTGTCATAGTCTATGGTGGCCCATTGTCAGTATGATAGTGTCATAGTCTATGGTGGCCCATTGTCAGTATGATAGTGTCATAGTCTATGGTGGCCCATTGTCAGTATGACAGTGTCATAGTCTATGGTGGCCCATTGTCAGTATGATAGTGTCATAGTCTATGGTGGCCCATTGTTAGTATGATAGTGTCATAGTCTATGGTGGCCCATTGTCAGTATGATGGTGTCATAGTCTATGGTGGCCCATTGTTAGTATGTTAGTGTCATAATCTATGGTGGCCCATTGTCAGTATGATTGTGTCATAGTCTATGGTGGCCCATTGTCAGTATGATAGTGTCATAGTCTATGGTGGTCCATTGTCAGTATGATAGTGTCATAGTCTATGGTGGTCCATTGTCAGTATGATAGTGTCATAGTCTATGGTGGCCCATTGTTAGTATGATGGTGTCATAGTCTATGGTGGCCCATTGTCAGTATGATAGTGTCATAATCTATGGTGGCCCATTGTCAGTATGATAATGTCATAGTCTATGGTGGCCCATTGTCAGTATGATAGTGTCATAGTCTATGGTGGTCCATAGTCAGTATGACAGTGTCATAGTCTATGGTGGCCCATTGTTAGTATGACAGTGTCATAGTCTATGGTGGCCCATTGTTAGTATGACAGTGTTATAGTCTATGGTGGCCCATTGTCAGTATGTTAGTGTCATAGTCTATGGTGGCCCATTGTTAGTATGATAGTGTCATAGTCTATGGTGGCCCATTGTCAGTATGATAATGTTATAGTCTATGGTGGTCCATTGTCAGTATGATAATGTCATAGTCTATGGTGGCCCATTGTTAGTATGATAATGTCATAGTCTATGGTGCCCCATTGTTAGTATGATAGTGTCATAGTCTATGGTGGCCCATTGTCAGTATGATAGTGTCATAGTCTATGGTGGTCCATAGTCAGTATGACAGTGTCATAGTCTATGGTGGCCCATTGTCAGTATGATAGTGTCATAGTCTATGGTGGCCCATTGTTAGTATGATGGTGTCATAGTCTATGGTGGTCCATAGTCAGTATGACAGTGTCATAGTCTATGGTGGCCCATTGTTAGTATGACAGTGTCATAGTCTATGGTGGCCCATTGTTAGTATGACAGTGTTATAGTCTATGGTGGCCCATTGTCAGTATGTTAGTGTCATAGTCTATGGTGGCCCATTGTTAGTATCACAGTGTCATAGTCTATGGTGGCCCATTGTTAGTATGACAGTGTCATAGTCTATGGTGGCCCATTGTCAGTATGTTAGTGTCATAGTCTATGGTGGCCCATTGTTAGTATGACAGTGTCATAGTCTATGGTGGCCCATTGTCAGTATGATAGTGTCATAGTCTATGGTGGCCCATTGTCAGTATGATAGTGTCATAGTCTATGGTGGCCCATTGTTAGTATGATAGTGTCATAGTCTATGGTGGCCCATTGTTAGTATGACAGTGTCATAGTCTATGGTGGCCCATTGTCAGTATGATAGTGTCATAGTATATGGTGGCCCATTGTGAGTATGATAGTGTCACAGTCTATGGTGGCCCATTGTTAGTATGACAGTGTCATAGTCTGGTGGCCCATTGTCAGTATGATAGTGTCATAGTCTATGGTGGCCCATTGTCAGTATGATAGTGTCATAGTCTATGGTGGCCCATTGTTAGTATGACAGTGTTATAGTCTATGGTGGCCCATTGTTAGTATGACAGTGTCATAGTCTATGGTGGCCCATTGTTAGTATGATAGTGTCATAGTCTATGGTGGCCCATTGTCAGTATGTTAGTGTCATAGTCTATGGTGGCCCATTGTTAGTATGATAGTGTCATAGTCTATGGTGGCCCATTGTCAGTATGATAGTGTCATAGTCTATGGTGGTCCATAGTCAGTATGACAGTGTCATAGTCTATGGTGGCCCATTGTCAGTATGATAGTGTCATAGTCTATGGTGGCCCATTGTTAGTATGATGGTGTCATAGTCTATGGTGGTCCATAGTCAGTATGACAGTGTCATAGTCTATGGTGGCCCATTGTCAGTATGATAGTGTCATAGTCTATGGTGGCCCATTGTTAGTATGACAGTGTCATAGTCTATGGTGGCCCATTGTTAGTATGACAGTGTTATAGTCTATGGTGGCCCATTGTCAGTATGTTAGTGTCATAGTCTATGGTGGCCCATTGTTAGTATCACAGTGTCATAGTCTATGGTGGCCCATTGTTAGTATGACAGTGTCATAGTCTATGGTGGCCCATTGTCAGTATGTTAGTGTCATAGTCTATGGTGGCCCATTGTTAGTATGACAGTGTCATAGTCTATGGTGGCCCATTGTCAGTATGATAGTGTCATAGTCTATGGTGGCCCATTGTCAGTATGATAGTGTCATAGTCTATGGTGGCCCATTGTTAGTATGATAGTGTCATAGTCTATGGTGGCCCATTGTTAGTATGACAGTGTCATAGTCTATGGTGGCCCATTGTCAGTATGATAGTGTCATAGTATATGGTGGCCCATTGTGAGTATGATAGTGTCACAGTCTATGGTGGCCCATTGTTAGTATGACAGTGTCATAGTCTGGTGGCCCATTGTCAGTATGATAGTGTCATAGTCTATGGTGGCCCATTGTCAGTATGATAGTGTCATAGTCTATGGTGGCCCATTGTTAGTATGACAGTGTTATAGTCTATGGTGGCCCATTGTTAGTATGACAGTGTCATAGTCTATGGTGGCCCATTGTTAGTATGATAGTGTCATAGTCTATGGTGGCCCATTGTCAGTATGTTAGTGTCATAGTCTATGGTGGCCCATTGTTAGTATGATAGTGTCATAGTCTATGGTGGCCCATTGTTAGTATGATAGTGTCATAGTCTATGGTGGCCCATTGTCAGTATGATGGTGTCATAGTCTATGGTGGCCCATTGTTAGTATGTTAGTGTCATAATCTATGGTGGCCCATTGTCAGTATGATTGTGTCATAGTCTATGGTGGCCCATTGTCAGTATGATAGTGTCATAGTCTATGGTGGTCCATTGTCAGTATGATAGTGTCATAGTCTATGGTGGCCCATTGTTAGTATGATAGTGTCATAGTCTATGGTGGCCCATTGTCAGTATGATAGTGTCATAGTCTATGGTGGTCCATAGTCAGTATGACAGTGTCATAGTCTATGGTGGCCCATTGTCAGTATGATAGTGTCATAGTCTATGGTGGCCCATTGTTAGTATGATGGTGTCATAGTCTATGGTGGCCCATTGTCAGTATGATAGTGTCATAGTCTATGGTGGTCCATAGTCAGTATGACAGTGTCATAGTCTATGGTGGCCCATTGTTAGTATGACAGTGTCATAGTCTATGGTGGCCCATTGTTAGTATGACAGTGTTATAGTCTATGGTGGCCCATTGTCAGTATGTTAGTGTCATAGTCTATGGTGGCCCATTGTTAGTATGATAGTGTCATAGTCTATGGTGGCCCATTGTCAGTATGATAATGTTATAGTCTATGGTGGTCCATTGTCAGTATGATAATGTCATAGTCTATGGTGGCCCATTGTTAGTATGATAGTGTCATAGTCTATGGTGCCCCATTGTTAGTATGATAGTGTCATAGTCTATGGTGGCCCATTGTCAGTATGATAGTGTCATAGTCTATGGTGGTCCATAGTCAGTATGACAGTGTCATAGTCTATGGTGGCCCATTGTCAGTATGATAGTGTCATAGTCTATGGTGGCCCATTGTTAGTATGATGGTGTCATAGTCTATGGTGGCCCATTGTCAGTATGATAGTGTCATAGTCTATGGTGGTCCATAGTCAGTATGACAGTGTCATAGTCTATGGTGGCCCATTGTTAGTATGACAGTGTCATAGTCTATGGTGGCCCATTGTCAGTATGATGGTGTCATAGTCTATGGTGGCCCATTGTTAGTATGTTAGTGTCATAATCTATGGTGGCCCATTGTCAGTATGATTGTGTCATAGTCTATGGTGGCCCATTGTCAGTATGATAGTGTCATAGTCTATGGTGGTCCATTGTCAGTATGATAGTGTCATAGTCTATGGTGGCCCATTGTTAGTATGATAGTGTCATAGTCTATGGTGGCCCATTGTCAGTATGATAGTGTCATAGTCTATTGTGGTCCATAGTCAGTATGACAGTGTCATAGTCTATGGTGGCCCATTGTCAGTATGATAGTGTCATAGTCTATGGTGGCCCATTGTTAGTATGATGGTGTCATAGTCTATGGTGGCCCATTGTCAGTATGATAGTGTCATAGTCTATGGTGGTCCATAGTCAGTATGACAGTGTCATAGTCTATGGTGGCCCATTGTTAGTATGACAGTGTCATAGTCTATGGTGGCCCATTGTTAGTATGACAGTGTTATAGTCTATGGTGGCCCATTGTCAGTATGTTAGTGTCATAGTCTATGGTGGCCCATTGTTAGTATGATAGTGTCATAGTCTATGGTGGCCCATTGTCAGTATGATAATGTTATAGTCTATGGTGGTCCATTGTCAGTATGATAATGTCATATTCTATGGTGGCCCATTGTTAGTATGATAGTGTCATAGTCTATGGTGCCCCATTGTTAGTATGATAGTGTCATAGTCTATGGTGGCCCATTGTCAGTATGATAGTGTCATAGTCTATGGTTGTCCATAGTCAGTATGACAGTGTCATAGTCTATGGTGGCCCATTGTCAGTATGATAGTGTCATAGTCTATGGTGGCCCATTGTTAGTATGATGGTGTCATAGTCTATGGTGGCCCATTGTTAGTATGATGGTGTCATAGTCTATGGTGGCCCATTGTCAGTATGATAGTGTCATAGTCTATGGTGGCCCATTGTTAGTATGACAGTGTCATAGTCTATGGTGGCCCATTGTTAGTATGACAGTGTCATAGTCTATGGTGGCCCATTGTCAGTATGTTAGTGTCATAGTCTATGGTGGCCCATTGTTAGTATGACAGTGTCATAGTCTATGGTGGCCCATTGTCAGTATGATAGTGTCATAGTCTATGGTGGCCCATTGTCAGTATGATAGTGTCATAGTCTATGGTGGCCCATTGTTAGTATGATAGTGTCATAGTCTATGGTGGCCCATTGTTAGTATGACAGTGTCATAGTCTATGGTGGCCCATTGTCAGTATGATAGTGTCATAGTCTATGGTGGCCCATTGTGAGTATGATAGTGTCACAGTCTATGGTGGCCCATTGTTAGTATGACAGTGGCATAGTCTGGTGGCCCATTGTCAGTATGATAGTGTCATAGTCTATGGTGGCCCATTGTCAGTATGATAGTGTCATAGTCTATGGTGGCCCATTGTTAGTATGATAGTGTCGTAGTCTATGGTGGCCCATTGTTAGTATGACAGTGTCATAGTCTATGGTGGCCCATTGTTAGTATGACAGTGTTATAGTCTATGGTGGCCCATTGTCAGTATGTTAGTGTCATAGTCTATGGTGGCCCATTGTTAGTATGACAGTGTCATAGTCTATGGTGGCCCATTGTCAGTATGATAGTGTCATAGTCTATGGTGGCCCATTGTCAGTATGATAGTGTCATAGTCTATGGTGGCCCATTGTTAGTATGATAGTGTCATAGTCTATGGTGGCCCATTGTTAGTATGACAGTGTCATAGTCTATGGTGGCCCATTGTCAGTATGATAGTGTCATAGTCTATGGTGGCCCATTGTGAGTATGATAGTGTCACAGTCTATGGTGGCCCATTGTTAGTATGACAGTGGCATAGTCTGGTGGCCCATTGTCAGTATGATAGTGTCATAGTCTATGGTGGCCCATTGTCAGTATGATAGTGTCATAGTCTATGGTGGCCCATTGTTAGTATGATAGTGTCGTAGTCTATGGTGGCCCATTGTTAGTATGACAGTGTCATAGTCTATGGTGGCCCATTGTTAGTATGATAGTGTCATAGTCTATGGTGGCCCATTGTCAGTATGTTAGTGTCATAGTCTATGGTGGCCCATTGTTAGTATGATAGTGTCATAGTCTATGGTGGCCCATTGTTAGTATGATAGTGTCATAGTCTATGGTGGCCCATTGTCAGTATGATGGTGTCATAGTCTATGGTGGCCCATTGTTAGTATGTTAGTGTCATAATCTATGGTGGCCCATTGTCAGTATGATTGTGTCATAGTCTATGGTGGCCCATTGTCAGTATGATAGTGTCATAGTCTATGGTGGTCCATTGTCAGTATGATAGTGTCATAGTCTATGGTGGCCCATTGTTAGTATGATAGTGTCATAGTCTATGGTGGCCCATTGTCAGTATGATAGTGTCATAGTCTATGGTGGTCCATAGTCAGTATGACAGTGTCATAGTCTATGGTGGCCCATTGTTAGTATGATAGTGTCATAGTCTATGGTGGCCCATTGTTAGTATGATGGTGTCATAGTCTATGGTGGCCCATTGTCAGTATGATAGTGTCATAGTCTATGGTGGTCCATAGTCAGTATGACAGTGTCATAGTCTATGGTGGCCCATTGTTAGTATGACAGTGTCATAGTCTATGGTGGCCCATTGTTAGTATGACAGTGTTATAGTCTATGGTGGCCCATTGTCAGTATGTTAGTGTCATAGTCTATGGTGGCCCATTGTTAGTATGATAGTGTCATAGTCTATGGTGGCCCATTGTCAGTATGATAATGTTATAGTCTATGGTGGTCCATTGTCAGTATGATAATGTCATAGTCTATGGTGGCCCATTGTTAGTATGATAGTGTCATAGTCTATGGTGCCCCATTGTTAGTATGATAGTGTCATAGTCTATGGTGGCCCATTGTCAGTATGATAGTGTCATAGTCTATGGTGGTCCATAGTCAGTATGACAGTGTCATAGTCTATGGTGGCCCATTGTCAGTATGATAGTGTCATAGTCTATGGTGGCCCATTGTTAGTATGATGGTGTCAAAGTCTATGGTGGCCCATTGTCAGTATGATAGTGTCATAGTCTAAGGTGGTCCATAGTCAGTATGACAGTGTCATAGTCTATGGTGGCCCATTGTTAGTATGTTAGTGTCATAGTCTATGGTGGCCCATTGTTAGTATGACAGTGTCATAGTCTATGGTGGCCCATTGTTAATATGACAGTGTTATAGTCTATGGTGGCCCATTGTCAGTATGTTAGTGTCATAGTCTATGGTGGCCCATTGTTAGTATGACAGTGTCATAGTCTATGATGGCCCATTGTTAGTATGACAGTGTCATAGTCTATGGTGGCCCATTGTCAGTATGTTAGTGTCATAGTCTATGGTGGCCCATTGTTAGTATGATAGTGTCATAGTCTATGGTGGCCCATTGTCAGTATGATAGTGTCATAGTCTATGGTGGCCCATTGTTAGTATGACAGTGTCATAGTCTATGGTGGCCCATTGTCAGTATGATAGTGTCATAGTCTATGGTGGCCCATTGTCAGTATGATAGTGTCATAGTCTATGGTGGCCCATTGTTAGTATGACAGTGTCATAGTCTATGGTGGCCCATTGTCAGTATGATAGTGTCATAGTCTATGGTGGCCCATTGTGAGTATGATAGTGTCACAGTCTATGGTGGCCCATTGTTAGTATGACAGTGTCATAGTCTGGTGGCCCATTGTCAGTATGATAGTGTCATAGTCTATGGTGGCCCATTGTCATTATGATAGTGTCATAGTCTATGGTGGCCCATTGTCAGTATGATAGTGTCATAGTCTATGGTGGCCCATTGTCAGTATGACAGTGTCATAGTCTATGGTGGCCCATTGTTAGTATGATAGTGTCATAGTCTATGGTGGCCCATTGTTAGTATGATAGTGTCATAGTCTATGGTGGCCCATTGTCAGTATGATAGTGTCATAGTCTATGGTGGCCCATTGTCAGTATGATAGTGTCATAGTCTATGGTGGCCCATTGTTAGTATGATAGTGTCACAGTCTATGGTGGCCCATTGTTAGTATGATAGTGTCACAGTCTATGGTGGCCCATTGTCAGTATGATAGTGTCACAGTCTATGGTGGCCCATTGTTAGTATGATAGTGTCACAGTCTATGGTGGCCCATTGTCAGTATGATAGTGTCATAGTCTATGGTGGCTCATTGTCATTATGATAGTGTCATAGTCTATGGTGGCCCATTGTCAGTATGATAGTGTCGTAGTCTATGGTGGCCCATTGTCAGTATGATAGTGTCATAGTCTATGGTGGCCCATTGTTAGTATGATAGTGTCGTAGTCTATGGTGGCCCATTGTTAGTATGACAGTGTCATAGTCTATGGTGGCCCATTGTCAGTATGATAGTGTCATAGTCTATGGTGGCCCATTGTTAGTATGATAGTGTCATAGTCTATGGTGGCCCATTGTCAGTATGATAGTGTCATAGTCTATGGTGGCCCATTGTTAGTATGATAGTGTCATAGTCTATGGTGGCCCATTGTCAGTATGATAGTGTCATAGTCTATGGTGGCCCATTGTCAGTATGATAGTGTCATAGTCTATGGTGGCCCATTGTTAGTATGATAGTGTTATAGTCTATGGTGGCCCATTGTTAGTATGATAGTGTCATAGTCTATGGTGGCCCATTGTGAGTATGATAGTGTCATAGTCTATGGTGGCCCATTGTCAGTATGACAGTGTCATAGTCTATGGTGGCCCATTGTCAGTATGATAGTGTCACAGTCTATGGTGGCCCATTGTCAGTATGATAGTGTCATAGTCTATGGTGGCCCATTGTGAGTATGATAGTGTTATAGTCTATGGTGGCCCATTGTCAGTATGATAGTGTCATAGTCTATGGTGGCCCATGTTAGTATGATAGTGTCATAGTCTATGGTGGCCCATTGTCAGTATGATAGTGTCATAGTCTATGGTGGCCCATTGTCAGTATGATAGTGTCATAGTCTATGGTGGCCCATTGTTAGTATGATAGTGTTGTAGTCTATGGTGGCCCATTGTTAGTATGACAGTGTCATAGTCTATGGTGGCCCATTGTCAGTATGATAGTGTCATAGTCTATGGTGGCCCATTGTTAGTATGATAGTGTCATAGTCTATGGTGGCCCATTGTTAGTATGATAGTGTCATAGTCTATGGTGTCCCATTGTCAGTATGATAGTGTCGTAGTCTATGGTGTCCCATTGTCAGTATGATAGTGTCATAGTCTATGGTGGCCCATTGTCAGTATGATAGTGTCATAGTCTATGGTGGCCCATTGTCAGTATGATAGTGTCATAGTCTATGGTGGCCCATTGTTAGTTTGATAGTGTCGTAGTCTATGGTGGCCCATTGTTAGTATGATAGTGTCACAGTCTATGGTGGCCCATTGTCAGTATGACAGTGTCATAGTCTATGGTGGCCCATTGTTAGTATGATAGTGTCATAGTCTATGGTGGCCCATTGTCAGTATGACAGTGTCATAGTCTATGGTGGCCCATTGTCAGTATGATAGTGTCATAGTCTATGGTGGCCCATTGTCAGTATGATAGTGTCATAGTCTATGGTGGCCCATTGTCAGTATGACAGTGTCATAGTCTATGGTGGCCCATTGTTAGTATGATGGTGTCATAGTCTATGGTGGCCCATTGTCAGTATGATAGTGTCATAGTCTATGGTGGTCCATAGTCAGTATGACAGTGTCATAGTCTATGGTGGCCCATTGTCAGTATGATAGTGTCATAGTCTATGGTGGCCCATTGTTAGTATGATGGTGTCATAGTCTATGGTGGCCCATTGTCAGTATGATAGTGTCATAGTCTATGGTGGTCCATAGTCAGTATGACAGTGTCATAGTCTATGGTGGCCCATTGTTAGTATGACAGTGTCATAGTCTATGGTGGCCCATTGTTAGTATGACAGTGTCATAGTCTATGGTGGCCCATTGTCAGTATGTTAGTGTCATAGTCTATGGTGGCCCATTGTTAGTATGATAGTGTCATAGTCTATGGTGGCCCATTGTTAGTATGATAGTGTCATAGTCTATGGTGGCCCATTGTCAGTATGATAGTGTCATAGTCTATGGTGGCCCATTGTTAGTATGATAGTGTTATAGTCTATGGTGGCCCATTGTCAGTATGATAGTGTCATAGTCTATGGTTGCCCATTGTCAGTATGATAGTGTCATAGTCTATGGTGGCCCATTGTTAGTATGATAGTGTCATAGTCTATGGTGACCCATTGTTAGTATGATAGTGTCATAGTCTATAGTGGCCCATTGTTAGTATGATAGTGTCATAGTCTATGGTGGCCCATTGTTAGTATGATAGTGTCATAGTCTATGGTGGCCCATTGTCAGTATGATAGTGTCATAGTCTATGGTGGCCCATTGTTAGTATGATAGTGTCATAGTCTATGGTGGCCCATTGTTAGTATGATAGTGTCATAGTCTATGGTGGCCCATTGTCAGTATGATAGTGTCATAGTCTATGGTGGCCCATTGTCAGTATGATAGTGTCACAGTCTATGGTGTCCCATTGTCAGTATGATAGTGTCGTAGTCTATGGTGTCCCATTGTCAGTATGATAGTGTCATAGTCTATGGTGGCCCATTGTCAGTATGATAGTGTCATAGTCTATGGTGGCCCATTGTCAGTATGATAGTGTCATAGTCTATGGTGGCCCATTGTTAGTATGATAGTGTCGTAGTCTATGGTGGCCCATTGTTAGTATGATAGTGTCACAGTCTATGGTGGCCCATTGTCAGTATGACAGTGTCATAGTCTATGGTGGCCCATTGTTAGTATGATAGTGTCATAGTCTATGGTGGCCCATTGTCAGTATGACAGTGTCATAGTCTATGGTGGCCCATTGTCAGTATGATAGTGTCATAGTCTATGGTGGCCCATTGTCAGTATGATAGTGTCATAGTCTATGGTGGCCCATTGTCAGTATGACAGTGTCATAGTCTATGGTGGCCCATTGTCAGTATGATAGTGTCATAGTCTATGGTGGCCCATTGTCAGTATGATAGTGTCATAGTCTATGGTGGCCCATTGTCAGTATGACAGTGTCATAGTCTATGGTGGCCCATTGTTAGTATGATGGTGTCATAGTCTATGGTGGCCCATTGTCAGTATGATAGTGTCATAGTCTATGGTGGTCCATAGTCAGTATGACAGTGTCATAGTCTATGGTGGCCCATTGTCAGTATGATAGTGTCATAGTCTATGGTGGCCCATTGTTAGTATGATGGTGTCATAGTCTATGGTGGCCCATTGTCAGTATGATAGTGTCATAGTCTATGGTGGTCCATAGTCAGTATGACAGTGTCATAGTCTATGGTGGCCCATTGTTAGTATGACAGTGTCATAGTCTATGGTGGCCCATTGTTAGTATGACAGTGTCATAGTCTATGGTGGCCCATTGTCAGTATGTTAGTGTCATAGTCTATGGTGGCCCATTGTTAGTATGATAGTGTCATAGTCTATGGTGGCCCATTGTTAGTATGATAGTGTCATAGTCTATGGTGGCCCATTGTCAGTATGATAGTGTCATAGTCTATGGTGGCCCATTGTTAGTATGATAGTGTTATAGTCTATGGTGGCCCATTGTCAGTATGATAGTGTCATAGTCTATGGTTGCCCATTGTCAGTATGATAGTGTCATAGTCTATGGTGGCCCATTGTTAGTATGATAGTGTCATAGTCTATGGTGACCCATTGTTAGTATGATAGTGTCATAGTCTATAGTGGCCCATTGTTAGTATGATAGTGTCATAGTCTATGGTGGCCCATTGTTAGTATGATAGTGTCATAGTCTATGGTGGCCCATTGTCAGTATGATAGTGTCATAGTCTATGGTGGCCCATTGTTAGTATGATAGTGTCATAGTCTATGGTGGCCCATTGTTAGTATGATAGTGTCATAGTCTATGGTGGCCCATTGTCAGTATGATAGTGTCATAGTCTATGGTGGCCCATTGTCAGTATGATAGTGTCACAGTCTATGGTGTCCCATTGTCAGTATGATAGTGTCGTAGTCTATGGTGTCCCATTGTCAGTATGATAGTGTCATAGTCTATGGTGGCCCATTGTCAGTATGATAGTGTCATAGTCTATGGTGGCCCATTGTCAGTATGATAGTGTCATAGTCTATGGTGGCCCATTGTTAGTATGATAGTGTCGTAGTCTATGGTGGCCCATTGTTAGTATGATAGTGTCACAGTCTATGGTGGCCCATTGTCAGTATGACAGTGTCATAGTCTATGGTGGCCCATTGTTAGTATGATAGTGTCATAGTCTATGGTGGCCCATTGTCAGTATGACAGTGTCATAGTCTATGGTGGCCCATTGTCAGTATGATAGTGTCATAGTCTATGGTGGCCCATTGTCAGTATGATAGTGTCATAGTCTATGGTGGCCCATTGTCAGTATGACAGTGTCATAGTCTATGGTGGCCCATTGTTAGTATGATGGTGTCATAGTCTATGGTGGCCCATTGTCAGTATGATAGTGTCATAGTCTATGGTGGTCCATAGTCAGTATGACAGTGTCATAGTCTATGGTGGCCCATTGTCAGTATGATAGTGTCATAGTCTATGGTGGCCCATTGTTAGTATGATGGTGTCATAGTCTATGGTGGCCCATTGTCAGTATGATAGTGTCATAGTCTATGGTGGTCCATAGTCAGTATGACAGTGTCATAGTCTATGGTGGCCCATTGTTAGTATGACAGTGTCATAGTCTATGGTGGCCCATTGTTAGTATGACAGTGTCATAGTCTATGGTGGCCCATTGTCAGTATGTTAGTGTCATAGTCTATGGTGGCCCATTGTTAGTATGATAGTGTCATAGTCTATGGTGGCCCATTGTTAGTATGATAGTGTCATAGTCTATGGTGGCCCATTGTCAGTATGATAGTGTCATAGTCTATGGTGGCCCATTGTTAGTATGATAGTGTTATAGTCTATGGTGGCCCATTGTCAGTATGATAGTGTCATAGTCTATGGTGGCCCATTGTCAGTATGATAGTGTCATAGTCTATGGTGGCCCATTGTTAGTATGATAGTGTCATAGTCAATGGTGACCCATTGTTAGTATGATAGTGTCATAGTCTATGGTGGCCCATTGTTAGTATGATAGTGTCATAGTCTATGGTGGCCCATTGTTAGTATGATAGTGTCATAGTCTATGGTGGCCCATTGTCAGTATGATAGTGTCATAGTCTATGGTGGCCCATTGTTAGTATGATAGTGTCATAGTCTATGGTGGCCCATTGTCAGTATGATAGTGTCATAGTCTATGGTGGCCCATTGTCAGTATGATAGTGTCACAGTCTATGGTGGCCCATTGTTAGTATGATAGTGTCATAGTCTATGGTGGCCCATTGTTAGTATGATAGTGTCATAGTCTATGGTGGCCCATTGTCAGTATGATAGTGTCATAGTCTATGGTGGCCCATTGTCAGTATGATAGTGTCATAGTCTATGGTGGCCCATTGTCAGTATGATAGTGTCATAGTCTATGGTGGCCCATTGTTAGTATGATAGTGTCATAGTCTATGGTGGCCCATTGTCAGTATGATAATGTTATAGTCTATGGTGGTCCATTGTCAGTATGATAATGTCATAGTCTATGGTGGCCCATTGTTAGTATGATAGTGTCATAGTCTATGGTGCCCCATTGTTAGTATGATAGTGTCATAGTCTATGGTGGCCCATTGTCAGTATGATAGTGTCATAGTCTAAGGTGGTCCATAGTCAGTATGACAGTGTCATAGTCTATGGTGGCCCATTGTTAGTATGTTAGTGTCATAGTCTATGGTGGCCCATTGTTAGTATGACAGTGTCATAGTCTATGGTGGCCCATTGTTAGTATGACAGTGTTATAGTCTATGGTGGCCCATTGTCAGTATGTTAGTGTCATAGTCTATGGTGGCCCATTGTTAGTATGACAGTGTCATAGTCTATGGTGGCCCATTGTTAGTATGACAGTGTCATAGTCTATGGTGGCCCATTGTCAGTATGTTAGTGTCATAGTCTATGGTGGCCCATTGTTAGTATGATAGTGTCATAGTCTATGGTGGCCCATTGTCAGTATGATAGTGTCATAGTCTATGGTGGCCCATTGTTAGTATGACAGTGTCATAGTCTATGGTGGCCCATTGTCAGTATGATAGTGTCATAGTCTATGGTGGCCCATTGTCAGTATGATAGTGTCATAGTCTATGGTGGCCCATTGTTAGTATGACAGTGTCATAGTCTATGGTGGCCCATTGTCAGTATGATAGTGTCATAGTCTATGGTGGCCCATTGTGAGTATGATAGTGTCACAGTCTATGGTGGCCCATTGTTAGTATGACAGTGTCATAGTCTGGTGGCCCATTGTCAGTATGATAGTGTCCTAGTCTATGGTAGCCCATTGTCATTATGATAGTGTCATAGTCTATGGTGGCCCATTGTCAGTATGATAGTGTCATAGTCTATGGTGGCCCATTGTCAGTATGACAGTGTCATAGTCTATGGTGGCCCATTGTTAGTATGATAGTGTCATAGTCTATGGTGACCCATTGTTAGTATGATAGTGTCATAGTCTATAGTGGCCCATTGTTAGTATGATAGTGTCATAGTCTATGGTGGCCCATTGTCAGTATGATAGTGTCATAGTCTATGGTGGCCCATTGTCAGTATGATAGTGTCACAGTCTATGGTGTCCCATTGTCAGTATGATAGTGTCGTAGTCTATGGTGTCCCATTGTCAGTATGATAGTGTCATAGTCTATGGTGGCCCATTGTCAGTATGATAGTGTCATAGTCTATGGTGGCCCATTGTCAGTATGATAGTGTCATAGTCTATGGTGGCCCATTGTTAGTATGATAGTGTCGTAGTCTATGGTGGCCCATTGTTAGTATGATAGTGTCACAGTCTATGGTGGCCCATTGTCAGTATGACAGTGTCATAGTCTATGGTGGCCCATTGTTAGTATGATAGTGTCATAGTCTATGGTGGCCCATTGTCAGTATGACAGTGTCATAGTCTATGGTGGCCCATTGTCAGTATGATAGTGTCATAGTCTATGGTGGCCCATTGTCAGTATGATAGTGTCATAGTCTATGGTGGCCCATTGTCAGTATGACAGTGTCATAGTCTATGGTGGCCCATTGTTAGTATGATGGTGTCATAGTCTATGGTGGCCCATTGTCAGTATGATAGTGTCATAGTCTATGGTGGTCCATAGTCAGTATGACAGTGTCATAGTCTATGGTGGCCCATTGTCAGTATGATAGTGTCATAGTCTATGGTGGCCCATTGTTAGTATGATGGTGTCATAGTCTATGGTGGCCCATTGTCAGTATGATAGTGTCATAGTCTATGGTGGTCCATAGTCAGTATGACAGTGTCATAGTCTATGGTGGCCCATTGTTAGTATGACAGTGTCATAGTCTATGGTGGCCCATTGTTAGTATGACAGTGTCATAGTCTATGGTGGCCCATTGTCAGTATGTTAGTGTCATAGTCTATGGTGGCCCATTGTTAGTATGATAGTGTCATAGTCTATGGTGGCCCATTGTTAGTATGATAGTGTCATAGTCTATGGTGGCCCATTGTCAGTATGATAGTGTCATAGTCTATGGTGGCCCATTGTTAGTATGATAGTGTTATAGTCTATGGTGGCCCATTGTCAGTATGATAGTGTCATAGTCTATGGTGGCCCATTGTCAGTATGATAGTGTCATAGTCTATGGTGGCCCATTGTTAGTATGATAGTGTCATAGTCAATGGTGACCCATTGTTAGTATGATAGTGTCATAGTCTATGGTGGCCCATTGTTAGTATGATAGTGTCATAGTCTATGGTGGCCCATTGTTAGTATGATAGTGTCATAGTCTATGGTGGCCCATTGTCAGTATGATAGTGTCATAGTCTATGGTGGCCCATTGTTAGTATGATAGTGTCATAGTCTATGGTGGCCCATTGTCAGTATGATAGTGTCATAGTCTATGGTGGCCCATTGTCAGTATGATAGTGTCACAGTCTATGGTGGCCCATTGTTAGTATGATAGTGTCATAGTCTATGGTGGCCCATTGTTAGTATGATAGTGTCATAGTCTATGGTGGCCCATTGTCAGTATGATAGTGTCATAGTCTATGGTGGCCCATTGTCAGTATGATAGTGTCATAGTCTATGGTGGCCCATTGTCAGTATGATAGTGTCATAGTCTATGGTGGCCCATTGTTAGTATGATAGTGTCATAGTCTATGGTGGCCCATTGTCAGTATGATAATGTTATAGTCTATGGTGGTCCATTGTCAGTATGATAATGTCATAGTCTATGGTGGCCCATTGTTAGTATGATAGTGTCATAGTCTATGGTGCCCCATTGTTAGTATGATAGTGTCATAGTCTATGGTGGCCCATTGTCAGTATGATAGTGTCATAGTCTAAGGTGGTCCATAGTCAGTATGACAGTGTCATAGTCTATGGTGGCCCATTGTTAGTATGTTAGTGTCATAGTCTATGGTGGCCCATTGTTAGTATGACAGTGTCATAGTCTATGGTGGCCCATTGTTAGTATGACAGTGTTATAGTCTATGGTGGCCCATTGTCAGTATGTTAGTGTCATAGTCTATGGTGGCCCATTGTTAGTATGACAGTGTCATAGTCTATGGTGGCCCATTGTTAGTATGACAGTGTCATAGTCTATGGTGGCCCATTGTCAGTATGTTAGTGTCATAGTCTATGGTGGCCCATTGTTAGTATGATAGTGTCATAGTCTATGGTGGCCCATTGTCAGTATGATAGTGTCATAGTCTATGGTGGCCCATTGTTAGTATGACAGTGTCATAGTCTATGGTGGCCCATTGTCAGTATGATAGTGTCATAGTCTATGGTGGCCCATTGTCAGTATGATAGTGTCATAGTCTATGGTGGCCCATTGTTAGTATGACAGTGTCATAGTCTATGGTGGCCCATTGTCAGTATGATAGTGTCATAGTCTATGGTGGCCCATTGTGAGTATGATAGTGTCACAGTCTATGGTGGCCCATTGTTAGTATGACAGTGTCATAGTCTGGTGGCCCATTGTCAGTATGATAGTGTCCTAGTCTATGGTAGCCCATTGTCATTATGATAGTGTCATAGTCTATGGTGGCCCATTGTCAGTATGATAGTGTCATAGTCTATGGTGGCCCATTGTCAGTATGACAGTGTCATAGTCTATGGTGGCCCATTGTTAGTATGATAGTGTCATAGTCTATGGTGGCCCATTGTTAGTATGATAGTGTCATAGTCTATGGTGGCCCATTGTCAGTATGATAGTGTCATAGTCTATGGTGGCCCATTGTCAGTATGATAGTGTCATAGTCTATGGTGGCCCATTGTTAGTATGATAGTGTCACAGTCTATGGTGGCCCATTGTTAGTATGATAGTGTCACAGTCTATGGTGGCCCATTGTCAGTATGATAGTGTCACAGTCTATGGTGGCCCATTGTTAGTATGATAGTGTCACAGTCTATGGTGGCCCATTGTCAGTATGATAGTGTCATAGTCTATGGTGGCTCATTGTCATTATGATAGTGTCATAGTCTATGGTGGCCCATTGTCAGTATGATAGTGTCATAGTCTATGGTGGCCCATTGTCAGTATGATAGTGTCATAGTCTATGGTGGCCCATTGTTAGTATGATAGTGTCGTAGTCTATGGTGGCCCATTGTTAGTATGACAGTGTCATAGTCTATGGTGGCCCATTGTCAGTATGATAGTGTCATAGTCTATGGTGGCCCATTGTTAGTATGATAGTGTCATAGTCTATGGTGGCCCATTGTCAGTATGATAGTGTCATAGTCTATGGTGGCCCATTGTTAGTATGATAGTGTCATAGTCTATGGTGGCCCATTGTCAGTATGATAGTGTCATAGTCTATGGTGGCCCATTGTCAGTATGATAGTGTCATAGTCTATGGTGGCCCATTGTTAGTATGATAGTGTTATAGTCTATGGTGGCCCATTGTTAGTATGATAGTGTCATAGTCTATGGTGGCCCATTGTGAGTATGATAGTGTCATAGTCTATGGTGGCCCATTGTCAGTATGACAGTGTCATAGTCTATGGTGGCCCATTGTTAGTATGATAGTGTCACAGTCTATGGTGGCCCATTGTCAGTATGATAGTGTCATAGTCTATGGTGGCCCATTGTGAGTATGATAGTGTTATAGTCTATGGTGGCCCATTGTCAGTATGATAGTGTCATAGTCTATGGTGGCCCATGTTAGTATGATAGTGTCATAGTCTATGGTGGCCCATTGTCAGTATGATAGTGTCATAGTCTATGGTGGCCCATTGTCAGTATGATAGTGTCATAGTCTATGGTGGCCCATTGTTAGTATGATAGTGTTGTAGTCTATGGTGGCCCATTGTTAGTATGACAGTGTCATAGTCTATGGTGGCCCATTGTCAGTATGATAGTGTCATAGTCTATGGTGGCCCATTGTTAGTATGATAGTGTCATAGTCTATGGTGGCCCATTGTTAGTATGATAGTGTCATAGTCTATGGTGTCCCATTGTCAGTATGATAGTGTCGTAGTCTATGGTGTCCCATTGTCAGTATGATAGTGTCATAGTCTATGGTGGCCCATTGTCAGTATGATAGTGTCATAGTCTATGGTGGCCCATTGTCAGTATGATAGTGTCATAGTCTATGGTGGCCCATTGTTAGTTTGATAGTGTCGTAGTCTATGGTGGCCCATTGTTAGTATGATAGTGTCACAGTCTATGGTGGCCCATTGTCAGTATGACAGTGTCATAGTCTATGGTGGCCCATTGTTAGTATGATAGTGTCATAGTCTATGGTGGCCCATTGTCAGTATGACAGTGTCATAGTCTATGGTGGCCCATTGTCAGTATGATAGTGTCATAGTCTATGGTGGCCCATTGTCAGTATGATAGTGTCATAGTCTATGGTGGCCCATTGTCAGTATGACAGTGTCATAGTCTATGGTGGCCCATTGTTAGTATGATGGTGTCATAGTCTATGGTGGCCCATTGTCAGTATGATAGTGTCATAGTCTATGGTGGTCCATAGTCAGTATGACAGTGTCATAGTCTATGGTGGCCCATTGTCAGTATGATAGTGTCATAGTCTATGGTGGCCCATTGTTAGTATGATGGTGTCATAGTCTATGGTGGCCCATTGTCAGTATGATAGTGTCATAGTCTATGGTGGTCCATAGTCAGTATGACAGTGTCATAGTCTATGGTGGCCCATTGTTAGTATGACAGTGTCATAGTCTATGGTGGCCCATTGTTAGTATGACAGTGTCATAGTCTATGGTGGCCCATTGTCAGTATGTTAGTGTCATAGTCTATGGTGGCCCATTGTTAGTATGATAGTGTCATAGTCTATGGTGGCCCATTGTTAGTATGATAGTGTCATAGTCTATGGTGGCCCATTGTCAGTATGATAGTGTCATAGTCTATGGTGGCCCATTGTTAGTATGATAGTGTTATAGTCTATGGTGGCCCATTGTCAGTATGATAGTGTCATAGTCTATGGTGGCCCATTGTCAGTATGATAGTGTCATAGTCTATGGTGGCCCATTGTTAGTATGATAGTGTCATAGTCTATGGTGACCCATTGTTAGTATGATAGTGTCATAGTCTATAGTGGCCCATTGTTAGTATGATAGTGTCATAGTCTATGGTGGCCCATTGTTAGTATGATAGTGTCATAGTCTATGGTGGCCCATTGTCAGTATGATAGTGTCATAGTCTATGGTGGCCCATTGTTAGTATGATAGTGTCATAGTCTATGGTGGCCCATTGTTAGTATGATAGTGTCATAGTCTATGGTGGCCCATTGTCAGTATGATAGTGTCATAGTCTATGGTGGCCCATTGTCAGTATGATAGTGTCACAGTCTATGGTGTCCCATTGTCAGTATGATAGTGTCGTAGTCTATGGTGTCCCATTGTCAGTATGATAGTGTCATAGTCTATGGTGGCCCATTGTCAGTATGATAGTGTCATAGTCTATGGTGGCCCATTGTCAGTATGATAGTGTCATAGTCTATGGTGGCCCATTGTTAGTATGATAGTGTCGTAGTCTATGGTGGCCCATTGTTAGTATGATAGTGTCACAGTCTATGGTGGCCCATTGTCAGTATGACAGTGTCATAGTCTATGGTGGCCCATTGTTAGTATGATAGTGTCATAGTCTATGGTGGCCCATTGTCAGTATGACAGTGTCATAGTCTATGGTGGCCCATTGTCAGTATGATAGTGTCATAGTCTATGGTGGCCCATTGTCAGTATGATAGTGTCATAGTCTATGGTGGCCCATTGTCAGTATGACAGTGTCATAGTCTATGGTGGCCCATTGTTAGTATGATGGTGTCATAGTCTATGGTGGCCCATTGTCAGTATGATAGTGTCATAGTCTATGGTGGTCCATAGTCAGTATGACAGTGTCATAGTCTATGGTGGCCCATTGTGAGTATGATAGTGTCATAGTCTATGGTGGCCCATTGTTAGTATGATGGTGTCATAGTCTATGGTGGCCCATTGTCAGTATGATAGTGTCATAGTCTATGGTGGTCCATAGTCAGTATGACAGTGTCATAGTCTATGGTGGCCCATTGTTAGTATGACAGTGTCATAGTCTATGGTGGCCCATTGTTAGTATGACAGTGTCATAGTCTATGGTGGCCCATTGTCAGTATGTTAGTGTCATAGTCTATGGTGGCCCATTGTTAGTATGATAGTGTCATAGTCTATGGTGGCCCATTGTTAGTATGATAGTGTCATAGTCTATGGTGGCCCATTGTCAGTATGATAGTGTCATAGTCTATGGTGGCCCATTGTTAGTATGATAGTGTTATAGTCTATGGTGGCCCATTGTCAGTATGATAGTGTCATAGTCTATGGTGGCCCATTGTCAGTATGATAGTGTCATAGTCTATGGTGGCCCATTGTTAGTATGATAGTGTCATAGTCAATGGTGACCCATTGTTAGTATGATAGTGTCATAGTCTATGGTGGCCCATTGTTAGTATGATAGTGTCATAGTCTATGGTGGCCCATTGTTAGTATGATAGTGTCATAGTCTATGGTGGCCCATTGTCAGTATGATAGTGTCATAGTCTATGGTGGCCCATTGTTAGTATGATAGTGTCATAGTCTATGGTGGCCCATTGTCAGTATGATAGTGTCATAGTCTATGGTGGCCCATTGTCAGTATGATAGTGTCACAGTCTATGGTGGCCCATTGTCAGTATGATAGTGTCATAGTCTATGGTGGCCCATTGTTAGTATGATAGTGTCATAGTCTATGGTGGCCCATTGTCAGTATGATAGTGTCATAGTCTATGGTGGCCCATTGTCAGTATGATAGTGTCATAGTCTATGGTGGCCCATTGTCAGTATGATAGTGTCATAGTCTATGGTGGCCCATTGTTAGTATGATAGTGTCACAGTCTATGGTGGCCCATTGTCATTATGACAGTGTCACAGTCTATGGTGGCCCATTGTTAGTATGACAGTGTCATAGTCTATGGTGGCCCATTGTCAGTATGACAGTGTCATAGTCTATGGTGGCCCATTGTTAGGGTTAGGACATGGTTATGGTAAGCTATGGTGGCTAATTGTTGATAAGACATAGCTTCGGTAAGCTATGGTGGCTAATTGTTGATAAGACATAGCTTCGGTAAGCTATGGCGGCTAATTGTTGATAAGACATGGTTATGGTAAGCTATGGTGGCTAATTGTTGATAAGACATGGTTATGGTAAGTTATGGTGGCTAATTGTTGATAAGACATGGTTATGGTAAGCTATGGTGGCTAATTGTTGATAAGACATAGCTTCGGTAAGGTATGGTGGCTAATTGTTGATAAGACATGGTTATGGTAAGGTATGGTGGCTAATTGTTGATAAGACATGGTTATGGTAAGCTATGGTGGCTAATTGTAGATAAGACATGGTTATGGTAAGCTATGGTGGCTAATTGTTGATAAGACATAGTTATGGTAAGCTATGGTGGCTAATTGTTGATTAGACATGGTTATGGTAAGCTATGGTGGCTAATTGTTGATAAGACATGGTTATGGTAAGCTATGGTGGCTAATTGTTGATAAGACATAGTTATGGTAAGCTATGGTGGCTAATTGTTGATAAGACATATCTTCGGTAAGCTATGGTGGCTAATTGTTGATAAGACATGGTTATGGTAAGCTATGGTGGCTAATTGTTGATAAGACATGGTTATGGTAAGCTATGGTGGCTAATTGTTGATAAGACATAGCTTCGGTAAGCTATGGTGGCTAATTGTTGATAAGACATGGTTATGGTAAGCTATGGTGGCTAATTGTTGATAAGACATAGCTTCGGTAAGCTATGGTGGCTAATTGTTGATAAGACATGGTTATGGTAAGCTATGGTGGCTAATTGTTGATAAGACATGGTTATGGTAAGGTATGGCGCCTAATTGTTGATAAGACATGGTTATGGTAAGGTATGGAGGCTAATTGTTGATAAGACATGGTTATGGTAAGCTATGGTGGCTAATTGTTGATAAGACATAGCTTCGGTAAGGTATGGTGGCTAATTGTTGATAAGACATGGTTATGGTAAGGTATGGTGGCTAATTGTTGATAAGACATGGTTATGGTAAGCTATGGTGGCTAATTGTTGATAAGACATGGTTATGGTAAGGTATGGTGGCTAATTGTTGATAAGACATGGTTATGGTAAGGTATGGTGGCTAATTGTTGATAAGACATGGTTATGGTAATGTATGGTGGTTAATTGTTGATAAGACATAGCTTCGGTAAGCTATGGTGGCTAATTGTTGATAAGACATAGCTTCGGTAAGCTATGGTGGCTAATTGTTGATAAGACATGGTTATGGTAAGCTATGGTGGCTAATTGTTGATAAGACATAGCTTCGGTAAGCTATGGTGGCTAATTGTTGATAAGACATGGTTATGGTAAGCTATGGTGGCTAATTGTTGATAAGACATGGTTATGGTAAGTTATGGTGGCTAATTGTTGATAAGACATGGTTATGGTAAGCTATGGTGGCTAATTGTAGATAAGACATGGTTATGGTAAGCTATGGTGGCTAATTGTAGATAAGACTTGGTTATGGTAAGCTATGGTGGCTAATTGTAGATAAGACATAGTTATGGTAAGCTATGGTGGCTAATTGTTGATAAGACATGGTTATGGTAAGCTATGGTGGCTAATTGTTGATAAGACATATCTTTGGTAAGCTATGGTGGCTAATTGTTGATAAGACATAGTTATGGTAAGCTATGGTGGCTAATTGTCAGTATGATAGTGTCATAGTCTATGGTGGCCCATTGTCAGTATGATAGTGTCATAGTCTATGGTGGCCCATTGTTAGTATGATAGTGTCATAGTCTAAGGTGGTCCATTGTTAGTATGATAGTGTTATAGTCTATGGTGGCCCATTGTCAGTATGATAGTGTCATAGTCTATGATGGCTCATTGTCAGTATGATAGTGTTATAGTCTATGGTGGCGTATTGTCAGTATGATAGTGTCATAGTCTATGGTGGCCCATTGTTAGTATGATAGTGTCATAGTCTATGGTGGCCCATTGTTAGTATGATAGTGTCATAGTCTATGGTGGCCCATTGTCAGTATGATAGTGTTATAGTCTATGGGGGCGTATTGTCAGTATGATAGTGTCATAGTCTATGGGGGCCCATTGTCAGTATGATAGTGTCATAGTCTATGGTGGCCCATTGTTAGTATGATATTGTCATAGTCTATGGTGGCCCATTGTTAGTATGATAGTGTCACAGTCTATGGTGGCCCATTGTCAGTATGATAGTGTCATAGTCTATGGTGGCCCATTGTTAGTATGATAGTGTCATAGTCTATGGTGGCCCATTGTCAGTATGATAGTGTCACAGTCTATGGTGGCCCATTGTTAGTATGATAGTGTCATAGTCTATGGTGGCCCATTGTCAGTATGATAGTGTCATAGTCTATGGTGGCCCATTATCAGTATGACAGTGTCATAGTCTATGGTGGCCCATTGTCAGTATGATAGTGTCATAGTCTATGGTGGCCCATTGTCAGTATGATAGTGTCATAGTCTATGGTGGCCCATTGTCAGTATGATAGTGTCATAGTCTATGGTGGCCCATTGTCAGTATGATAGTGTCATAGTCTATGGTGGCCCATTGTCAGTATGATAGTGTCATAGTCTATGGTGGCCCATTGTCAGTATGATAGTGTCATAGTCTATGGTGGCCCATTGTCAGTATGATAGTGTCATAGTCTATGGTGGCCCATTGTCAGTATGATAGTGTCGTAGTCTATGGTGGCCCATTGTCAGTATGATAGTGTCGTAGTCTATGGTGGCCCATTGTCAGTATGATAGTGTCATAGTCTATGGTGGCCCATTGTCAGTATGATAGTGTCGTAGTCTATGGTGGCCCATTGTCAGTATGATAGTGTCATAGTCTATGGTGGCCCATTGTCATTATGATAGTGTCGTAGTCTATGGTGGCCCATTGTCAGTATGATAGTGTCATAGTCTATGGTGGCCCATTGTTAGTATGATAGTGTCATAGTCTATGGTGGCCCATTGTTAGTATGATAGTGTCACAGTCTATGGTGGCCCATTGTCAGTATGATAGTGTCATAGTCTATGGTGGCCCATTGTTAGTATGATAGTGTCATAGTCTATGGTGGCCCATTGTCAGTATGATAGTGTCACAGTCTATGGTGGCCCATTGTTAGTATGATAGTGTCATAGTCTATGGTGGCCCATTGTCAGTATGATAGTGTCATAGTCTATGGTGGCCCATTATCAGTATGACAGTGTCATAGTCTATGGTGGCCCATTGTCAGTATGATAGTGTCATAGTCTATGGTGGCCCATTGTCAGTATGATAGTGTCATAGTCAATGGTGGCCCATTGTCAGTATGATAGTGTCATAGTCTATGATGGCCCATTGTCAGTATGATAGTGTCATAGTCTATGGTGGCCCATTGTCAGTATGATAGTGTCATAGTCTATGGTGGCCCATTGTCAGTATGATAGTGTCATAGTCTATGGTGGCCCATTGTCAGTATGATAGTGTCATAGTCTATGGTGGCCCATTGTTAGTATGATAGTGTCGTAGTCTATGGTGGCCCATTGTCAGTATGACAGTGTCGTAGTCTATGGTGGCCCATTGTCAGTATGATAGTGTTATAGTCTATGGTGGCGTATTGTCAGTATGATAGTGTCATAGTCTATGGTGGCCCATTGTTAGTATGATAGTGTCATAGTCTATGGTGGCCCATTGTTAGTATGATAGTGTCATAGTCTATGGTGGCCCATTGTCAGTATGATAGTGTTATAGTCTATGGGGGCGTATTGTCAGTATGATAGTGTCATAGTCTATGGGGGCCCATTGTCAGTATGATAGTGTCATAGTCTATGGTGGCCCATTGTTAGTATGATATTGTCATAGTCTATGGTGGCCCATTGTTAGTATGATAGTGTCACAGTCTATGGTGGCCCATTGTCAGTATGATAGTGTCATAGTCTATGGTGGCCCATTGTTAGTATGATAGTGTCATAGTCTATGGTGGCCCATTGTCAGTATGATAGTGTCACAGTCTATGGTGGCCCATTGTTAGTATGATAGTGTCATAGTCTATGGTGGCCCATTGTCAGTATGATAGTGT
Organism: Mimachlamys varia; assembly: GCA_947623455.1. Lineage (NCBI taxonomy): Eukaryota > Metazoa > Mollusca > Bivalvia > Pectinida > Pectinidae > Mimachlamys > Mimachlamys varia. The sequence continues at coordinate 2,164,971 of OX392528.1, read as the reverse complement.
CATAGTCTATGGTGGCCCATTATCAGTATGACAGTGTCATAGTCTATGGTGGCCCATTGTCAGTATGATAGTGTCATAGTCTATGGTGGCCCATTGTCAGTATGATAGTGTCATAGTCTATGGTGGCCCATTGTCAGTATGATAGTGTCATAGTCTATGGTGGCCCATTGTCAGTATGATAGTGTCATAGTCTATGGTGGCCCATTGTCAGTATGATAGTGTCATAGTCTATGGTGGCCCATTGTCAGTATGATAGTGTCATAGTCTATGGTGGCCCATTGTCAGTATGATAGTGTCATAGTCTATGGTGGCCCATTGTCAGTATGATAGTGTCGTAGTCTATGGTGGCCCATTGTCAGTATGATAGTGTCGTAGTCTATGGTGGCCCATTGTCAGTATGATAGTGTCATAGTCTATGGTGGCCCATTGTCAGTATGATAGTGTCGTAGTCTATGGTGGCCCATTGTCAGTATGATAGTGTCATAGTCTATGGTGGCCCATTGTCATTATGATAGTGTCGTAGTCTATGGTGGCCCATTGTCAGTATGATAGTGTCATAGTCTATGGTGGCCCATTGTTAGTATGATAGTGTCATAGTCTATGGTGGCCCATTGTTAGTATGATAGTGTCACAGTCTATGGTGGCCCATTGTCAGTATGATAGTGTCATAGTCTATGGTGGCCCATTGTTAGTATGATAGTGTCATAGTCTATGGTGGCCCATTGTCAGTATGATAGTGTCACAGTCTATGGTGGCCCATTGTTAGTATGATAGTGTCATAGTCTATGGTGGCCCATTGTCAGTATGATAGTGTCATAGTCTATGGTGGCCCATTATCAGTATGACAGTGTCATAGTCTATGGTGGCCCATTGTCAGTATGATAGTGTCATAGTCTATGGTGGCCCATTGTCAGTATGATAGTGTCATAGTCAATGGTGGCCCATTGTCAGTATGATAGTGTCATAGTCTATGATGGCCCATTGTCAGTATGATAGTGTCATAGTCTATGGTGGCCCATTGTCAGTATGATAGTGTCATAGTCTATGGTGGCCCATTGTCAGTATGATAGTGTCATAGTCTATGGTGGCCCATTGTCAGTATGATAGTGTCATAGTCTATGGTGGCCCATTGTTAGTATGATAGTGTCGTAGTCTATGGTGGCCCATTGTCAGTATGACAGTGTCGTAGTCTATGGTGCCCCATTGTCAGTATGATAGTGTCATAGTCTATGGTGGCCCATTGTCAGTATGATAGTGTCGTAGTCTATGGTGGCCCATTGTCAGTATGATAGTGTCATAGTCTATGGTGGCCCATTGTCAGTATGATAGTGTCATAGTCTATGATGGCCCATTGTCAGTATGATAGTGTCATAGTCTATGGTGGCCCATTGTTAGTATGATAGTGTCATAGTCTATGGTGGCCCATTGTTAGTATGATAGTGTCACAGTCTATGGTGGCCCATTGTTAGTATGTTAGTGTCATAGTCTATGGTGGCCCATTGTCAGTATGATAGTGTCGTAGTCTATGGTGGCCCATTGTCAGTATGATAGTGTCATAGTCTATGGTGGCCCATTGTTAGTATGATAGTGTCATAGTCTATGATGGCCCATTGTTAGTATGATAGTGTCATAGTCTATGGTGGCGTATTGTCAGTATGATAGTGTCACAGTCTATGGTAGCCCATTGTCAGTATGATAGTGTCGTAGTCTATGGTGGCCCATTGTCATTATGATAGTGTCGTAGTCTGTGGTGGCCCATTGTCAGTATGATAGTGTCATAGTCTATGGTGGCCCATTGTCAGTATGACAGTGTCATAGTCTATGGTGGCCCATTGTCAGTATGATAGTGTCATAGTCTATGGTGGCCCATTGTCAGTATGACAGTGTCATAGTCAGTGGTGGCCCATTGTTAGTATGATAGTGTCATAGTCTATGGTGGCCCATTGTCAGTATGACAGTGTCATAGTCTATGGTGGCCCATTGTCAGTATGACAGTGTCATAGTCTATGGTGGCCAGTTGTCAGTATGATAGAGTCACAGTCTATGGTGGCCCATTGTCAGTATGATAGTGTCACAGTCTATGGTGGCCCATTGTCAGTATGATAGTGTCACAGTCTATGGTGTCCCATTGTCAGTATGATAGTGTCATAGTCTATGGTGGCCCATTGTTAGTATGATAGTGTCATAGTCTATGGTGGCCCATTGTTAGTATGATAGTGTCATAGTCTATGGTGGCCCATTGTCAGTATGATAGTGTCATAGTCTATGGTGTCCCATTGTTAGTATGATAGTGTCATAGTCTATGGTGGCCCATTGTCAGTATGATAGTGTCACAGTCTATGGTGGCCCATTGTTAGTATGATAGTGTCATAGTCTATGGTGGCCCATTGTCAGTATGACAGTGTCATAGTCTATGGTGGCCCATTGTTAGGGTTAGGACATGGTTATGGTAAGCTATGGTGGCTAATTGTTGATAAGACATAGCTTTGGTAAGCTATGGTGGCTAATTGTTAGTATGATAGTGTCATAGTCTATGGTGGCCCATTGTCAGTATGATAGTGTCACAGTCTATGGTGGCCCATTGTTAGTATGATAGTGTCATAGTCTATGGTGGCCCATTGTCAGTATGACAGTGTCATAGTCTATGGTGGCCCATTGTTAGGGTTAGGACATGGTTATGGTAAGCTATGGTGGCTAATTGTTGAAAAGACATAGCTTCGGTAAGCTATGGTGGCTAATTGTTGATAAGACATAGCTTCGGTAAGCTATGGCGGCTAATTGTTGATAAGACATAGCTTCGGTAAGCTATGGTGGCTAATTGTCGATAAGACATGGTTATGGTAAGCTATGGTGGCAAATTGTTGATAAGACATGGTTATGGTAAGCTAGGGTGGCTAATTGTTGATAAGACACAGTTATGGTAAGCTATGGTGGCTAATTGTTGATAAGACATAGCTTCGGTAAGGTATGGTGGCTAATTGTTGATAAGACATGGTTATGGTAAGCTATGGAGGCTAATTGTTGATAAGACATATAGCTTCGGTAAGGTATGGTGGCTAATTGTTGATAAGACATGGTTATGGTAAGCTATGGTGGCAAATTGTTGATAAGACATGGTTATGGTAAGCTATGGTGGCTAATTGTTGATAAGACATAGTTATGGTAAGCTATGGTGGCTAATTGTCGATAAGACATGGTTATGGTAAGCTATGGTGGCTAATTGTTGATAAGACATGGTTATGGTAAGCTATGGTGGCTAATTGTTGATAAGACATGGTTATGGTAAGCTATGGTGGCTAATTATTGATAAGACATGGTTATGGTAAGCTATGGTGGCTAATTGTTGATAAGACATGGTTATGGTAAGGTATGGTGGCTAATTGTTGATAAGACATGGTTATGGTAAGCTATGGTGGCTAATTGTTGATAAGACATGGTTATGGTAAGCTATGGTGGCTAATTGTAGATAAGACATGGTTATGGTAAGCTATGGTGGCTAATTGTTGATAAGACATGGTTATGGTAAGCTATGGTGGCTAATTGTTGATAAGACATATCTTCGGTAAGCTATGGTGGCTAATTGTTGATAAGACATAGTTATGGTAAGGTATGGTGGCTAATTGTTGATAAGACATGGTTATGGTAAGGTATGGTGGCTAATTGTTGATAAGACATGGTTATGGTAAGGTATGGTGGCTAATTGTAGATAAGACATGGTTATGGTAAGCTATGGTGGCTAATTGTTGATAAGACATGGTTATGGTAAGCTATGGTGGCTAATTGTAGATAAGACATAGTTATGGTAAGCTATGGTGGCTAATTGTTGATAAGACATAGCTTCGGTAAGGTATGGTGGCTAATTGTTGATAAGACATGGTTATGGTAAGCTATGGTGGCTAATTGTTGATAAGACATATCTTCGGTAAGCTATGGTGGCTAATTGTTGATAAGACATAGTTATGGTAAGCTATGGTGGCTAATTGTTGATAAGACATGGTTATGGTAAGCTATGGTGGCTAATTGTTGATAAGACATGGTTATGGTAAGCTATGGTGGCTAATTGTTGATAAGACATAGCTTCGGTAAGCTATGGTGGCTAATTGTTGATAAGACATGGTTATGGTAAGTTATGGTGGCTAATTGTCGATAAGACATGGTTATGGTAAGGTATGGTGGCTAATTGTTGATAAGACATGGTTATGGTAAGGTATGGTGGCTAATTGTAGATAAGACATGGTTATGGTAAGCTATGGTGGCTAATTGTTGATAAGACATGGTTATGGTAAGCTATGGTGGCTAATTGTAGATAAGACTTGGTTATGGTAAGCTATGGTGGCTAATTGTTGATAATACATAGCTTTGGTAAGCTATGGTGGCTAATTGTTGATAAGACATGGTTATGGTAAGCTATGGTGGCTAATTGTAGATAAGACATGGTTATGGTAAGCTATGGTGGCTAATTGTTGATAAGACATGGTTATGGTAAGCTATGGTGGCTAATTGTTGATAAGACATATCTTCGGTAAGCTATGGTGGCTAATTGTTGATAAGACATAGTTATGGTAAGGTATGGTGGCTAATTGTTGATAAGACATGGTTATGGTAAGGTATGGTGGCTAATTGTTGATAAGACATGGTTATGGTAAGGTATGGTGGCTAATTGTAGATAAGACATGGTTATGGTAAGCTATGGTGGCTAATTGTTGATAAGACATGGTTATGGTAAGCTATGGTGGCTAATTGTAGATAAGACATAGTTATGGTAAGCTATGGTGGCTAATTGTTGATAAGACATAGCTTCGGTAAGGTATGGTGGCTAATTGTTGATAAGACATGGTTATGGTAAGCTATGGTGGCTAATTGTTGATAAGACATATCTTCGGTAAGCTATGGTGGCTAATTGTTGATAAGACATAGTTATGGTAAGCTATGGTGGCTAATTGTTGATAAGACATGGTTATGGTAAGCTATGGTGGCTAATTGTTGATAAGACATGGTTATGGTAAGCTATGGTGGCTAATTGTTGATAAGACATAGCTTCGGTAAGCTATGGTGGCTAATTGTTGATAAGACATGGTTATGGTAAGTTATGGTGGCTAATTGTCGATAAGACATGGTTATGGTAAGCTATGGTGGCTAATTGTTGATAAGACATGGTTATGGTAAGCTATGGTGGCTAATTGTTGATAAGACATAGCTTCGGTAAGCTATGGTAGCTAATTGTTGATAAGACATGGTTATGGTAAGCTATGGTGGCTAATTGTCGATAAGACATGGTTATGGTAAGGTATGGTGGCTAATTGTTGATAAGACATGGTTATGGTAAGGTATGGTGGCTAATTGTTGATAAGACATGGTTATGGTAAGGTATGGTGGCTAATTGTTGATAAGACATGGTTATGGTAAGCTATGGTGGCTAATTGTTGATAAGACATAGTTATGGTAAGCTATGGTGGCTAATTGTTGATAAGACATAGTTATGGTAAGCTATGGTGGCTAATTGTTGATAAGACATGGTTATGGTAAGCTATGGTGGCTAATTGTTGATAAGACATGGTTATGGTAAGCTATGGTGGCTAATTGTTGATAATACATAGCTTTGGTAAGCTATGGTGGCTAATTGTTGATAAGACATGGTTATGGTAAGTTATGGTGGCTAATTGTCGATAAGACATGGTTATGGTAAGCTATGGTGGCTAATTGTTGATAAGACATGGTTATGGTAAGCTAGGGTGGCTAATTGTCGATAAGACATGGTTATGGTAAGCTATGGTGGCAAATTGTTGATAAGACATGGTTATGGTAAGCTAGGGTGGCTAATTGTTGATAAGACATAGTTATGGTAAGCTATGGTGGCTAATTGTTGATAAGACATAGCTTCGGTAAGGTATGGTGGCTAATTGTTGATAAGACATGGTTATGGTAAGCTATGGTGGCAAATTGTTGATAAGACATGGTTATGGTAAGGTATGGTGGCTAATTGTTGATAAGACATGGTTATGGTAAGCTATGGTGGCTAATTGTAGATAAGACATGGTTATGGTAAGCTATGGTGGCTAATTGTTGATAAGACATGGTTATGGTAAGGTATGGTGGCTAATTGTAGATAAGACATAGTTATGGTAAGCTATGGTGGCTAATTGTTGATAAGACATGGTTATGGTAAGGTATGGTGGCTAATTGTAGATAAGACATAGTTATGGTAAGCTATGGTGGCTAATTGTTGATAAGACATGGTTATGGTAAGGTATGGTGGCTAATTGTAGATAAGACATGGTTATGGTAAGCTATGGTGGCTAATTGTTGATAAGACATGGTTATGGTAAGTTATGGTGGCTAATTGTTGATAAGACATGGTTATGGTAAGGTATGGTGGCTAATTGTTGATAAGACATGGTTATGGTAAGCTATGGTGGCTAATTGTTGATAAGACATGGTTATGGTAAGTTATGGTGGCTAATTGTTGATAAGACATATAGCTTCGGTTAGCTATGGTGGCTAATTGTTGATAAGACATGGTTATGGTAAATTATGGTGGCTAATTGTCGATAAGACATGGTTATGGTAAGCTATGGTGGCTAATTGTTGATAAGACATGGTTATGGTAAGCTATGGTGGCTAATTGTAGATAAGACATGGTTATGGTAAGCTATGGTGGCTAATTGTAGATAAGACATGGTTATGGTAAGCTAGGGTGGCTAATTGTAGATAAGACATGGTTATGGTAAGCTGTGGTGCCACACTAATTATAAGTGACACCGTGCGGGTGAGTGGCACCACCTGATACTGCCTGGCAGCACTGGGTCAAGTCTGTCCCGCGGACAGGTACCAGAGCCGTTACCCACGACATATCAGTTAAGAGGTGTCACCGGCAATTATTCTCACCTTATACTCTTCTGTAGGTTTCCTTTAAAAAAAAAGTATTGTTATTTTAATGTAAAATTGATTCTTTTTCTATTACTGAGTATGTCACATTATTTAAAGTAAGTTATGGATTATTATGTTTTTAAAGCACCAGGTGACCTATTTCTGCACAAAGAAATAATAGTATCACATATATTGAATTGTTGACCATGGCTACAAGTCTGTCAATGTTTTTTTAACATTTAAGGACTTGACAAATGGTTTATTTTGAAATACTTGTATACTGTGTTACATCACTCCCTGGTAGTGTATACTGTGTTACATCATTCCCTGGTAGTGTATACTGTGTAACATCACTCCCTGGTAGTGTATACTGTGTTACATCACTCCCTGGTAGTGTATACTGTGTTACACCACTCCTTGGTAGTGTATACTGTGTAACATCACTCCCTGGTAGTGTATACTGTGTAACATCAATCCCTGGTAGTGTATACTGTGTAACATCACTCCCTGGTAGTGAACTGTGTAACATCACTCCCTGGTAGTGTATACTGTGTTACATCACTCCCTGGTATTGTACTGTGTAACATCACTCCCTGGTAGTGTATACTGTGTAACATCACTCCCTAATAGTGTATACTGTGTTACACCACTCCCTGGTAGTGTATACTGTGTTACACCACTCCCTGGTAGTGTATACTGTGTAACATCACTCCCTGGTAGTGTATACTGTGTAACATCACTCCCTGGTAGTGTATACTGTGTAACATCACTCCCTGGTAGTGTATACTGTGTTACATCACTCCCTGGTAGTGTACTGTGTAACATCACTCCCTGGTAGTGTATACTGTGTTACATCACTCCCTGGTATTGTACTGTGTAACATCACTCCCTGGTAGTGTATACTGTGTATCATCACTCCCTGGTAGTGTATACTGTGTTACATCACCCCCTGGTAGTGTATACTGTGTAACATCACTCCCTGGTAGTGTATACTGTGTTACACCACTCCCTGGTAGTGTTTACTCTGTAACATCATTCCCTGGTAGTGTATACTGTGTTACATCACTCCCTGGTAGTGTACTGTGTAACATCACTCCCTGGTAGTGTATACTGTGTTACATCACTCCCTGGTATTGTACTGTGTAACATCACTCCCTGGTAGTGTATACTGTGTAACATCACTCCCTGGTAGTGTATACTGTGTTACACCACTCCCTGGTAGTGTTTACTCTGTAACATCATTCCCTGGTAGTGTTTACTGTGTTACATCACTCCCTGGTAGTGTACTGTGTAACATCACTCCCTGGTAGTGTATACTGTGTTACATCACTCCCTGGTATTGTACTGTGTAACATCACTCCCTGGTAGTGTATACTGTGTTACATCACTCCCTAATAGTGTATGCTGTGTTACACCACTCCCTGGTAGTGTATACTGTGTTACATCATTCCCTGGTAGTGTATACTGTGTTACATCACTCCCTGGTAGTGTATACTGTGTAACATCACTTCCTGGTAGTGTATACTGTGTTACATCATTCCCTGGTAGTGTATACTGTGTAACATCACTCCCTGGTAGTGTATACTGTGTTACACCACTCCCTGGTAGTGTTTACTCTGTAACATTATTCCCTGGTAGTGTTTACTGTGTTACATCACTCCCTGGTAGTGTACTGTGTAACATCACTCCCTGGTAGTGTATACTGTGTTACATCACTCCTAATAGTGTATGCTGTGTTACACCACTCCCTGGTAGTGTATACTGTGTTACATCATTCCCTGGTAGTGTATACTGTGTTACATCACTCCCTGGTAGTGTATACTGTGTAACATCACTTCCTAATAGTGTATACTGTGTTACATCATTCCCTGGTAGTGTATACTGTGTAACATCACTCCCTGGTAGTGTATACTGTGTTACATCACTCCCTGGTAGTGTATACTGTGTTACACCACTCCCTGGTAGTGTATACTGTGTTACATCATTCCCTGGTAGTGTATACTGTGTAACATCACTCCCTGGTAGTGTATACTGTGTTACACCACTCCCTGGTAGTGTATACTGTGTTACATCATTCCCTGGTAGTGTATACTGTGTAACATCACTCCCTGGTAGTGTATACTGTGTTACATCACTCCCTGGTAGTGTATACTGTGTTACATCATTCCCTGGTAGTGTATACTGTGATACACCACTCCCTGGTAGTGTATACTGTGTAACATCACTCCCTGGTAGTGTATACTGTGTAACATCACTCCCTGGTAGTGTATACTGTGTTACATCACTCCCTGGTAGTGTATACTGTGTTACACCACTCCCTGGTAGTGTATACTGTGTAACATCACTCCCTGGTAGTGTATATTGTGTTACATCACTCCCTGGTAGTGTATACTGTGTTACATCACTCCCTGGTAGTGTTTACTGTGTTACATCACTCCCTGGTAGTGTATACTGTGTTACATCATTCCCTGGTAGTGTATACTGTGTAACATAACTCCCTGGTAGTGTTTACTGTGTTACATCACTCCCTGGCAGTGTACTGTGTAACATCACTCCCTGGTAGTGTATACTGTGTTACATCACTCCCTGGTATTGTACTGTGTTACACCACTCCCTGGTAGTGTATACTGTGTTACATCTCTCTCTGGTAGTGTATACTTTGTAACATCACTCCCTGGTAGTGTATACTGTGTAACATCACTCCCTGGTAGAGTATACTGTGTAACTTCACTCCCTGGTAGTGTATACTGTGTAACATCACTCCCTGGTAGTGTATACTGTGTAACATCACTCCCTGGTAGTGTATACTGTGTAACTTCACTCCCTGGTAGTGTATACTGTGTTACATCACTCCCTGGAAGTGTATACTGTGTTACATCACTCCCTGGTAGTGTATACTGTGTAACATCACTCCCTGGTAGTGTACTGTGTAACATCACTCCCTGGTAGTGTATACTGTGTTTCATCACTCCCTGGTAGTATATACTGTGTTACATCACTCCCTGGTAGTGTATACTGTGTTACATCACTCCCTGGTAGTGTATACTGTGTTACATCACTCCCTGGTAGTGTATACTGTGTTACATCTCTCTCTGGTAGTGTATACTGTGTTACATCACTCCCTGGTAGTGTATACTGTGTTACATCACTCCCTGGTAGTGTATACTGTGTAACATCACTCCCTGGTAGTGTATACTGTGTAACATCACTCCCTGGTAGTGTATACTGTGTAACATCACTCTCTGGTAGTGTATACTGTGTAACATCACTCCCTGGTAGTGTATACTGTGTTTCATCACTCCCTGGTAGTGTATACTGTGTAACATCACTCCCTGGTAGTGTATACTGTGTTACACCACTCCCTGGTAGTATATACTGTGTTACATCACTCCCTGGTAGTGTATACTGTGTTACATCACTCCCTGGTAGTGTATACTGTGTTACATCACTCCCTGGTAGTGTATACTGTGTTACATCACTCCCTAGTAGTGTAAACTGTGGAACATCACTCCCTGGTAGTGGATACTGTGTTACATCACTCCCTGGTAGTGTATACTGTGTAACATCACTCCCTGGTAGTGTATACTGTGTTACATCACTCCCTGGTAGTGTATACTGTGTTACATCACTCTCTGGTAGTGTATACTGTGTAACATCACTCCCTGGTAGTGTATACTGTGTTACATCACCCCCTGGTAGTGTATACTGTGTTATATCACAGCCTGGTAGTGTATACTACAGATTATATTCTATAGAATTCCAGTGGAGAGCATCTCCCTACAACATCAAAGGTGAACGTTCCAAAATGTTATATCTGTACTCTGGTGTAGAAGGAAGGATAACATTTATATTTTGTACCATGAAGTTATAACACTGATATTTGGCATCCCAAACCATCTTAACAATATTTCACATCTCTTCAATCTTCCCTGTGTTAAATAATTCAGTGCTAACATGAGATTTAGAGAAACAGTTAATTGCCTTATCTTCATAGTGTTACATTAATATCTCAAAGCAAGTATTTTTTAACAGTTATTTGTCCTGTGTACAGTATTACAGCTGTTAGTATAGTGAACAGTATTACAGGTATATGTCTAGTGTACAGTATTACAGGTGTATGTCTAGTGTATAGTATTACAGGTGTAAGTCTAGTGTACAGTATTACAGGTGTAAGTCTAGTGTACAGTATTACAGGTGTAAATCTAGTGTACAGTATTACAGGTGTAAGTCTAGTGTACAGTATTACAGGTGTTTGTCTAGTGTACAGTATTACAGGTGTATGTCTAGTGTACAGTACTAAAGGTGTTTGTTAAGTGTTCAGTATTACAGGTGTATGTCTAGTGTACAGTAGTACAGGTGTAAGTCTGGTGTACAGTATTACAGGTGTATGTCTAGTGTACAGTATTACAGGTGTAAGTCTAGTGTACAGTATTACAGGTGTAAGTCTAGTGTACAGTATTACAGGTGTATGTCTAGTGTACAGTAGTACAGGTGTAAGTCTGGTGTACAGTATTACAGGTGTATGTCTAGTGTACAGTATTACAGGTGTGTGACTAGTGTACAGTATTACAGGTGTATGTCTAGTGTACAGTACTAAAGGTGTTTGTCTAGTGTTCAGTATTACAGGTATTTGTCTAGTGTACAGTATTACAGGTGTTTGTCTAGTATACAGTATTACAGATGTATGTCTAGTGTACAGTATTAATATTACAGGTGTATATATAGTGTACAGTATTACAGCTGTTAGTATAGTGTACAGTATTACAGGTGTATGTCTAGTGTTCAGTATTACAGGTGTATGTCTAGTGTACAGTAGTCCAGGTGTATGTCTAGTGTTCAGTATTACAGGTGTTTGACTAGTGTACAGTATTACAGGTGTTTGTCTAGTGTACAGTACTAAAGGTGTTTGTCTAGTGTTCAGTATTACAGGTATTTGTCTAGTGTACAGTATTACAGGTGTTTGTCTAGTATACAGTATTACAGATGTATGTCTAGTGTACAGTATTACAGGTGTATATATAGTGTACAGTATTACAGGTGTTTGTTTAGTGTACAGTATTACAGCTGTTAGTATAGTGTACAGTATTACAGGTGTATGTCTAGTGTACAGTATTACAGCTGTTAGTATTGTGTACAGTATTACAGGTGTATGTCTAGTGTACAGTATTACAGGTGTTTGTCTAGTGTACAGTATTACAGGTGTATGTCTAGTGTACAGTATTACAGGTGTATGTCTAGTGTACAGTATTACAGGTGTATGTCTAGTGTACAGTATTACAGGTGTATGTCTAGTGTACAGTATTACAGGTGTATGTCTAGTGTACAGTATAACAGGTGTATGTCTAGTGTACAGTATTACAGGTGTATGTCTAGTGTACAGTATTACAGCTGTTAGTATAGTGTACAGTATTACAGGTGTATGTCTAGTGTACAGTATTACAGGTATATGTCTAGTGAACAGTATTACAGGTGTATGTCTAGTGTACAGTATTACAGGTGTATGTCTAGTGAACAGTATTACAGGTATATATCTAGTGTACAGTATTACAGGTATATGTCTAGTGTACAGTATTACAGGTGTATGTCTAGTGTACAGTATTACAGGTGTATGTCTAGTGAACAGTATTACAGGTATATGTCTAGTGTACATTATTACAGGTGTTTGTCTAGTGTACAGTATTACAGGTGTTTGTCTAGTGTACAGTACTAAAGGTGTTTGTCTAGTGTTCAGTATTACAGGTGTTTGTCTAGTGTACAGTATTACAGGTGTATATATAGTGTATAGTATTACAGGTGTTTGTCTAGTGTACAGTATTACAGGTGTTTGTCTAGTGTACAGTATTACAGGTGTATGTCTAGTGTACAGTATTACAGGTGTATGTGTAGTGTACATTATTACAGGTGTATGTGTAGTGTACAGTATTATAGGTGTTTGCCTAGTGTACAGTATTACAGGTGTATATATAGTGTACAGTATTACAGGTGTGTGACTAGTGTACAGTATTACAGGTGTTGGTTTAGTGTACAGTATTACAGGTGTAAGTTTGGTGTACAGTATTACAGGTGTATGTTTAGTGTACAGTATTTCAGGTGTATGTCTAGTGTACAGTATTACAAGTGTGTGACTAGTGTACAGTATTACAGGTGTATGTCTAGTGTACAGTATTACAGGTGTATGTCTAGTGTACAGTATTACAGGTGTTTGTCTAGTGTACAGTATTACAGGTGTAAGTCTAGTGTACAGTATTACAGGTGTTTGTTTAGTGTACAGTATTACAGGTGTTGGTTTAGTGTACAGTATAACAGGTGTTTGTCTAGTGTACAGTATTACAGGTATATGTCTAGTGTACATTATTACAGGTGTATGTCTAGTGTATAGTATTACAGGTTTATGTCCAGTGTACATTTTTACAGGTGTATGTCTAGTGTACAGTATTACAGGTGTAAGTCTAGTGTACAGTATTACAGGTGTAAATCTAGTGTACAGTATTACAGGTGTAAGTCTAGTGTACAGTATTACAGGTGTTTGTCTAGTGTACAGTATTACAGGTGTATGTCTAGTGTACAGTATAACAGGTGTATGTCTGGTGTACAGTATAACAGGTGTATGTCTAGTGTACAGTATAACAGGTGTATGTCTAGGATACAGTATTACAGGTGTATGCTTAGTGTACAGTATTACAGGTGCATGTCTAGGGTACAGTATTACAGGTGTATGTTTAGTTTACAGTATTACAGGTGTGTCATGTATATGATGTCACAAGTATTTTGTCCTGTGTATATTATCACAGGTATTTTGTCATTTATATGGTGTCATAGGTATTTTGTCCTGTGTATGATATCACAGGTATTTTGTCCTTTGTATGGTGTCACATGTATGTTGTCCTTTGTATTGTGTAACAGGTATTTTGTCCTATGTATGATGTCACATGTATTGTGTCTAGTATATGATATCACAGGTATTTTGTCCAGTGTATGATGTCACAGGTATTTTGTCCATTCTATGATATCAGAGGTATTTTGTCCATTCTATGATATCAGAGGTATTTTGTCTGGTTTATGATATTACAGGTATTTCGTCTACTGTATGATGTCACAGGTATTTTGTCTAGTGTATGATGTCACAGGTATTTTGTCCTGTGTATAATGTCACAGGTGTTTTGTTGAATGTGTGATGTCACAGGTATTTTGTTGAATGTGTGATGTCACAGGTGTTTTGTTGAATGTGTGATGTCACAGGTATTTTGTTGAATGTGTGATGTCACAGGTGTTTTGTTGAATGTGTGATGTCACAGGTGTTTTGTTGAATATGTGATGTCACAGGTGTTTTGTTGAATATGTGATGTCACAGGTGTTTTGTTGAATATGTGATGTCACAGGTGTTTTGTTGAATATGTGATGTCACAGGTGTTTTGTTAAATGTGTGATGTAACAGGTGTTTTGTCCTGTGTATGATATCGTAGGTGTTCTGTCCTGTGTATGATGGTACAGTTGTTTATTCAGTAAAGAAGTGACCATGTTTGCCCTGTCCTATTGAGGATCACACCTGTGTTACTTACTAGGTACACATTATGAGGGAGTGTTATCCATCTCTTTTCAATTTAATCATCTTCTTTAGAAACACAAACCTGATAAGAGCTGGTATAATGAAAGAAGAGCTGCCATAGATTTCACCAGCTTAACAATTAATATCATTAAGACTTACAGTGTTCAATCATGCAGATACATATTACACTAGTTGTCTATTTCAGATATTGGTTAATTTTGACTGAGTGCCAAAACAGCCAGGTAATGGTTGATTGGTGACGCTTGTAGAGAGAACAGACTGTGTATTGTCCCGTCCACAAAACGTACCAGTGTCTATTCAAATACCCAATAACGGTAGGTAAATAGGAGTTGTGCCTGCCAGAGACTTTAGGTGGTCACGTGACCGCCAGGTATTATTGGATTTCCCCAGGTAGGTAAGGTGAGGTAGACAGGTAGATTGGTTAGTATTGACGAGCTCTCAACCAGAGTAGAAACACACACCCAGACTACATGACGGTGGCCATGCATTTGTCCTTATAATAATCGCTGGCCGGATCCAAGATATTTCACCTCACCTGTAACAACTGTTAGATTAACGTTTTCGCCATCTTCACACACCTGGACCATGGATTGCCTGGTACAGCAGCCTGTCTGGACAGGGGCCTACCATCACCGACACCTGCCTCTGTCCCACCATCATCACCACCATTTCTTTTCGCCCTACTACTTCCCCAAGAAGAGATCATCCATCTCCCACTACTACCCAGGTAAGTTGTTTATTGGCTCTAGGTTGTTATGTTTACTTATTTGATGTAAGCTGAGATATGTACATTGTTGTTTGGGCCGTTATTTAAGTGTGGTATTTCATCATGAAATTACCTCTCTATTGAGGTCATTTCTAGTATATAAATTATGTCAACTTCTGGTTGTCACAAACTTTACCATCAGTTACGCAATCTTAGAAATGTTTTCCAGGATAAAGAAATTGCTGTCAGGTTTGATAATAATCGAATCAATTATTGTAATTAGGACTAAACATATTTAATATTATATTCAATGAATTATTTTTAAACTGCATATCAGAAGTTATAATCATGTCTTACTTTAAAATTTGCTGAAAATCTGTCTGAATCAATACTAATGTGATTGTTATGTTGTACCTATACCTGGGTTGTGAGTTTGTACCTTTACCTGGGTCGTTAGGTTGTACCTGTACATGGGTTGTGAGGTTGTACCTATACCTGGGTTATGAGGTTATACCGGTACCTGGGTTGTGAGGTTGTACCTGTACCTGGGTTGTGAGGTTGTACCTGTACCTGGGTTGTGAGGTTGTACTACCTGTACCTGGGTTGTGTGGTTGTACCTGTACATGGGTTGTGAGGTTGTACCTGTACCTGGTTTGTGAGGTTGTACCTGTACCTGGGTTGTGAGGTTGTACCTGTACCTGGGTTGTAAGGTTGTACCTGTACCTGGGTCGTTAGGTTGTACCTGTACCTGGGTTGTGAGGTTGTACCTGGGTTGTGAGGTTGTACCTGTACCTGGGTTGTGATGTTGTGCCTGTACCTGGGTTGTGAGGTTGTACCTGTACCTGGTTTGTGAGGTTGTACCTGTACCTGGGTTGTGAGGTTGTACCTGTACCTGGATTGTTAGGTTGTACCTGTACCTGGGTCGTTAGGTTGTACCTGTACCTGGGTTTTGAGGTTGAACCTGGGTTGTGAGGTTGTACCTGGGTGGTGAGGTTGTATCTGTACCTGGGTTGTGAGGTTGTACCTTGGTTGTGAGGTTGTATCTGTACCTGGGTTATGAGGTTGTACCTGTACCTGGGTTGTGAGGTTGTACCTGTACCTGGGTTGTGAGGTTGTACCTGGGTTGTGAGGTTGCATCTGTACCTGGGTTGTGAGGTTGTACCTTGGTTGTGAGGTTGTATCTGTACCAGGGTTGTGAGGTTGTACCTGTACCTGGGTTGTGAGGTTGTACCTGTACCTGGGTTGTGAGGTTGTACCTGTACCTGGGTTATGAGGTTGTACCTGAGCCAGCTGTATTACACCGTAACAACCTTATCTAAGTAAGATTGTGATTTACCTCTCTCACTTGGAACCCTGTAGCTATGTTCCAATATTGACATAAGCATGCTGACTTCCTGTGGAATTTTACAAATGTGTATCATAATCTCATTTAACTTCTTCTATCTGACAACTCAAGAATTAAATTTTGAATGTACGGAATTAAAGTTTGCTTCCTGTCTCTATTTAACATTTATCTTGCTAGATATTTAAATCCCACCTGAATTATGGTCATTTGAATTATAGAGCATGACGTAAGGACACCGGTCCATCAGCCAAGGTTTACACTTGAGGTGTTGTACCGTTTTGGACCTACCCTTTATACACTCGCCTGTATATGTCTGTGTAACGTTGTAAATGGGAACCATTTATTACTTTCATTAACAACTTCCTATTGATTTTGTCTCAATTGTGTTGGCAATGACTACAATTTATTATCATAAATATTGAAGTTTCAACAAATACTATATTTTTTTAATTTAGTGTGATTTAGACAGAGTTTTTTTAAGGATTGAGAGATATTAAAAGTGGCACATAGGCCTATGTAGTTTTCTTGTTGAGAGTTGTTGGACACTTGGTTGTTTAGCTGTGAGGTATGAGCACTTGGTTGTCTAGCTGAGAGGTATGAACATTTGGTTGTCTAAGTGAGAGCTTTGAACACTTGGTAGTCTAGCTGTGAGGTATGAACACTTGGTTGTCTAGAGTTGTTGAAAACTTGGTTGTCTAGGTGAGAGCTTTGAACACTTGGTTGTCTATCTGTGGTGTATGAACACTTTGTTGTCTAGGTGAGAGATTTGACCACTTGGTTGTCTAGCTGTGGTGTATGAACACTTTGTTGTTTAGGTGAGAGCTATGAACACTTGGTTGTCTAAGTGAGAGATTTGGACACTTGGTTGTCTAGGTGAGAGCTATGAACACTTGGTTGTCTAAGTGAGAGATTTGGACACTTGGTTGTCTAGGTGAGAGCTATGAACACTTGGTTGTCTAAGTGAGAGCTATGAACACTTGGTTGTCTAGGTGAAAGCTATGAACACTTGGTAGACTAGCTGTGAGCTATGAACACTTTGTTGTTTAGGTGAGAGCTATGAACACTTGGTTGTCTAAGTGAGAGATTTGAACACTTGGTTGTCTAGGTGAGAGCAATAACTCTTGGTTGTCTAGGTGAGAGCTATGAACACTTGGTTGTTTAGGTGAGAGCTATGAACACTTGGTTGTCTAGGTGAGAGATTTGAACACTTGGTTGTCTAGGTGAGAGCAATAACTCTTGGTTGTCTAGGTGAGAGCTATGAACACTTGGTTGTCTAAGTGAGAGATTTGAACACTTGGTTGTCTAAGTGAGAGATTTGAACACTTGGTTGTCTAGGTGAGAGCTTTGAACACTTGGTTGTCTAAGTGAGAGATTTGAACACTTGGTTGTCTAAGTGAGAGATTTGAACACTTGGTCGTCTAGATGAGAGCTTTGAACACTTGGTTGTTTAGCTATGAGGTATAAACACTGGCAGAAATACAAATAATGCCATTGAAAATCTTAAATCAGATATAGTTAAACCATGGTATTTGCTTTATTGTTTAGATTAGTTAGGAATTGTCTGACTTGGTCAGATGCACACCTTGATGTGGGCGCCATTGCAGTTGCCGTATTTAGATCTTTGCTAACATTGACCTGGCTGCTTTAGTCAAGCAATCGGTGATTTGTTTTTCATTTGCAGTGTAAAATACGTCATTGGATGCTGGCAAAGGCAACATGAATATTGACAAACCATTCTGTTACCTTTTGAAATCTCCAAGGAGAAAAAGGAACCCATTGATTTTCTATCTGTTATAATGATTGTGTGTGTTTCAGTCTTCTGTGTCAGTGTTTTCCTCCTCTCTGAAAATATTCAGGGTATGATGAGTTATATTGTGTCATCAGTCCTCAAACTTAAGTTTGTCATGTTCAAAGGAACGCTAGTCAGAAAGGTCGACAGAAGTACTGGATTTTTAATCTGATGTATAAATTGTCAGAACCATTTCCAAACCAGTGATATTATATTTGGTCTGCAATAATAAAATTCTTTTGGCCCTGATCGACTTCAAATTTCTATGTACCGGGTTTCTTGTATTCCTGATCAACTCCAAATTTCTATGTACCGGGTTTCTTGTATTCCTGATCAACTCCAAATCTCTATGTACCAGGTTTCTTGTATTCCTGATCAACTCCAAATCTCTACAAACCAGGTTTCTTAAGTCCTCTCCTCAAAAATTGAATTCTTGTGGTCCTTATCAATTCTCTTTCTCCATTACCTTATTTATCAGTGTGTTACCTGATCAGTTTTGTAAATTTAACTTTCCATTTCTTATTATCAAGTTTGTAAATTGATGCCATAAGTTTTCTTAGCACTCCCTTCTCATCCAATAATCGAATGTAAGCATGAATGATGAGTGACTTTAACGGAATGTAATTTATTTGATGAACCTCCACTAAACTGTAAATGTAGGATAGTTTATACCCAGTGTTGGGAGACTATACAGTGATATGCTTTATTGCTCTAGAAAAGAATTTGTTGTCAGTATTACAAAACTAATCGGGTCACTGTTTACGTAGGCTTTTACTGTTCTGATATTAAGGCCTGGATATTTCATTAATTTTGATTTTTAAAGCAATACTTGAACAAATTAAATAGATATGAGGATTGATACTAACATTCAGTGTATAACTTATTTTCCATCAAATTGCAGTTTTAAGTGTCCTGGCTATCAAACAGTTCCAGTTATTGAACTTGGGTGTACCTGATCAAACCAATCAGAATGTACATGTATGATGGAAAAAACACAAATGTAGGAATACATTTATGTGTGCATCTGGACCTTGTGTACAAATTCAGATATCTCATGAACCCCTGGTCTGATTTAGTTCAGATTCACACCGTAACATCACACAGTAAATGTCTACACCTGGTTAGAGTTTGGTGGTCATTGGTCAATGTTGAAGGTCACAGGCTACATTTGTGTAAAAGATGCGCATTGATTAGGTTGCCTTACAAGTGTGAGCTGTAGGGCATTTCCCTTTAAAAAAAAATAAACTTTATTTTTTTTACAACAATTATGAAACAAGTTATCAAACTTATATTAATCACTCTTGTTGGCCCGGATGTTAGCGCGCGAGGGGTCTTATTGTGGGAGGAAACCGGAGTACCCGGAGAAAACCCACGAGGTCGGGCAGGTGACCCCATACCTTTTCACGTCCGATCGGGGAATCGAACCCCGGCCGCCTTGGTGAAAGGCAAGTGCGCTATCCACTGCACCACCCGACCACCCTAAGTGGCCTTTCTATATCCAGTGGCCTTTCTATATCCAGTGGCCTTTCTATATCTAGTGACCTGTCTATATCTAGTGACCAGTCTATATCCAGTGGCCAGTCTATATCTAGTGACCAGTCCATATCTAGTGGCCAGTTTATGTCCAGTGACCAGTCTATATCTAATGACCAGTCTATATCCAGTGACCAGTCTATATCTAGTGACCAGTCTATATCCAGTGGCTTGTCTATATCTAGTGATCTGTCTATATCTAATGACCAGTCTATATCCAGTGACCAGTCTATATCTAGTGACCAGTCTATATCCAGTGGCTTGTCTATATCTAGTGATCTGTCTATATCTAGTGATCTGTCTATATCTAGTGGCCTGCTATATGAGGTAGCCAGTCAGTATCTACAGAGATCTGTTGTCAGTGGTCTGTCTATATGAGGTAGCCAGTCAGTATCTACAGAGATCTGTTGTCAGTGGTCTGTCTATATCAGGTAGCCAGTCAGTATCTACAGAGATCTGTTGTCAGTGGTCTGTCTATATCAGGTAGCCAGTCAGTATCTACAGAGATCTGTTGTCAGTGGCCTGCTATATCAGGTAGCCAGTCAGTATCTACAGAGATCTGTTGTCAGTGGCCTGCTATATCAGGTAGCCAGTCAGTATCTACAGAGATCTGTTGTCAGTGGTCTGTCTATATCAGGTAGCCAGTCAGTATCTACAGAGATCTGTTGTCAGTGGTCTGTCTATATCAGGTAGCCAGTCAGTATCTACAGAGATCTGTTGTCAGTGGTCTGTCTATATCAGGTAGCCAGTCAGTATCTACAGAGATCTATTGTCAGTGGTCTGTCTATATCAGGTAGCCAGTCAGTATCTACAGAGATCTGTTGTCAGTGGTCTGTCTATATCAGGTAGCCAGTCAGTATCTACAGAGATCTGTTGTCAGTGGTCTGTCTATATCAGGTAGCCAGTCAGTATCTACAGAGATCTATTGTCAGTGGTCTGTCTATATCAGGTAGCCAGTCAGTATCTACAGAGATCTATTGTCAGTGGTCCAACACTGAGTAATGGTATTGATTTTATCGTTCATGTTTTTCGTTAAGAAATCAGATAAATTGATTACCAACATATATAAGTAAGTTATTCTGCCCAGGTAGGGCTATTAGAGTTCATCCCAAGTAACAGGGTACTACATCTGTATACCTCACCTGTATGATATATACCTGTATATCTGTATATACCTCACCTACATGATATATACCTGTATACCTCACCTGTATGATATATACCTGTATCTGTACATACCTCACTTATATGATATATACCTGTATACCTCACCTGTATGATATATACCTGTATATCTGTGTATACCTCACCTGTATGATATATACCTGTATATCTGTACATACCTCACCTGTATGATATATACCTGTATATCTGTGTATACCTCACCTGTATGATACATACCTGTATACCTCACCTGTATGATATATACCTGTATATCTGTATATACCTCACCTATATGATATATACCTGTATACCTCACCTGTATGATATATACCTGTATCTGTACATACCTCACTTATATGATATATACCTGTATACCTCACCTGTATGATATATACCTGTATACCTCACCTGTATGATATATACCTGTATATCTGTGTATACCTCACCTGTATGATATATACCTCACCTGTATGATATATACCTGTATACCTCACCTGTATGATATATACCTGTATATCTGTATATACCTCACCTATATGACATATACCTGTATACCTCACCTGTATGATATATACCTGTATATCTGTATATACCTCACCTGTATGATATATACTTGTATATCTGTACATACCTCACCTATATGATATATACCTGTATACCTCACCTGTATGATATATACCTGTATAACTGTATATACCACACCTGTATGATATATACCTGTATATCTGTACATACCTCACCTATATGACATATACCTGTATACCTCACCTGTATGATATATACCTGTATATCTGTATATACCTCACCTGTATGATATATACCTGTATATCTGTACATACCTCACCTATATGACATATACCTGTATACCTCACCTGTATGATATATACCTGTATAACTGTATATACCTCACCTGTATGATATAAACCTGTATATCTGTACATACCTCACCTATATGACATATACCTGTATACCTCACCTGTATGATATATACCTGTATATCTGTACATACCTCACCTATATGACATATACCTGTATACCTCACCTGTATGATATATACCTGTATATCTGTATACCTCTAGCTCACCTGCATGATATACCTGTACATCTCACCTTGATAGGTACACAGGTGTTTTACAGGGACATGCACAAACGTGTGTTGTACCATTGTTTTGAAGGCCTAGAGTTCGGGTAGTAACATAATATGTCTGCCAGGTAGCTTAAGTTCAGTGATCGTAGAATTCCTGATATTTACCCCTATTTGTGTGGCCCTGTAGTTGTATGATATAATATTTACCTCTATATGTGTAGCCCTGTAGTTGTATGATATAATATTTACTGCTATATGTGTGGCCCTGTAGTTGTTTGATATAATATTTACCGCTATATGTGTAGCCCTGTAGTTGTATGATATAATATTTACCGCTATATGTGTAGCCCTGTAGTTGTATGATATAATATTTACCGCTATATGTGTGGCCCTGTAGTTGTATGATATAATATTTACCGCTATATGTGTGGCCCTGTCGTTGTATGATAATATTTACCGCTATATGTGTGGCCCTGTAGTTGTATGATATAATATTTACCGCTATATGTGTGGCCCTGTCGTTGTATGATAATATTTACCGCTATATGTGTGGCCCTGTAGTTATTTGATATAATATTTACCGCTATATGTGTGGCGCTGAAGTTGTATGATATAATATTTACCGCTATATGTGTGGCCCTGTGGTTGTATAATATAATATTTACTGCTATATGTGTAGCCCTGTAGTTGTATGATATAATATTTACTGCTATATGTGTGGCCCTGTAGTTATATGATATAATATTTACTGCTAGCTATATGTGTGGCCCTGTAGTTGTATGATATAATATTTACCGCTATATGTGTAGCCCTGTAGTTGTATGATATAATATTTACCGCTATATGTGTAGCCCTGTAGTGGTATGATACTGTGGTGTAGAGGGAGTTGAATAAGTACATGTTAAATGAGAAGTTATCTATTAATCACGGATATGTACAGGTAAGTAATGCACTGAGTATATGACTGGATATATGTCTGCTTCAAAGCCCAGGATCATCAAGGTGTGCAGGTCTATAGGGGTACATTACACTCAATTTAATTATGTCAAAAGCTAGACTAATTGATTTTAAGATAATTAAAGAGGGTAAAAAGGGGTAATTACATGTAATATAAGTTTGTTTTAATATCAATGTAATCAACAATCTGAGTTAGATTCTTATACGTCACAACACAATAGGAAATTGTTATTTTACAGTGAAACTTAATGCCCCGATTCTGGTGATATTGAGCAATAACTTTCAACTACATGTCCATGATTTTAATCCTTCTGAACCTTGGAGATCATGGAATTAAAATATTTTACTGTAGCACTGAGCACCCATTGTGTGTTATGTCCCCTATAAAATCAACCAAAATGATCAGTATCATTGAAATATACAGAAGCAACATAATGGTCATGAATCAACATAATTTCTTGTGATTTAAAGAATGTACAAATATTATTTAATGATCGATGCATTTTGAAACAAATTTTCAACAAGAAGTTTTAAAATGCAAATCAAACACTCAATAGAATCAAACAGAGCGATTATGGATATGGTTTTGATAGATAAATGTTTAGGTAGCTGACAACTCCAGATTGTTAACACTACCAGTAATGGGGCCATGGGATTACCCTGAGCGCCCGCGCTTTATTGAACGCTGTTTTTGACACCATACCCAACTGATATGTACTAGAGTGTCTGGCCTGACTTTTAGGTGCTAGTTATAAACGGTGACCTCACGCCTTCCTGTATTTCGGCCACGTGGGAGAGGCAGATTGCTGACCCATAAACAGTAGCTCATTCTTCCTTCATGTATGGTTCCCTTCTCAAAGTGTCTGCGAACACTGCCGCCAACTGAACATTTTTCAGACAGGAGTACTGACGAGTAGGCTCAGATATCTGCCTCAGACAGCAGTACTGACGAGTATAGGCTCAGATATCTGCCTCAGACAGGAGTACTGACGAGTATAGGCTCAGATATCTTACTCAGACAGGAGTACTGACGAGTATAGGCTCAGATATCTTACACAGACAGGAGTACTGACGAGTAGGCTCAGATATCTTACTCAGACAGGAGTACTGACGAGTATAGGCTCAGATATCTTACTCAGACAGGAGTACTGACGAGTAGGCTCAGATATCTTACTCAGACAGGAGTACTGACGAGTATAGGCTCAGATATCTTACTCCGACAGGAGTACTGACGAGTATAGGCTCAGATATCTTACTCAGACAGGAGTACTGACGAGTATAGGCTCAGATATCTTACTCAGACAGGAGTACTGATGAGTAGGCTCAGATATAATCCGGGGGGAGGGGGGGATCACTGCTGAACTGTCAGATTGACACAGGTTCTGGTGTCATCAAGGTATTCGGTTTTAACGTATATTAATTTCCAGTTGACTTGTCCTTTAACACTAATTGTTTGTTGACATGTGAGATCGAGAGTGTTACACCCCGATCAGATTTCTACGTATCGATGTTTACTGTAGCAATTTCTTCTTCTGTTCTCTTCCTTGTGGTTAGCAATTCTTGTGGAAGACATATTTTAACTAAAACTGCGGGGGGCAGTCATTGGTTTGGCTTTTGTTAATTTTTTTTGTATCATTTAAAAACCAATCAAGTTTATATATTATATGTAATTTGAGAAAGAGTATAGTTCACATAATGGAACATGACATTCAAGAAATATTAAAAATAAATGGTCTCTTGTTGAAAGTTAACTTTCATTTTTTGCTATCATCTTACAAACATTACGATTCAGCCTTTAATTTTTATTTTGCTTCTTGTCCTTAAAGTTATGATATTAACAGAATGATATCCTGTCCATGGTTTATACAGACCACCATATTGACCTGGTTTATACAGACCAATATTTGACTTGGTTATTTGACAGACCAATATTTGACCTGGTTTATACAGACCAATATTTGACCTGGTTTATACAGACCAACACTTGACCCAGTTTATACAGACCAACATTGACCTGGTTTATACAGACCAATTTTTGACCCGGTTTATACAGACCAATATTTGACCTGGTTATTACAGACCAATATTTGACCTGGTTATTACAGACCAATATTTGACCTGATTTATACAGACCAACACTTGACCTGGTTTATACAGACCAACACTTGACCTGGTTTATACAGACCAACACTTGACCTGGTTTATACAGACCAACATTTGACCTGGTTTATACAGACCAACACTTGACCTGGTTTATACAGACCAACATTTGACCTGGTTTATACAGACCAATATTTGACCTGGTTTATACAGACCAACACTTGACCTGGTTTATACAGACCAATATTTGACCTTAATTAAGAAATGTGTGTGATTTATTTCCAATCAAGTGAAACTTTGCGTGTTTATACCTGTATATTAGAAATCATTTGATTTAGCTTTAGACTTCAGAGATTATTAACGTACACGTTACAGTATGGAACATCAAACATTTACACTTCCCACTGTTTGTTTTTAATTTGATGGTGACATGACATCTGTGGAAGTAGCTACAGGCAAACCTGGTACCGTCTCTCCATCTGTTGAACAAATCTCACAACTTATATTAGTGAAACAAAGGGCGTAAGTGTGGAGTCTGAGTGGAAGTCACCTGTCTAGGGGGTTTAAATATTCCACCTGAGGAGTCTGAGGCAAATGTGGCCTGTCTAGGGGGTTTAAATAATCCACCTGATACTAAATGCTTAACGAAGGACCAGAGTATAGGTATTGGGTGAAAGTTGATGTCAGCAGGTCTCCTTGTTTTAGAACAAGAAAACTATAAGCATTTATTGTCATTTAAACAAAAGGGTTTGTTAATCTGCATGTAACCGTTAAAAGAACAGCTTCTGGGTATATTTTCATGAGGTGAAATTCACAGTGTACTCTAGCTATCACTGGTTTCTGTACATAAGTTATCTTAAGGGGTGGAATTGTGTAAAAGATGTACAATGATTAGATTATCTGATAAAAATCAGATTGTAGAGAATCATGCTGAAACACCAAGGGTCGTGGGTTTGAGCCCATCAACAGAATTATCTTCATCACTATTCCTCATCCTACTTCAGATCTGATACGTTAATTTCAGCATATCCATGAACGTTAATATTGTGGGTATTTGTATGTGGTAAAGGTGGATATTGTGTGTGTGCCTCTTTGTGTGTATTTGTTATTGAAAGAATTGCCTGATAGAAGAAATCTACAGGTGCTGGAAAAACCCAAGTTGGTCAGTAAATAATAGTATCAAGTTACTTGTAGACCTATTGACTTCATTTCTGTGGGGTACATGTCACATCTGTAAATCTGTGGGGTACGCGGGCGGACCACTCTCGTCCTTTGTGTCACATCTGTAAATCTGTGGGGTACATGTCACATCTGTAAATCTGTGGGGTACGTGGGCGGACCACTCTCGTCCTCTGTCACATCTGTAAATCTGTGGGATACATGTCACATCTGTAAATCTGTGGGGTACGGGGGGGGGACTACTCTCGTCCTCTGTCACATCTGTAAATCTGTGGGATACATGTCACATCTGTAAATCTGTAGGGTACATGGGCGGACCACTCTCGTCCGCTGTCACATCTGTAAATCTGTCGGATACATGTCACATATGTAAATCTGCGGGGTACGTGGGCGGACCACTCTCTTCCTCTGTCACATCCGTAAATCTGTGGGGTATGGAGGCGGACCACTCTCGTCCTCTGTCACATCTGTAAATCTGTGGGATACGTGGGCGGACCACTCTTGTCCTCTTTGTCACATCCGTCAATCAGTGGGGTACGCGGGCGGACCACTCTCATCCTCTTTGTCACATCTGTAAATCTGTGGGATACATGTCACATCTGTAAATCTGTGGGATACATGTCACATCTGTAAATCTGTGGGGTACGTGGGGGGACCACTCTCATCCTCTTTGTCACATCTGTAAATCTGTGGGATACACGGGCGGACCACTCTCATCCTCTGTCACATCTGTAAATCTTGAGGGGTACGTGGACGGACCAATCTCATCCTCTGTCACATCTGTAAATCTTGAGGGGTACGCGGGCGGACCACTCTTGTCCTCTCTGTCACATCCGTAAATCTGTGGGGTACGCGGGCGGACCACTCTTGTCCTTTGTCACATCCGTAAATCTGTGGGGTACGTGAGCGGACCACTCTTGTCCTCTGTCACATCCGTAAATCTGTGGGGTACGGGGGCGGACCTGTGACTCTTGTCCTCTGTGTCACATCCGTAAATCTGTGGGGTACGGGGGCGGACCACTCTTTCCTCTGTGTCACATCTGTAAATCTGTGGGATACGTGGGCGGACCACTCTTGTTCTCTGTGTCACATCTGTAAATCTGTGGGGTACGCAGGCAGAACACTCTTCTTACAGGTGTTCAACTCTCAAAACAAAACCAAAAACCACGACTTTATAAATAAAATGTTTTCGTGATTGGACGTTACAGCTGAATATGTTTTGAATTAGAATAATAAACCTTCACATTTAGAATTTCTGTGATTTCTGCTAGTCGGTCCCTGGCTGTATGATTCACAGGCTTACCATTCCGTGCTATTTTTACCTGATGTAATCTCTCTGAGTTTGCCTATTGTAATCAGGATTGATAAGGCTTACTCCATTGTGTGTAAAGCCAGCTAAATGTGTATTGTGTGTAGTGTTGTCCAAACCTACTCGAGGAGTAATACTCTTGAGACGCTTTGGTACCGGTAGATAGTCCAGTCTAGCTGGTCACTGGGAGGGTGCCAGATTCTCACATATCTTTCCCCCTTATGCTGTAGGCTTACCACATAAATATTGGTTAGTCATTTGTTCCTTAAACTAACAACCTCAACAAAGTGAAACTATTGTTAGATTTATTCATTACAGCAGTAACTAAAACACACTGGTTGACAAGCGACAAACACAACGCAATTCTGTCTTAAACAAAAATGAAACCAAATCATTTTATGATTTTTTTTGAAATGCTTCTTTTTATAAAAAATGATTTTATGAGTAATTCACTCACTCACTAGTACTAAAGTAAAGTAGTATTACAGTGAAATCGTATTGTTTCATCAACACAATATGACATTATTTCATCAACACAATATGATATTGTTTCATCAACACAGTGTGATATTGTTTCATCAACACAATATGATATTGTTTCATCAACACAATATGATATTGTTTCATCAACACAATATGATATTGTTTCATCTACACAATATGATATTGTTTCATCAACACAATATGAAATTGTTTCATCAACACAAAATGATATTGTTTCATCAACACAATATGATATTGTTTCGTCAACAAAATATGCAAATTATTCTGTCATCATTTACAAATGAAATATTTTGCCATCACGAAATATGGTTCACCATCTAAGTGGTCTTCGAAATCATGACCTCATGCGTTCATAAGGCTATGCTGAAAAAAGCCTAAGATTCGTTTCCTAACACGAAAATTAGCCATGATGTATTATCAAGGTTTTTGGTAAAGTTTCATTACAGGGATGTATCCGACTCTCACAGGCAGACATTGGTAAAACATATAAATTTGAATTAAATAGTGTTTATATAGGATTCCATCCAGGCGGTGTTAATGGACATATTTTAGAAATTACGTGACAGATAACTAAAGAAATAAATTTATCTACATTAATTTTTTAGATTAAAATGTTTGTGTATTAATTTTACAAGTCGTGTGTTTTCGTGTTTTCACAATCAGTTTATAGAAACTTCCAGGATTTTAAGATTAGACTTTATAGACATGCTGATGTTAATTAAGCGTATAAAACATGTGCATTAATTAGGTTGGCTGACAAGTCTGAGATCTAGGGAATTTCCCATCAGCTCAGTGGCAAAGTATATATTGGACTGGAGAGCCAACGGTTGCGGATTCAAGCCCCAGCAATGAAAATAGCTTTATCACTTTTCCTTGTCCTATTACAAACCAATGTCATTACCCCTCCCTGTTTCAAGGATAACCGGAGAAGCCTTGTTGGCTGGGAGTCAAAGAACCTGGGTTGTAGATTTAGAAAAAGAGGGGAATAGTGTAGAAGATGTGCATTGGTTAGGTTGATCATCGGGTTGTAGGGAATTTTCCTTTAGCTCAGCGATAGAGCTTCGGTCTGGAGGGTCGCAGGCTTGGTTAGGTTGATCATCGGGTTGTAGGGAATTTCCCTTTAGCTCAGCGATAGAGCCTCGGTCTGGAGGGTCGCAGGCTTGGTTAGGTTGATCATCGGGTTGTAGGGAATTTCCCTTTAGCTCAGCGATAGAGCCTCGGTCTGGAGGGTCGCAGGCTTGGTTAGGTTGATCATCTGGTTGTAGGGAATTTCCCTTTAGCTCAGCGATAGAGCCTCCGTCTGGAGGGTCGCAGGCTTGACTTCCACTGATTGCACTGTCTTGATCACTTTTCCTCGGTTTAAATTACAAGTGTGTAGGATATTCATGGGTACACCAAACAAGCCCATATAAGTGACACCAAGCAGTCTTAATTACTGCCAATTGTACAGTTATTCTTTTATTATTTTTTTTATTAGTTTTTATCAGAACATTTGTTTATATTTCAGCATCCTCATACAACTTTTCATCCAAACTTGACAACGACGTGGGTTTCCCCGCTGATATTAAAGTAGAAGCTAGTGACGATTGTTTACTTGACGATGACAAAGATGAGAAAATCTGCGTAGTTTGTGGCGAGAAGGCCTCTGGGTACTATTTCGGCGCCTTGGTCTGCCTTCCATGCAAAGTAAGTACTAATTCACATTCCAACTTGTCACATCTCTCTAGTCTATATATGTGTTTTATAGAAAGCTAGATTAAACAAACTTGCAGCAGAAGATCTTTCTTTGTGTTGTGATAATATTAAGCTGTTTAAATTTAGAAAGCTGGATTTTGTGCACATAAGGGGTGTTGCATGCCAGTATTGATATTTTGGCCGTCCAGTATATATATATTGTTGCCCATTGTTGGTACCTCTGACTGTACATCTCACCTTCAGGTTTGGGCTCCCTAAGTAACACAGACATGTGCCAACTAGAAATCCGTTCCAAATGACCTGTCTATCAATGAATAACATCACTTCCGATGAGAATTTAAAATATTAGCAATAAAAAGATCAATTAACATACATTTCTGTGGCACGATTGAGTTATATTTACATTTCTCAGCAAACCTTGCTATTTTGAGACAGCTCATTGAAAATCATTACAAATGATAAAGAATAAACAACATAGAACATTTCAAAACCTATTATGTATATATACATGTATATTCTATTTAAATCTCTGTGAATGACAGATAGAATTCAATTAGATAAACCAAACCCACCAAAAATATATATATTAGAATTTTGACATTTCTCAGTGGTCATTGACTAGTTCTGTGCGGCTGTAACATTGTGGTCTGTATGGCTACTCATTAATAAAACAAGATTTAACAATTTGAAATAGAGTAAATGATATATAGCTTCCCTATACATAAAGACTGTCTTTGCGGACACAGTTTGAGTATATAAGCCTCTTGCTCAACAGGTTGTAATATAGAAAATAATCTTTATTTATGAAAAATGCTAAAATGACAGTGTGTTGAGTTCAAATGAAAGTGTTTAATCTATAGATGGAGGTATTGATTGGGGTTATAGGTCTGTATACAATGTGTGTTTGGGTTCCTGTGCACATTACAGAGTAACGATCGAGCTTTATTTGATACATGACAGAGGGTTGTAACTAATATATACATGCTACTGTTACCCTGGCTGTTTAAAGTCTGGATGAGAATTAAGGGACAGACATTGATGAAATTTGCACCAATATTATCTAGCTGTTACTTGATGTCTGTCAGTCAAATCTACACACATAATATTTGAACAGAAAACATGTACAAACACATACTTATATAATGTTATGGTCAGAAATAAACCAGGGTAATTAAAGCAACAAAACAATAAAGAATCTTTAAAATTGAACTTTTTATTTACGATTAATTATAAATAATAAACAAATAATAAATGAAATGTATATAATTCTCATATAATTATAGCAATAGTACTCCCAACTCCCCACTGATAAGAGATAAATGTCCAATGTAATATAATTATAGCAATAGTACTGACAACTCCCCACTGATAAGAAATAAATGTCCAATGTAATATAATTATAGCAATAGTACTCACAACTCCCCACTGTAATATAATTATAGCAATAGTACTCACAACTCCCCACTGTAATATAATTATAGCAATAGTATTCACAACTCCTCACTGTAATATAATTATAGCAATAGTACTCACAACTCCCCACTGTAATATAATTATAGCAATAGTACTCACAACTCCCCACTGTAATATAATTATAGCAATAGTACTCACAACTCCCCACTGTAATATAATTATAGCAATAGTACTCACAACTCCCCACTGTAATATAATTATAGCAGTAGTACTCACAACTCCCCACTGATAAGAAATAAATGTCCAATGTAATATAATTATAGCAATAGTACTCACAACTCCCCACTGATAAGAAATAAATGTCCAATGTAATATAATTATAGCAATAGTACTCACAACTCCCCACTGTAATATAATTATAGCAATAGTACTCAAAACTCCCCACTGTAATATAATTATAGCAATAGTACTCACAACTCCCCACTGTAATATAATTATAGCAATAGTACTCACAACTCCCCACTGTAATATAATTATAGCAATAGTACTCACAACTCCCCACTGATAAGAAATAAATGTCCAATGTAATATAATTATAGCAATAGTACTCACAACTCCCCACTGATAAGAAATAAATGTCCAATGTAATATAATTAAAGCAATAGTACTCACAACTCCCCACTGTAATATAATTATAGCAATAGTACTCACAACTCCCCACTGTAATATAATTATAGCAATAGTACTCACAACTCCCCACTGTAATATAATTATAGCAATAGTACTCACAACTCCCCACTGTAATATAATTATAGCAATAGTACTCACAACTCCCCACTGTAATATAATTATAGCAATAGTACTCACAACTCCCCACTGATAAGAAATAAATGTCCAATGTAATATAATTATAGCAATAGTACTCACAACTGCCCACTGATAAGAAATAAATGTCCAATGTAATATAATTATAGCAATAGTACTCACAACTCCCCACTGTAATATAATTATAGCAATAGTACTCACAACTCCCCACTGTAATATAATTATAGCAATAGTACTCACAACTCCCCACTGTAATATAATTATAGCAATAGTACTCACAACTCCCCACTGTAATATAATTATAGCAATAGTACTCACAACTCCCCATTGATAAGTAATAAATGTCCAATGTAATTTCCATGTACTGTCCTACTCAAATAAACTATAGTTTGAATACGTACAAGGTGAAGTAAAGGTGTACAACAATCCCCGGGTATATAAACAGTGACCTGACCACATACTGTACAACAATCCCCGGGTATATAAACAGTGACCTGACCACATACTGTACAACAATCCCCGGGTGTATAAACAGTGACCTGACCACATACTGTACAACAATCCCCGGGTATATAAACAGTGACCTGACCACATACTGTACAACAATCCCGGGTGTATAAACAGTGACCTGACCACATACTGTACAACAATCCCCGGGTGTATAAACAGTGACCTGACCACATACTGTACAACAATCCCTGGGTATATAAACAGTGACCTGACCACATACTGTACAACAATCCCCTGGTGTATATAAACAGTGACCTGACCCCATACTGTACAACAATCCCTGGGTGTATAAACAGTGACCTGACCACATACTGTACAACAATCCCCGGGTATATAAACAGTGACCTGACCACATACTGTACAACAATCCCCGGGTGTATAAACAGTGACCTGACCACATACTGTACAACAATCCCCAGGTGTATAAACAGTGACCTGACCACATACTGTACAACAATCCCCGGGTATATAAACAGTGACCTGACCACATACTGTACAACAATCCCCGGGTGTATAAACAGTGACCTGACCACATACTGTACAACAATCCCCGGGTGTATAAACAGTGACCTGACCATATACTGTACAACAATCCCCGGGTGTATAAACAGTGACCTGACCATATGTACTGACGAAAACAATGGTTCTGATTCTGATTCTTTATTCTGAGTTGCGTGATCATCAGTCGCTCTGTCCGGAGACAGAGTAAAAAACTGTAACAGAAACAAACAACGTTATGAGAACGTTAGCCCTACTAAAACGCGTGAACATATGTTTCTAAAGCATTCAGCACATACACATCAAACGAAATTACGGTATACAAACTATACAATGTTATTCAAGCATCAATGATATTATTAATTACCCTTTACTTGACAGTAGACTTGTTTCTTTACAAAGCACATGTGGTCTGATGTTCATTCTTTTCGTACGAGTCTCTAATAAACACGACTTCCGGACCCGGACACCGGGTCGGGTATTCCGGAACGCGACACTCCCCACCTGATTGTGGATAACAATCACTTATATTCTTAATTACAATATCATATAAAAGTACACTACCATTCTTGGCACAATAACTGAAATAAACGGAAAGTCACTTTTAACACAGTTCTTGTAGCATACTTGAAATTGCTTAATACAACGTTAGTTCACTCGCTAAGGATCAGTACCAGATCAGTAACTGGGCGGATATAGAAGGAGGGAGTTCCATCCCTGATGACCTTCAGTTTGACCTTGCGGACAAGGTTGTCTTCACCACTGAAAGTCTCGACAACCCTGGACGTGCACCAGTCGTTCCTAGAGGCATTCTTGTCCTTGAGCAGAACGACGTCACCAACTTTGATATTCTGACGTTCATAATGCCACTTCTCGCGTCGTTGTAGCGTGTAGACATATTCTTTCTGCCAGCGAGACCAAAAGCAATTCGCGAGGACCTGGACGTGTTTCCACTGGGCCTTATACATGTCGCGAATGCCCAGGTCCTGGAAAGGTTCTTCCGTCCTAGAGGTTTTCTGGGTAAGTAAGACAGAAGGGCTAAGTATCTGTGGAGACTCAGAGTCGTTTGATACGGAGATGATCGGACGCGCGTTCAGAATAGCACATACTTCATACATCAACGTTGTGAGCACTTCATGGGTCAAGTTCTTGTTGCTGTGCTCCAACAGCATAGAGTCGAGGATGCGTCTTGCTAGGCCTATCATCCGTTCCCACACTCCACCCATATGGGAAGAGTGTGGGGAATTAAATTTCCATGTAATGCCTCTGCGATACAGGAAGTCCTTCACTGGGCCGTCCTCGACGTTAAGCGCGTCGATCTTGAGGTCGCGAGTGCTACCAACAAAGTTGGTACCACGATCCGAGTAAAGTTCTTGAACTTCTCCTCTAATAGACACAAATCTACGGAGAGCATTGATAAAGGCTGATGAGGTCATATCCTCGACGACCTCGATGTGGATCGCGCGTGAAGCCAAGCATGTAAAAATGACAGCCCAACGTTTAGAATGCGCCGAACCGCCTCTGGTCCTTCTAGAAATTACTTGCCAGGGCCCGAAGACATCCAGTCCAACAAATGTGAAAGGTGGCGAGGGAGTAACGCGAGCCAAAGGCAAGTCCGACATCTTCTGACACTCCAGTGAGCCCCTGAGTTTGCGGCATTTTACACAATGGTGGATAATTGAGTTTACCAGACGTCGTCCTCCCACAACCCAAAATCCAGCTGCGCGCACTGACCCTTCGGTAAGATGTCGGCCCTGATGTTCGGTAGACGCGTGATAGTATTGAACTATGAGCGTAGCAACGTGACTTTTGCCGGGAACAATCACGGGGTTCAATTCTTCTTCTCCAGAAGCACCTTTAAGCCTGTTCAGTCTTCCTCCAACTCTCATGACGCCGTGCGAGTCAAGATAGGGGGAGAGTGAAATGATCGGACTGTCACGTTTAAGTCGAGCTCCTCTGGTAAGCTGCATGTATTCATCCGGGTAGAAATCCCGTTGGGTTTCTGCGATTACCTTGTCTTTGGATTGTCTGAACAGGGCTGCAACCTTGTATTTCTTACACTTGTGCCATCCGTTGCATGATCCAGTCTTCACACCGAAGGACCTTGCGAGATGTTTGAGGATAGAAATGCTGCGTACGAGCGAAATCCAATCAGAGAATTTCTCGAAGCGATGTGAACCGAGATGGGTAACGGGTTCAGTAGATGTGTCACATTTCAGAACCTGAACGCGAGGCCTGATTTCTTTGTCAGAGTCCTCATCGACCAACTCGTATTCCTCCTGGGACTCCATTGCGGAATCAGGAAGGGATAAGAAAGGTGGACCTTTCAGCCAAGTACTCTGATTCACTTTAGATGGGGGAATCGAACGTGTCCCTTGATCGGCAGGATTCTGGTCGGTGCTGACATACGACCACTGTTCCGGTTTGGTGACCTTCCTGATGCGCTCCACCCTGTTGGCAACGTAGACATAGAATCGTCTATCTGCGTTACGGACGTAACCGAGGACCACTTTGCTGTCCGAGTACAGTTTGACATCATGAAATACGATCCCAAGATTATCCCGTACTACTTGTAGTAATTGAGTGGCTAGGACTGCAGCACACAACTCGAGGCGAGGAATCGTATGTCCCTCAGATGGCGCAACTTTGGCTTTCCCCATGACATGAGAAACCTGGATCCTGCCGTCATTGTCGATAGTTCTGAGATATGCGACTGCTGCGATGGCTTCAACAGATGCATCAGAGAAAATGTGCAGTTCCTTCCTGGTCTGGTTCTGCAAGTTATCTACGTATGCTCGAGGGATACGCAGGTGTTCTAACTCTTTCAGAGATTCCCTCCAAGACTCCCATTCAGCCTTTGACTCCTGAGGTAGGGGATCATCCCAAGCAAGGTTCTTGGCGTTCATCAGCTTCCTGAGGAACAGTTTACCCCGAATCACAACAGGGGACAGGAAACCCAAAGGATCGTATAGACTGTTTACAGTTGACAATACTCCGCGTTTGGTAAAAGGCTTAGTCTCTTCAGAGACTTTGAACACGAATTCGTCTGATGAAATGTCCCAATGTATGCCAAGACTTCTCTGGAGCGGAGGAGAGTCCTTTTCAAAGTTCAGGTCCTGGAGGTTTTGGGCTAGATCCTCGGTAGGAAATGCGTTCATGACCTCGCAAGAGTTTGATGATATTTTGTGGAGTCGGAGATTGCCTCCTTCGAGAAGGGAATCCTGCGTTCTTTTAAGTAGACCGATTGCTGACTCGGCGTCGGGAAGAGACAAGAGGCCGT
This sequence comes from Mimachlamys varia, assembly GCA_947623455.1. NCBI lineage: Eukaryota > Metazoa > Mollusca > Bivalvia > Pectinida > Pectinidae > Mimachlamys > Mimachlamys varia. The sequence goes on along the minus strand of OX392528.1, from coordinate 2,128,643 downwards.
CGTCCACGTAAAAGTTCTTGTTGACAAACTCGACAACGTCCTCACCATATTTGTCTCTGTTGACTTCAGCTGACTTGCGAAGGCCGAACGCGGCTATAGCAGGGGAAGGAGCATTGCCGAACGTATGTACCCGCATGCGGTATTCAATCAGGGGTTTGTCAGGGTCGTTCTCGGAATGCCAGAGAAAGCGTAGAAAGTTTCTGTGTTCTTCGGTAACGAAGAAGCAGTGGAACATCTGCTGGATATCCGCTACAATGGCCACTCTTTCCTTACGGAAACGAATGAGGATTCCGAGAAGACTGTTGGTAAGGTCGGGTCCAGTAAGGAGGGTATCGTTTAGGGAAACCCCCTCGAATGACGCCGAGGAGTCAAAGACGACTCGTATCTGTGAAGTTTTTTGCTTGTGGTAGACTCCAAAAATTGGCAGGTACCATTGTTCTATTGAGTTAGAGATTGGTGGCGCAATCTCAGCGTGGCCACGTTCAATCATATTTTTCATGAATGTACGAAAGTGGGCCTTTTTTTCAAAATTCCTTTTGAGGTTTCGAGTGAGGGACCTTGCCCTGTACAAAGCTTGCGGTTTGTTGTTAGGTAGAGGTTGTCTAGTCTTGCGAAATGGGAGAGGCGCTTCCCAGTTCCCATTAGCGTTCTTTCTCATGTTTGTGCTCATAATTTGAAGAAATTCTCTGTCGTTGACGGACAGTCCTGGCTTGTCGTCATCGGATGTTCTACAGAATATAGAGTCATGTGGGTCATTATTATTATGATGACCCGGGGAATCCTTTACCTGAAGGGTGTTAGGACAGGGTGCAAGAGCCGATGGGCGCCCATTTCCAAGAATTCGTGTTTTACTTACGTTGACAAAATCTGGGTCGTGGGTGTACCCCAGACAAACTTCTCCAATGACGACCCATCCTAAAGTTAGTTTCTGAGCAAAGGGGGTAGCCTTCGGGCCAAGACGCTGATCCAACACATGATGGGCTTCTATAAGATCACGTCCAATGAGAAGCATAATTTCGGCGTCCTCATTCAGGGGTGGGATTTCCTCAGCTATGTCATGCAGGTGTTCGTAAAACATAGCAACTTCTGGTGTCGGTATTTCGTTCCGAACATTAGGAATCTCATTACATTCAATCAGATTAGGTAGATTCATACGTGCCGACCCGTCGACGGACTCAATCATATAGCCGGAAGCTCTACGTCCAGAGGTGACGAATTGACCTGCGCATGAAGACATGATGTACTCAGATTCACAGCTATTTTCCTGGAATGTCTCGAAGAAGCTTGTGGTAGCCAGAGACCTGTTGCTTTGGTCATCTATGATTACATAAACTGGAATGGCACGTTCTGGAGATTCTTTGGGATACACTTTGGTGAGAACAGTCTTAGCACATGACCTTCCGTTTGGGTTTTTACCACACAACTGAGTGCACTTGGCATTAACGTCCGTTGGAATGATTTTCTCATGCTGTCTCTCCCCACCGTTCTCTACTTGAGTCACAACAGGCTGTCCTTGAGGCTTGCTAGTCGAGTTCGAAACATGTAAGGCGGTGCAATGGGAACTACTACTGCATCGAGAGCAGATCACAGACTTTTCTTTGCAGTCCCTTGCAATATGCTTGTTCACCGCGCAACACCGAAAACAGATACCTTTTTCCTTCATAAACTGCCGTCTTTCTGATAATGGCCTTTGCTGGAAGGCTCGACAATCGTTAAGTGTGTGTTTGGCATTATGTAGAGGGCATAAGCTTGCCTGTGTGGAGATGTTCCTTTCTGACGGAATGTCAGTTTTCCTTGTAGAAACTACGGGAGCAGACATTTTCTTGTTCTTTTCTCCAAGTACTTGAGGTTTGTTCTCAGTCTTGTAGGTCAAACTAGGGTCGTTAGCCCGGCTACTGAATTCACGTACAAAGTCGCAGAAAACTTTGAAAGGTGGAAATATTACAGGGTTATCTTTCTTGTAGCGAGACGCTCGATCTGTCCACTTGGACTGCATGAACGGCGGAAGCTTTTCAACAATAGGGATTACACCAACTGATGAGTCGTAGTGTGCCATGAGGGAACTATATTTTCCTTGATCCTTGATGGACTCTATTTCAGTGAGAATATCAGCAAGATCATACCAACGCTTTGTGTCCTTGTTACTCAGTTTTGGAAAGTTGGCTAACTTATCACGCATCGATGCCTCGACAAGTTCTGGCGCACCGTATCTTTCGTCTAGCCGCTGCCAGATCCTCTGAAGTCCTGCTGATGGGTTAGCCGCGTTAGATGACCTGAGGCTCTCAGCATGTCGTTTTGAGTCAGTGCCAAGATATTTCACAAGAAGTTCTATTTCCTCGGACGGGGTCACTTCTAGGTCTGAGACAACTGTCTTAAAGCCGCCCTTCCATGCTAAGTAGTGTTCTGGTTTGTCGCTATAAGTTGACAGTCTGTGGAGGAGCAGATCTTTTTTCATTATATATTTGGTTATCTCCCTTATACCAGAAGAATTTACTGTGTCGGTCGGATTGGGTTCTCGCTCTTTTATAGCTGATGAGGGCTGAGAAGCTGTGGGGCCAAGCACCGAAGGCGGTGGGCATAAATGGATGGCAGGAGGACGCGACATGTCAGCCTGGGTGTTTTGCGTAAACAACTGCGAGTGCACCATAGCAGACGGGGTGTGCGAAACCATGGGTGTGGCGCGCGAAGTAGTCATATTATGGCGTATGGTCATAGGTTCGGGGTTCGAGTCTGGAAACTGAGGAAGCAAGTTCGCTGATGTAGAGTATAGTCTCGTAGGCGGGGTAAATTCTGGAGCGGTAACCCTTAATTGACTGGTATGGGGCAAAACATTACCCTGGCCGTAGTTCGTGGTAGTAAGTTGTTGTATATGCGGGCTATGTGGTTCAAGTTGCTCACTGTGTAGCATCTGATCCTTCGGTTGGCCAGTGAGAGAAGATGGCTGTTCATTGAAGTGCTGATCTACGTACTCTCGAGTACGTTCAATAGGATCCATAGACGCAGGTTCTGATACAATACTTGACCTAGTACTACTCCTTCCCTCAAGTTCTGCAGCGTAAGCCTTCCATTCCGCCTCTGCTGCCGCAGCCTCCTTTTGTTTACTTAACAGCTGAAGGTCAGCAGAGAGCTGTTCCTTCCTCCTATCGGAGACAGCCTTGAGTTTTGTCTCCTCTTCCTCTATTTGTGCCCTTTCTATTCTCAGCTCATATTCGCGTTTCTCATAGTCTAAGCGAGTTTTAGCTGCCTGGGCTTTGGCCCTATGCCTTGCTAGGATTGAACTTGACTTACTGCTGGAACTGTTACGAGTGTTAATACTGTGTGAGGCGCTGTGTGATTTGTGTTTAGTTGTAGAGCAGGCTTTTTCATTCTGTTTAATCTGTTCGTCCATTTCTTCTAAGACGGTACTCACTTTCGCAGCGACACTTCTACTTATAACTTGTTGAGAAGTATATTCCCTCTTGCTCTGTTCGGTATGTTTTCTTTGAAGGTAATCAAAAAAGTTTTGACTTTCTGAGGCGTAGAGCTTTGCTAAGTGGATAAGTTCTTCACGGTTCTGTGCTACTAATTCTGTATCGGTTTTAGTCCCAGTAGCATATGTGAGGATAATACATTCTAAGTCTTTGTGGATAGTTCTAATTTTAGAAGTATATCTATGTACTTCCGCCTCGAACGCTTCCTGTGCCTTTTGTGTGAGCTTGATGACACGACGTTCATTCAGTTCTGAATAGTTCGATAGTTCGCCCAGATCACCACTATCACTCATAGTTTCATGCTTGAATTCCATGCTGGGTTCGTTTTGGGGGCTGCCCACATCTATTGAAGCTTCTAATAGAGGTTCGTGTTGGGGGCGAGTACTTGAAATGTCACTCATATCGATTTGGGCCGAGATGACTTTCTAGTGTTGCCGAGTTGACCAATTCACACATGTATATTGTTCGAGGTGACGTCCACGTACGCCGAGGTTTTTTACTGTACTGACGAAAACAATGGTTCTGATTCTAATTCTTTATTCTGAGTTGCGTGATCATCAGTCGCTCTGTCCGGAGACAGAGTAAAAAACTGTAACAGAAACAAACAACGTTATGAGAACGTTAGCCCTACTAAAACGCGTGAACATATGTTTCTAAAGCATTCAGCACATACACATCAAACGAAATTACGGTATACAAACTATACAATGTTATTCAAGCATCAATGATATTATTAATTACCCTTTACTTGACAGTAGACTTGTTTCTTTACAAAGCACATGTGGTCTGATGTTCATTCTTTTCGTACGAGTCTCTAATAAACACGACTTCCGGACCCGGACACCGGGTCGGGTATTCCGGAACGCGACACCATATACTGTACAACAATCCCCGGGTGTATAAACAGTGACCTGACCACATACTGTACAACAATCCCCTGGTGTATAAACAGTGGCCTGACCACATACTGTACAACAATCCCCGGGTGTATAAACAGTGACCTGACCACATACTGTACAACAATACCCGGGTATATAAACAGTGACCTGACCACATACTGTACAACAATCCCCAGGTGTATAAACAGTGACCTGACCACATACTGTACAACAATACCCGGGTATATAAACAGTGACCTGACCACATACTGTACAACAATCCCCAGGTGTATAAACAGTGACCTGACCACATACTGTACAACAATCCCCGGGTATATAAACAGTGACCTGACCATATACTGTACAACAATCCCCGGGTATATAAACAGTGACCTGACCACATACTGTACAACAATCCCCAGGTGTATAAACAGTGACCTGACCACATACTGTACAACAATCCCCGGGTATATAAACAGTGACCTGACCACATACTGTACAACAATACCCGGGTATATAAACAGTGACCTGACCACATACTGTACAACAATCCCCGGGTGTATAAACAGTGACCTGACCATATACTGTACAACAATCCCCGGGTGTATAAACAGTGACCTGACCACATACTGTACAACAATCCCCGGGTATATAAACAGTGACCTGACCATATACTGTACAACAATCCCCGGGTGTATAAACAGTGACCTGACCACATACTGTACAACAATCCCCGGGTATATAAACAGTGACCTGACCACATACTGTACAACAATCCCCAGGTGTATAAACAGTGACCTGACCACATACTGTACAACAATCCCCAGGTGTATAAACAGTGACCTGACCACATACTGTACAACAATCCCTGGGTATATAAACAGTGACCTGACCATATACTGTACAACAATCCCTGGGTATATAAACAGTGACCTGACCATATACTGTACAACAATCCCCGGGTATATAAACAGTGACCTGACCATATACTGTACAACAATCCCCGGGTATATAAACAGTGACCTGACCACATACTGTACAACAATCCCCGGGTATATAAACAGTGACCTGACCACATACTGTACAACAATCCCCGGGTGTATAAATAGTGACCTGACCACATACTGCAGCTAATGCCTTAGTTAATATAAACAATAACAAGTATTCTATATTTGTATCTTGGATTTTCTCCAGTTCAGCTTTAGTTATTGAACATTTGAAAACAAAAATTAAATATGTATAATTAAAAAAATCTTAAGTTTATATCTCATGATCATTTGCCAATCATTTCTTTATCGATATTGCTATCTAGGAAGTAAAAATTGACAGTATCTAATTGAGAGGTGTACATTATTAGGAATTGTCTGGGGTTGATCAAACTTCTGGTATTTGTTGGACCTTGAAGGGTCAGTTTTTAACTTCCTGGAAGTAAATTTACTGCCATAAATAGGTTTAAATGATTTCCAATGTGTGTATCCTGGTTTCCTGGCAACACTGCTGCTATGTTTAGGTCTGACGAGGATATAGTGAAGTCATTCATTTAATTGAACTTTTAATTTACTGAAGCCTTACAGACCTGTCAATCAAAACTTTAATCAAAATAATTTTTTTTTCTGTATTCCACTTCTGGTGGATGACGTAGCTAGGAGATAAGGGTTTAAAGGTCATGTGATTGTTTATCATGGAGTTATCGGTGAGATAAGATTGGACAACCGGATGCGATAGACTTTGTTTACCGATAATGACAAAGCGGTATGTTATAGATTGTTGGAGAAGATCTTCTACCTGTTGTTGATGTTTCTAATTACAAATGTCCCATTGGTTCTCCCACCTGTGGTATAGGTGTGTGTTTGTCTGAGGGACCGACTTGTTCATTGATCTAACTGTCAAAGTCACGTTTCATCTGTATATCAATCATATTACAGAAGGATTCTTTTAGAAAATTTTCTTTTGTAATCACTAATGGAAGTTTTTGCTTTAGAATAAAGGCTTTATGCAATCAGAATGTGTAGAATATTTCCAGTTTTTAGATTTTAAGACCATCATGTCAATATGGTCTTCTATGATTCAGTTGACGGTAATGTTTTCTTTTTAAATAACCCAAGATGAAATAATTGTAATACAGATCAGACGTTTATGGGATGTCATCGTCTATTAATAGTGTTAGGTGGTATTGTCAGGAAAGTTGAGAACATTGATGTGTACTTGAACCTCTTCAGATCCACATGACATTGTTCTACAAAGGCTAACACTGCACAAGGGGAGCATGTGGCACCTTCAACATGTTTTGCCAATATTTTCCGGGATTGTCAGATAGAATTGCGCTATGATAATGTTGATTTAGTATAGAAAGTATTGTGTATGTTTACCTACTTCAATCTTCTCAAGTTTAAAGACCAGCATTCTACTATTGAATGACAATCATTGTCCAAACTAGAAATTAAAAAAAGGTTACAGAGAAAAAATATTAATGTGCTTTGAAAGATATACTTCACCGAATTCATAATTGTAAAGATTTTATTTAATATTTTTTCTTTGCTGTCTTTCTTCAATCTTTTGTGACTGTCTTCGATTCTACTAAGTGCCTCTCCTCAATTTGGCATGCTTTCTTTAGAAACCGTTATGAGTGTTGTATTGAACAGTTGAATGTCTCCTTGATTCCATTGATCAGCTGTAGGTTTTGTGTGTCGGTAAAACATTCTATCATATTGATTCGTGTTCTGTAGAACAGTTTCCTTTGGGTTATAATCATCGATCACATGTTTGTCTCTGAGCAAAACATGTGCATGACCTTGACCTATTGAAAATGACCTTGAGATCCTAAATTTGTGCATATTTTTCTTTGACTGTGACAACTCTGAGGGGAAAATTGGTCAGCTATTGGTCCAATTAGATATTATGTGCCCTGTCAATATTTGCACAATGTCCAATTGGAAGGGGTCACCAGAGTGTGAGATCAATACGGAATTGAATTAATAAGTCAAGTAGTTCTTATATACACAAGTATATGTTAGTTAATTGTCAGCTTTGTAAACAACAGGTCAAGTTGTTAGGGTAGCCTTGTTGTACTTGTTTTTCTTTGTCATTGATTGATGAAGCTAGATGTAATGGTTGTGTGACCCTAACGCCCTTCAGTTGTCCTCCAAACCAACAGTGTCAAGGTTCACCAGGTCTTGACGAAGTTCACATTCACAGGTGTTAACTTGCCAGTGGTTCTCTAACCATTGGCTTTTATTGATAGGAAAATTATCCTCATACCTATCAATCCTAGACTTGTTTTATTAACAAAAGTAATAAAAAATATACATAGAAAAATCTTAACTAGCTTAAAACAGACGTTGGTTTGTGGTCTGGTTGAAAGTAAAACCTTTGGCATTAGTACCAGGGTATTGTTCTATTTTGAATCTTTCAAAATTCCGTATCAAGTCCGGACTCGTCATAGTAATGTGGAAATGTAGAGCTCTTAAATAGGCCTGTTGATGTTATGTTATTCTATCTAGGGTTTTATGGAATTTTCAGAGGATTATTGTCCATAATCCAAGGATGTGCCATAATCTTACTCCAAGGTTACACCCAAAGGTCAAGGTCATGGGGCATCAGTATACTCAGCCTGTTACAATAGTGTGTCCATCTCATCAATTGATGAATCCAATCAAAATACATGTAAACAAATTAAGTACAAATGGTGAGGGTGATAAGATAACTATTACCTTTAGGTATGGTGAGGTGATCAGATATAATTATCACCTTTAGGTATGGTGAGGGTGATCAGATATAATTATCACCTTTAGGTATGGTGAGGGTGATCAGATATAATTATCACCTTTAGGTATGGTGAGGATGATCAGATATAATTATCACCTTTAGGGATGGTGAGGGTGATCAGATATAATTATCACCTTTAGGGATGGTGAGGGTGATCAGATATAATTTAGGGATGGTGAGGGTGATCAGATATAATTATCACCTTTAGGTATGGTGAGGGTGATCAGATATAATTATCACCTTTAGGTATGGTGAGGGTGATAAGATAACTAACACCTTTAGGAATGGTGAGGGTGATAATATAATTATCACCTTTAGGGATGGTGAGGGTGATCAGATATAATTATCACCTTTAGGTATGGTGAGGGTGATCAGATATAATTATCACCTTTAGGTATGGTGAGGGTGATCAGATATAATTATCACCTTTAGGGATGGTGAGAGTGATCAGATATAATTATCACCTTTAGGGATGGTGAGGGTGATCAGATATAATTATCACCTTTAGGGATGGTGAGGGTGATCAGATATAATTATCACCTTTAGGGATGGTGAGGGTGATCAGATATAATTATCACCTTTAGGGATGGTGAGAGTGATCAGATATAATTATCACCTTTAGGTATGGCGAGGGTGATCAGATATAATGATCACCTTTAGGGATGGTGAGGTTGATCAGATATAATTATCACCTTTAGGGATGGTGAGGTGATCAGATATAATTATCACCTTTAGGTATGGTGAGGTTGATCAGATATAATTATCACCTTTAGGGATGGTGAGGGTGATCAGATATAATTATCACCTTTAGGGATGGTGAGGGTGATCAGATATAATTATCACCTTTAGGTATGGTGAGGGTGATCAGATATAATTATCACCTTTAGGGATGGTGAGAGTGATCAGATATAATTATCACCTTTAGGGATGGTGAGGGTGATCAGATATAATTATCACCTTTAGGTATGGTGAGGTTGATCAGATATAATCATCACCTTTAGGTATGGCGAGGGTGATCAGATATAATGATCACCTTTAGGTATGGTGAGGGTGATCAGATATAATTATCACCTTTAGGTATGGCGAGGTTGATCAGATATAATTATCACCTTTAGGTATGGTGAGGGTGATCAGATATAATTATCACCTTTAGGTATGGTGAGGGTGATCAGATATAATTATCACCTTTAGGTATGGCGAGGGTGATCAGATATAATGATCACCTTTAGGTATGGTGAGGGTGATCAGATATAATTATCACCTTTAGGTATGGCGAGGGTGATCAGATATAATTATCACCTTTAGGTATGGTGAGGGTGATCAGATATAATTATCACCTTTAGGTATGGTGAGGGTGATCAGATATAATTATCACCTTTAGGGATGGTGAGGTGATCAGATATAATTATCACCTTTAGGTATGGTGAGGTTGATCAGATATAATTATCACCTTTAGGGATGGTGAGGGTGATCAGATATAATTATCACCTTTAGGTATGGTGAGGGTGATCAGATATAATTATCACCTTTAGCGATGGTGAGAGTGATCAGATATAATTATCACCTTTAGGTATGGTGAGGGTGATCAGATATAATGATCACCTTTAGGTATGGTGAGGGTGATCAGATATAATTATCACCTTTAGGTATGGTGAGGTTGATCAGATATAATCATCACCTTTAGGGATGGTGAGGGTGATCAGATATAATTATCACCTTTAGGTATGGTGAGAGTGATCAGATATAATTATCACCTTTAGGTATGGCGAGGGTGATCAGATATAATGATCACCTTTAGGTATGGTGAGAGTGATCAGATATAATTATCACCTTTAGGGATGGTGAGGGTGATCAGATATAATGATCACCTTTAGGTATGGTGAGGGTGATCAGATATAATTATCACCTTTAGGGATGGTGAGGGTGATCAGATATAATTATCACCTTTAGGTATGGTGAGGGTGATCAGATATAATTATCACCTTTAGGTATGGTGAGGGTGATCAGATATAATTATCACCTTTAGGGATGGTGAGGGTGATCAGATATAATTATCACCTTTAGGTATGGTGAGGGTGATCAGATATAATTATCACCTTTAGGGATGGTGAGGGTGATCAGATATAATTATCACCTTTAGGTATGGTGAGGGTGATCAGATATAATTATCACCTTTAGGGATGGTGAGAGTGATCAGATATAATTATCACCTTTAGGGATGGTGAGGGTGATCAGATATAATTATCACCTTTAGGTATGGCGAGGGTGATCAGATATAATTATCACCTTTAGGTATGGCGAGGTTGATCAGATATAATTATCACCTTTAGGTATGGCGAGGGTGATCAGATATAATTATCACCTTTAGGTATGGTGAGGGTGATCAGATATAATTATCACCTTTAGGTATGGTGAGGGTGATCAGATATAATTATCACCTTTAGGTATGGTGAGAGTGATCAGATATAATTATCACCTTTAGGGATGGTGAGAGTGATCAGATATAATTATCACCTTTAGGTATGGCGAGGGTGATCAGATATAATTATCACCTTTAGGTATGGTGAGGGTGATCAGATATAATTATCACCTTTAGGTATGGCGAGGGTGATCAGATATAATTATCACCTTTAGGTATGGTGAGGGTGATCAGATATAATTATCACCTTTAGGGATGGTGAGGGTGATCAGATATAATTATCACCTTTAGGGATGGTGAGGGTGATCAGATATAATTATCACCTTTAGGGATGGTGAGAGTGATCAGATATAATTATCACCTTTAGGTATGGCGAGGGTGATCAGATATAATGATCACCTTTAGGTATGGTGAGGGTGATCAGATATAATTATCACCTTTAGGTATGGCGAGGTTGATCAGATATAATTATCACCTTTAGGTATGGTGAGGGTGATCAGATATAATTATCACCTTTAGGTATGGTGAGGGTGATCAGATATAATTATCACCTTTAGGTATGGCGAGGTTGATCAGATATAATTATCACCTTTAGGTATGGTGAGGGTGATCAGATATAATTATCACCTTTAGGGATGGTGAGGGTGATCAGATATAATTATCACCTTTAGGTATGGTGAGAGTGATCAGATATAATGATCACCTTTAGGTATGGTGAGGGTGATCAGATATAATTATCACCTTTAGGTATGGCGAGGGTGATCAGATATAATTATCACCTTTAGGTATGGTGAGGGTGATCAGATATAATTATCACCTTTAGGTATGGTGAGGGTGATCAGATATAATTATCACCTTTAGGTATGGTGAGAGTGATCAGATATAATTATCACCTTTAGGGATGGTGAGGGTGATCAGATATAATTATCACCTTTAGGTATGGCGAGGGTGATCAGATATAATTATCACCTTTAGGTATGGCGAGGTTGATCAGATATAATTATCACCTTTAGGTATGGCGAGGGTGATCAGATATAATGATCACCTTTAGGTATGGTGAGGGTGATCAGATATAATTATCACCTTTAGGTATGGTGAGAGTGATCAGATATAATTATCACCTTTAGGTATGGTGAGGTTGATCAGATATAATTATCACCTTTAGGGATGGTGAGAGTGATCAGATATAATTATCACCTTTAGGTATGGTGAGGTTGATCAGATATAATTATCACCTTTAGGGATGGTGAGGTTGATCAGATATAATTATCACCTTTAGGTATGGTGAGGTTGATCAGATATAATTATCACCTTTAGGGATGGTGAGAGTGATCAGATATAATTATCACCTTTAGGTATGGTGAGGGTGATCAGATATAATTATCACCTTTAGGTATGGTGAGGGTGATCAGATATAATTATCACCTTTAGGGATGGTGAGGGTGATCAGATATAATTATCACCTTTAGGGATGGTGAGAGTGATCAGATATAATGATCACCTTTAGGTATGGTGAGGTTGATCAGATATAATTATCACCTTTAGGGATGGTGAGAGTGATCAGATATAATTATCACCTTTAGGTATGGTGAGGGTGATCAGATATAATTATCACCTTTAGGGATGGTGAGGTTGATCAGATATAATTATCACCTTTAGGTATGGTGAGAGTGATCAGATATAATTATCACCTTTAGGGATGGTGAGGGTGATCAGATATAATTATCACCTTTAGGGATGGTGAGAGTGATCAGATATAATTATCACCTTTAGGGATGGTGAGGGTGATCAGATATAATGATCACCTTTAGGTATGGTGAGAGTGATCAGATATAATTATCACCTTTAGGGATGGTGAGGGTGATCAGATATAATTATCACCTTTAGGGATGGTGAGGGTGATCAGATATAATTATCACCTTTAGGTATGGTGAGAGTGATCAGATATTAACTATCTACTTTAGAGATGATGAGGGTGATAATGTAAGTATCTACTTTAGGGATGGCCAGGGTGATTAGATAACTATCACCTTTAGGGATGGCCAGGGTGATTAGATAAATTATTATGAAACATATGTAATGTAATTGCTTACCATATTCCAAAAGTAAAAGTCATTGCCGAATTCTCTGAACTTGTAAGTAAAAGTGGGTAAATGTATTCATTACAAACACTGTCAGTTGAGAGTGTTATGTGTGAGGATGTGTCCTTGTGACAGATTTAGACATTACAGGTCTGTGTACTACTGTGTACTTGTGGACATCCATTGATTAGATAAGAATTATGTTCTAATATAACAGATAATGATCAGCAATAGAAATGTTCTAAAAGTATGGCTGACAAAGATTTAACCACAGAATTAGGCGATTTTGAAGTTTGTTTTTTAAAGTTGTTAGTGTCTCCAAGAATAAAAAAGATAATATCACCAATCAATCTCCTCACACAAACCACACCAACAAAAATACGGTTGTCAGAAAGTTTGTTAGGACACGAGGTGTACTTATCTAGTTTTCAATCTCAGCTTTATTCAAATGAAATGGATTTCCTGCATATCACTGATCAGTCATTATTAAATTGCTGCAGATAGAATTACACTCGGAAGTGACACAGACAAAATTTAACGCGTGAAACGTAATATCCTTATTCAAATTGTAAGCCGTTTTAAATTTGTCATTTAGTAATTAGATTTTGGTGTAGCTTCGCTGGTCGTCCATGACCAGTGTTTGTCCCATATCTATAAACACCCACAGGTTTCCATAAATAGCATTCCTACACAAAGAGTAAATAAAACTGCTGTTGCTATATTAACGCAGGTTGTGTATGTCAACTACATTCAAAATGGCCGAAGCAAGCCTGTGTAAACATGCCTGTAATGTGTATTGATGGCTTCGGCAGTAATTCTCAGTCAATACCATACAATCACACGGCTTTGTTCCTTTTTGAATAATAATTCTCATTTGTTTGGATATAATTAACAAGAAGATTAAAGCCCTGCCTAATACTGAACAGTTTACAAGGTGTCCCTGCCCTGCTGTATATGGAGGTGATTTTTACAATCTCCCAATAGAATTAAAATCACTTAGCAGAATGTCATTCAGCTTATAGGCTTTTGTGTTAAATCGGTGAACCAAACATTGGGTTTGCAAATATTTTTATCATATTAAATTGATCAGGGGTCTGATCAGGTATAGAGCTGTTAAAGTTTTTATAGTTCCAGCTGTCAGGTTTGTATAGTGTAATGGAGACAGGTAAAACATTAGCACGGTACAGGTTTCTGGAGATCTTTGTCAATGAGTGGCCATACTGCAAGCTTCAGGTGTGGTCAGGTCGCAAAACAATGAAGTCTCCTACCAATATATAAACTCTTATCAGTAATTACATTTCAAAGAGAAATCATAATAAATAAAAGAGCATGGTTCCTGTTAGTGTTATGGTCACCAAAGAGACGTCGACCACCAAAAGTACATGTGTACCTCAGGACTTACTAACCTCAGGACTGACTTACCACAGGACTGACTTACCTCAGGACTGATCTACCTCAGGACTGATCTACCTCAGGACTGACTTACCCCAGGACTGACTTACCTCAGGACTGACTTACCCCAGGACTGACCTACCTCAGGACTGATCTACCTCAGGACTGACTTACCTCAGGACTGACTTACCCCAGGACTGACTTACCTCAGGACTGACTTACCTCAGGACTGACTTACCTCAGGACTGACTTACCTCAGGACTGACTTACCCCAGGACTGACTTACCCCAGGACTGACTTACCTCAGGACTGACCTACCTCAGGACTGACTTACCTCAGGACTTATTTACCTCAGGACTTACTTACCTCAGGACTGACTTACCCCAGGACTGACTTACCTCAGGACTGACCTACCTCAGGACTGACTTACCTCAGGACTTATTTACCTCAGGACTGACTTACCTCAGGACTGACCTACCTCAGGACTGACTTACCTCAGGACTGACTTACCCCAGGACTGACTTACCTCAGGACTGACCTACCTCAGGACTGACTTACCTCAGGACTTACTTACCTCAGGACTTACTAACCTCAGAACTGACTTACCTCAGGACTGACTTACCTCAGGACTTACTTACCTCAGGACTTACTTACCCCAGGACTGACTTACCTCAGGACTTACTTACCTCAGGACTGACTTACCCCAGGACTGACTTACCTCAGGACTGACCTACCTCAGGACTGACTTACCTCAGGACTTATTTACCTCAGGACTGACTTACCCCAGGACTGACTTACCTCAGGACTGACCTACCTCAGGACTGACTTACCTCAGGACTTATTTACCTCAGGACTGACTTACCTCAGGACTGACTTACCTCAGGACTTACTTACCTCAGGACTGACTTACCTCAGGACTTACTTACCTCAGGACTGACTTACCTCAGGACTGACTTATCTCAGGACTTACTAATTACCTCAGGACTTACTTACCTCAGGACTTACTTACCTCAGGACTGACTTACCTCAGGACTTATTTACCCCATGACTGACTTACCTCAGGACTTCTTTACCTCAGGACTTACTTACCTCAGGACTTACTAATTACCTCCGAACTTACTAGAGTACTTTGTGACTCTAGACTGGCAATTGTAGAATATTGTTCCACTGTAATTCTTGCATAACTGGAATAAAGTACTTCTGAACTGTTGTTCTGGAATGAATATTTGAAATTATTTGAAATATAAACTTGTTTAATTCTTAATCTTTTTAATGTGCACCTTTTGCACTTGCTACAATAAACATAGGTCTGTTTATAATTAAGGTATATATCCCACACTGATGTAATTCTGTAAAGGACCGCTGCTCCATATATAAACATTTTTTTATAAACTGACAGAAACTCAAGCAACTGTGGTATATCCCACACTGATGTAAGTATGGGGTCCCTCTATAGCTAGGTATATCCCACACTGATGTAAGTCTATGGTCCCTCTATAGCTAGGTATATCCCACACTGATGTAAGTGTGGGGTCCCTCTATAGCTAGGTATATATCCCACACTGATGTAAGACAGGGGTCCCTCTATAGCTAGGTATATCCCACACTGATGTAAGTGTGGGGTCCCTCTATAGCTAGGTATATCCCACACTGATGTAAGTGTGGGGTCTCTCTATAGCTAGGTATATCCCACACTGATGTAAGTGTGGGGTCCCTCTATAGCTAGGTATATCCCACACTGATGTAAGTGTGGGGTCTCTCTATAGCTAAGTATATCCCACACTGATGTAAGTGTGGGGTCCCTCTATAGCTAGGTATATCCCACACTGATGTAAGTGTGGGGTCCCTCTATAGCTAGGTATATCCCACACTGATGTAAGACAGGGGTCCCTCTATAGCTAGGTATATCCCACACTGATGTAAGTGTGGGGTCCCTCTATAGCTAGGTATATCCAACCCTGATGTAAGTGTGGGGTCCCTCTATAGCTAGGTATATCCCACACTGATGTAAGTGTGGGGTCCCTCTATAGCTAGGTATATCCCACACTGATGTAAGTGTGGGGTCTCTCTATAGCTAAGTATATCCCACACTGATGTAAGTGTGGGGTCCCTCTATAGCTAGGTATATCCCACACTGATGTAAGTGTGGGGTCCCTCTATAGCTAGGTATATCCCACACTGATGTAAGACAGGGGTCCCTCTATAGCTAGGTATATCCCACACTGATGTAAGTATGGGGTCCCTCTATGTCTAGGTATATCCCACACTGATGTAAGTGTGAGGTCCCTCTATAGCTAGGTATATCCCACACTGATGTAAGTGTGGGGTCCCTCTATAGCTAGGTATATATCCCACACTGATGTAAGACAGGGGTCCCTCTATATCTAGGTATATCCCACACTGATGTAAGTGTGAGGTCCCTCTATAGCTAGGTATATCCCACACTGCTGTAAGACAGGGGTCCCTCTATAGCTAGGTATATCCCACACTGATGTAAGTGTGGGGTCCCTCTATAGCTAGGTATATATCCCACACTGATGTAAGTGTGGGGTCCCTCTATAGCTAGGTATATATCCCACACTGATGTAAGACTGGGGTCCCTCTATAGCTAGGTATATATCCCACACTGATGTAAGTGTGGGGTCCCTCTATAGCTAGGTATATCCCACACTGATGTAAGTGTGGGGTACCTCTATAGCTAGGTATAACCCACACTGATATAAGACTGGGGTCCCTCTATAGCTAGGTATATCCCACCCTGATGTAAGACTGGGGTCCCTCTATATCTAGGTATATCCCACACTGATGTAAGTGTGGGGTCCCTCTATAGCTAGGTATATCCCACACTGATGTAAGTATGGGGTCCCTCTATAGCTAGGTATATCCCACACTGCTGTAAGACTGGGGTCCCTCTATAGCTAGGTATATCCCACACTGATGTAAGTGTGAGGTCCCTCTATAGCTAGGTATATTCCACACTGATGTTAGACTGGGGTCCCTCTATAGCTAGGTATATCCCACACTGCTGTAAGACTGGGGTCCCTCTATAGCTGGGTATATCCCACACTGATGTAAGTGTGAGGTCCCTCTATAGCTAGGTATATTCCACACTGATGTTAGACTGGGGTCCCTCTATAGCTAGGTATATCCCACACTGCTGTAAGACTGGGGTCCCTCTATAGCTAGATATATCCCACACTGATGTAAGTGTGGGGTCCCTCTATAGCTAGGTATATCCCACCCTGATGTAAGTGTGGGGTCCCTCTATAGCTAGGTATATCCCACATTGATATAACCCTGGGGTCCCTCTATAGCTAGGTATATCCCACACTGATGTAAGTATGGGGTCTCTCTATAGCTAGGTATATCCCACACTGATGTAAGTGTGTGGTCCCTCTATAGCTAGGTTTATCCCACACTGATGTAAGTGGGGGGTCCCTCTATAGCTAGGTATATCCCACCCTGATGTAAGACTGGGGTCCCTCTATAGCTAGATATATCCCACACTGATGTAAGTGTGAGGTCCCTCTATAGCTAGGTATATTCCACACTGATGTTAGACTGGGGTCCCTCTATAGCTAGGTATATCCCACACTGCTGTAAGACTGGGGTCCCTCTATAGCTAGATATATCCCACACTGATGTAAGTGTGGGGTCCCTCTATAGCTAGGTATATCCCACCCTGATGTAAGTGTGGGGTCCCTCTATAGCTAGGTATATCCCACATTGATATAACCCTGGGGTCCCTCTATAGCTAGGTATATCCCACACTGATGTAAGTATGGGGTCTCTCTATAGCTAGGTATATCCCACACTGATGTAAGTGTGTGGTCCCTCTATAGCTAGGTTTATCCCACACTGATGTAAGTGGGGGGTCCCTCTATAGCTAGGTATATCCCACCCTGATGTAAGACTGGGGTCCCTCTATAGCTAGATATATCCCACACTGATGTAAGTGTGGGTTCCCTCTATAGCTAGGTATATCCCACACTGATGTAAGTGTGGGGTCCCTCTATAGCTAGGTATATCCCACCTTGATGTAAGACTGGGGTCCCTCTATAGCTAGGTATATCCCACACTGATGTAAGTGTGGGGTCCCTCTATAGGTAGGTATATCCCACACTGATGTAAGTCTGTGGTCCCTCTATAGCTAGGTATATCCCACCCTGATGTAAGACTGGGGTCCCTCTATAGCTAGGTATATCCCACACTGATGTAAGTGTGGGTTCCCTCTATAGCTAGATATATCTCACACTGATGTAAGTCTGTGGTCCCTCTATAGCTAGGTATATCCCACCCTGATGTAAGACTGGGGCCCCTCTATAGCTAGGTATATCCCACACTGATGTAAGTGTGGGGTCCCTCTATAGCTAGGTATATCCCACCCTGATATAAGTGTGGGGTCCTTCTATAGCTAGGTATATTCCACACTGATGTAAGTGTGGGTTCCCTCTATAGCTAGATATATCCCACACTGATGTAAGTCTGTGGTCCCTCTATAGCTAGATATATCCCACACTGATGTAAGTGTGGGGTCCCTCTATAGCTAAGTATATCCCACACTGATGTAAGTCTGTGGTCCCTCTATAGCTAAGTATATCCCACACTGATGTAAGTGTGGGGTCCCTCTATAGCTAGGTATATCCCACACTGATGTAAGTGTGGGGTCCCTCTATAGCTAGGTATATCCCACACTGATGTAAGTGTGGGGTCCCTCTATAGCTAGGTATATCCCACACTGATGTAAGTGTGGGGTTCCTCTAAAGCTAGGTATATCCCACACTGATGTAAGTGTGGGGTCCCTCTATAGCTAGGTATATCCACACTGATGTAAGTGTGGGGTCCCTCTATAGCTAGATATATCTCACACTGATGTAAGACAGGGGTCCCTCTATAGCTAGGTATATCCCACCCTGATGTAAGTGTGGGGTCCCTCTATAGCTAGGTATATCCCACACTGATGTAAGTGTGGGGTCCCTCTATAGCTAGGTATATCCCACACTGATGTAAGTGTGGGGTACCTCTATAGCTAGGTATATCCCACCCTGATGTAAGTATGGGGTCCCTCTATAGCTAGGTATATCCCACACTGATGTAAGTGTGGGGTCCCTCTATAGCTAAGTATATCCCACACTGATGTAAGTGTGGGTTCCCTCTATAGCTAGATATATCCCACACTGATGTAAGTGTGGGGTCCCTCTATAGCTAGGTATATCCCACACTGATGTAAGTGTGGGGTCCCTCTATAGCTAGGTATATCCCACACTGATGTAAGTGTGGGGTCCCTCTAGCTAGGTATATCCCACACTGATGTAAGTGTGGGGTCCCTCTATAGCTAGGTATATCCCACACTGATGTAAGTGTGGGGTCCCTCTATAGCTAGGTATATCCCACACTGATGTAAGTGTGGGGTCCCTCTATAGCTAGGTATATTCCACACTGATGTAAGTGTGTGGTCCCTCTATAGCTAGATATATCTCACACTGATGTAAGTGTGGGGTCCCTCTATAGCTAGGTATATCCCACACTGATGTAAGTGTGGGGTCCCTCTATAGCTAGGTATATCCCACCCTGATGTAAGTGTGGGGTCCCTCTATAGCTAGGTATATCCCACACTGATGTAAGTGTGGGGTCCCTCTATAGCTAAGTATATCCCACACTGATGTAAGATTAGCTGGGGTCCTGTTAATGTTATAGATAGGTGTCCTATTCAGACATTGATGGTATTCAGACATTTTATTAACCCAGAAAAAGTAAATGTGTAATTACCATATGGTGCCTTGAGACTTTCTGAGTTTGACCTTGCTGTAACAATAACACTGAGGTGTATTGACACCGGTGTTGACACTCTGTTGGGAAATCCACAAGGCACTTAATGTATATTCATTATCAGCGTCTTTGTAAAGGCCATTGATTTGTTGAGAGCCCTGGCATTGATCTAAGTACTGGATCAATATACAGGTATATACATACATTTACTCAAATCAGGAATTGTCAAGGTGTGGCTCAGGGCCACCATTAAACTCAACTGTTTAGGGGACTTACATATCTCCGGGGAAATTATATGTTGGTTTTCTGGGTAATTTTCTGTAACTGAAGTATGATATACGTAAACAGTTTAGGAGAAATTGTGTACATTTTCTGTACTTATTACACTGCCTGAGGACAGGGAACAAATTGCTGATACTTTTTGTAATTATGTCAATACACAGGATGTCATATACTCAGCGGTAATTGATAAACCTTGATAAACCATGCGTCACATTTTCTCAACCATTACTGAGAGTAACCTAATTAACCATTGATTAATACAGTCATTAATTAAATTAATACTTTTTTACCCCCTGTCCTATATTCAGTTATGAAATAATAACCAAATACCCAATCATTACAGTGTATTCCCTAATCTCCACCTATTGACAACTCCAACAACCAAGATGGATCTATAATATAATGTCCGGGGTAGATGTTGCAGTATCTGTAATGTAGAATTCAAGTGAAGTGGTAATATAAAAGATGCTGTCTGAGCACAGTGCCACTACCAACATAACACAATACATTTCTATCACACATACAGGCATAAACAAAGGGAGATATTAGCAAGGTGGCATTGGAGTATAGTTGTTAGCAACTGATAAAGCATCTCTGTGAATGCTCTCAGATTTGTAAAGTACATGTGTATGTCAATGGTAATAGATTATATATCTATGTACTGTTAAAAGTGATTTAGAGTGGCCTATGTTAGCTAAATAGGGCACTTTATTAATGTTGTATGTTACTGTTCATTTATAAATAGCATATGCTCAACCACTGTAATTAATGATAATGTTATAAACTATAATTATACTTAACCGTTGCCCAATACCCACAACCAGTGTTATTAAGGCTCATGGTGACAGACGTCCTATAGTGATCGCTCTGTCCATACGTCCATATACATAATATGTCTGTCTGCATCTGTCTGTCTGTCTGATACACATTGGTTTCCGCTCCATAACTTTTTAGCCTGTGAAAATAGAGGGATGAAACTTTGCATGATTGTGAACCATTATTAGACAGTGTGCCACATACTTCATTCATTTTATTCCCTGAAAGTTAAGGTCTCAAACTAAGGGGTTTTCCAGAGACCCCTTGATTGTGAAACTCATGCTTTATTGCTCCATAACATTTAGAGTATATGTTTTGATGTATACATTATAAGTTATTATTATCAATGCGTTTTTTTATGTATTTACAGATATTTTATTATGAGGATGGTTTTTATTTGCAGAGTTTTTACATCCGCTGTACCAAGGAAGGTGAGCCGACCTTCACCTGTCAGTGCAATGGAAACTGTGACATCGCCAAACAGGGTCGCATTCGGTGCCAGTACTGTCGCTACCAGCGATGTCTCATGGCAGGAATGTGCCGTAAAGGTGAGCTCAAATATCTATGTTTTTTCGGAAGTAGAATTTCATCAGGCAGAATTATTTATTTCATGTAATTAGATTTGATGTGTACTTTTTGGGAAAAGGAATTAAAATATCCATGATGTCAAGTTTGAAGTCAATATCTTATTGTTTTTTGGTGAAAAAGGGAAATTTATATTAATTTGAGCTTGCTTTGTTTTTGTATGTGAGGTGTTTATGCACTATTTCCCTGTGTGAGTGAGGTGTTTATGCACTATTTCCCTGTGTGAGTGAGGTGTTTATGCACTATTTCCCTGTGTGAGTGAGGTGTTTATGCACTAATTCCCTGTGTGAGTGAGGTGTTTATGCACTATTTCCCTGTGTGAGTGAGGTGTTTATGCACTATTTCCCTGTGTGAGTGAGGTGTTTATGCACTAATTCCCTGTGTGAGTGAGGTGTTTATGCACTATTTCCCTGTGTAAGTGAGGTGTTTATGCACTATTTCCCTGTGTGAGTGAGGTGTTTATGCACTATTTCCCTGTGTGAGTGAGGTGTTTATGCACTATTTCTCTGTGTAAGTGAGGTGTTTATGCACTATTTCTCTGTGTGAGTGAGGTGTTTATGCACTATTTCCCTGTGTGAGTGAGGTGTTTATGCACTATTTCCCTGTGTGAGTGAGTATTTTATTCCTCCTCTACAGAGAAGTTGTATTCTATGAGTTACTATGTAAGCTTTGTGTTACAGAAAAGCCAGAGACAGTACAGCCAGCGGAGGGCCAGGTGTTGTGTAAGGTGTGTGGTGACATCGCCAACGGTATTCACTTTGGAGTGAACACCTGTGAAGGATGCAAGGTCTGTTTTCCACGTCTAATCTTCAGGAAACAGTGTCATACGTCTAACCTTCAATTAACAGTGTCCAACATCTAACCTTCAATAAACATTGTCCCAAATCTAACCTTCAGTAAACAGTGTCCCACATCTAACCTTCAGTAAACACTGTGTCCCACATCTAACCTTCAGTAAACACTGTGTCCCACATCTTCACTTCAATAAACAGTGTCCCACGTCTAACGTTCAATAAACATTGTCCATGTCTTCACTTCAATAAACATTTTCCCATGTCTTACCTTCAATAAACAGTGTCCCACGTCTAACCTTCAATAAACATTGTCAGTGTCTTCACTTCAATAAACATTTTCCCATGTCTAACCTTCAATAAACAGTGTCCCAAGTCTAACATTCAATAAACAGTGTCCGACGTCTAACATTCAATAAACAGTGTCCGACGTCTTACCTTCAAGAAACAGTGTCCTTCGTCTTACCTTCAATAAATAGTGTCCCATGTCTTAACTTCAATAAACATTGTCCGATGTCTTAACTTCAATAAACATTGTCCCCCGTCTAACATTCAGTAAACAGTGACCCATGTCCAACCTTCAATAAACAGTGTCCCATGTCTTAACTTCAATAAACAGTGTCCCACGTCTAACCTTCAGTAAACAGTGTCTAACGTCTAACCTTCAGTAAACAGTGTCCCACGTCTAACCTTCAATAAACAGTGTCCCACTTCTAACCTTCAATAAACAGTGTCCCACGTCTAACCTTCAGTAAACAGTGTCTAACGTCTAACCTTCAGTAAACAGTGTCTTACGTCGTCCCACGTCTGACCTTCAATAAACAGTGTCCCACGTCTAACTTTCAATAAACAGTGACCCGCGCCTTACCTTCAATAAACAGTGTCCCACGTCTAACCTTCAATAAACAGTGTCCCATGTCTAACCTTCAATAAACAGTGTCCCACGTCTTACCTTTATGAAACAGATCTTGTTTGTATTTCATCATGTAACCAATATGTCAGTTTTATTGAACAATTCGAAAATAATCTTATATCTTGATGAAAGCAAGTTAGGACAAAAATACCTAAATTCATTGCATATATCTCTCATTTGGCAATGTCTTTTTTCACAGAAATTCTTCCGACGTGGTTTGGTTGAGAACCAGAGCTACGTGTGCAAGGGAGATAAGAAATGTACCATCAATCCACGTAACCGTAACAACTGCCGCTTCTGTCGCTACCAGAAATGTATCACTGTTGGAATGTCAAGAGAAGGTAAGTAGGTTTATAGAGACATTTGTATGGTTTTTGTCATCAGTGCAGTAGGTCATTTCTTTGTCCCAGTTATCAAAGTCAATGTACTTAGCTGGTCTAGCTATGTCACAGGCTTACAAGGGTGTGTCACAAAACATTTTATTCCGATCGTTTTTTATCTCAGTATGTATATGTGTAACAGGAAAGACAGTACCAGGGTTTGAACCTGTGACCCCCGCTTCCCAGTCCACAAATCTAATGATTGAGTAAAAGGAAGTCCATTAATTATAGCTGATACTGACAGGATAAAATTTTGTGACACATATAGAAACAATTCAAAGTTAACAATCTGAACCGGGTTAAGAACCTCCATGAAAGGACTTGTTGCATGTTGTCCAAGAATAAAGGGCATCAGTTGTAGAGCCCTGTTTGTCCTGGTATACACAGAGCCACTAAGGTACAATGTAGGGCCCTGAAAGGACTTTAGTTTGTCCTGGTATACACAGAGCCACTAAGGTACAATGTAGGGCCCTGAAAGGACTTATAAGTTTGTCCTGGTATACACAGAGCCACTAAGGTACAATGTAGGGCCCAGTAAGGAATTATATATATTATATAAGACACTGTAAGGGCTTGTAACTGTTTGGTTAAGGTTTAGTGGTAGTCGTCCCAGTGCAGTTAAGGGTACCAGGTCAGGATTTCATAGTTTAGTTTTTTATTCCAGTTTACCACATTTTGGAAATATTGAATTCAGTATTGATATTGTCATTGCAGCCATCAAGATGGGTCGCCCCAAGAAGTCTGATAACAGTGACGGCCTTCTGTCATGCTCACCTGGAGCTGACCTCTCTGACCTGTCTGAGGAGAGCAACAGTCCTCACTCAGTGTCCCTGAGTGAGATGTCTCCCCACTCCTCCTATGACAGTGGAGCAGGCTCACCCATGTCCCAGCATGACTCAGACTCCAAGTCTGTGGACGAACCATCTTACATCGGCTTCTTGTTGGCAAGCAAGAAGATCAAGACAGAGTCCAATGACTCAGCGTGTGAGCAGACGGACACCAAGAGGGTGTCGATTCCCACCGATCTGCTATATACCCAGCTGACCCCTATGTCTGACCACTGCTCCCTGGGCAGTAACACCCTTCCCTGTACCTCCCACGGGAGCCAGGCAGCCCCCTGCTGGACTTCCTCCTCCTCCATCAACAACTGGCATGCCCCCATCACCTCCTCGACCTCAGCCCGGACCCCCTGTGCAGCACCAATTCCTTCCAGTAACATGGGCCATAACCAGACCACGGCCCAGCCCTCTGCTCTCTCCTTCATGGAGGAGGAAATGGATGAAATTCTGGACTACCTCCAGACAGAACAGACAATCCCGGCTCAGGACAAAGTTCCCTGCCCCACCCCCCGACAACCCCAGCAAAACTTCAACTACTACCCTAACAACTTCGCCTCCCGGTCCCCTTGTATGATGGACAGGACTGGATGTCCAGTGCCCCCACAGCACATGCCTGTGGAGCCCACCCCTGACCACAGCACACCTACATACCCAGACCACTCCTCCACCAGTGTACAGTACCCAAACTCGCCCAACTTCTCAGATTCCCCCCTCAATCCTGGCCAATATCAGATGAACTCCCCCTCCCAGAGTCCCCTCTATCCCCACTCCCCAGGTAGTACTAGCCAGTACTGCCCCTCCCCCAGTAACCCCTGCCCCGGGTCCCCAGGCAGTACTTCTCAGTACATGAGCTCCCCAGCCAACTCCCCACACTACAGTGGTCCACAGTTCCATAGCTCACCTGTCCACTCCACCCAGTACCCTCCCAGCCCCAACTCTAACTGTATGTACCCTGACTCCCCCCACAGTAGTTGTCAGTACTCCCCACCCCCACAGGAGCCCCTCCACACCGACTGCCAACAGTACCCTGCTGTCATCAAGGCCGAGTACCCAAGTAACATGCCAAGGCTCCACCCCAGCCCTACCTACACAAACACCACAGATGGTTTTAGCAGGTATGTGTTCTTGTTACTGTGTAAACTTAATTCTAAAAAGTATTTTCTAAACGTTGATGTAATGAAAAAAAAAAGACTACGGAGAGCAAACTGTACCAGATACCACCACACAGAAATACATCTTAATAACAATACATATATCACATACAGGTATAAGATAATGAGTTTACTTTTCATATGAGGTTGATAAAACAAGTCCGAGAACTTTAAGCATGTTTCAGGTCAGCAAAATGGAAATTAAAGTTCCATGAGTTTTTATGAAATGGAAACAAACTTATTTTCTGCTTACTTTTGTCCATGTTTTTATATAAAAATAGTCTGGAGGGCTGTGGTGTCTTTTTGTTTTCTCCCACTCACTTTGGGTGTGTATCCTGATTTAACAGAAAATGTCACCCATTAAGGGGAGATAATCTTGTTCACTAAAGTGAATGCTGATATTAAAGTACCACATACTCTGTTGTTTACATACATGCCAAATAACTGCAAATACAATACAGTAGTAGGACTTCGAGGGTGCACCAGAGGAGGCTCCACTGATATAGCAGGATCACTCGGTTGTCTGACGTTGGTGGAGCCTCCAGTTAGACAACCAAACCCTTCAGGTTTGAGATTGTCTAACCTTGGTGGAGCTTCCAGTTAGGCAACCAAACCCTTCAGGTTTGAGATTGTATAACCTTGGTGGAGCTTCCAGTTAGACAACCAAACCCTTCGTGTTAGAGATTGTCTAACCTTGGTGGAGCCTCCAGTTAGACAACGAAATCTCCGGGTTAGAGATTGTTTAACCTTGGTGGAGCCTCCAGTTAGACAACCTAACCCTTCAGGTTAGAGATTGTCTAACCTTGGTGGATACTCCAGTTAGACAACCAAACCCTTCAGGTTAGAGATTGTCTAACCTTGGTGGAGCCTCCAGTTAGACAACCAAACCCTTCAGGTTAGAGATTGTCTAACCTTGGTGGAGCTTCCAGTTAGGCAACCAAACCCTTCAGGTTAGAGATTGTCTAACCTTGGCGGAGATTCCAGTTAAGCAATCAAACCCTTCATGTTAGAGATTGTCTAACCTTGTTGGAGCTTCCAGTTAGCCAACCAAACCCTTCAGGTTAGAGATTGTCTAACCTTGGTTGAGCTTCCAGTTAGGCAATCAAACCCTTCGTGTTAGAGATTGTCTAACCTTGTTGGAGATTCCAGTTGGACAACCAAACCCTTCAGGTTAGAGATTGTCTAACCTTGGTGGAGCTTCCAGTTAGCCAACCAACCCATCAGGTTAGAGATTGTCTAACCTTGGTGGAGCTTCCAGTTAGCCAACCAACCCTTCAGGTTAGAGATTGTCTAACCTTGTTGGAGATTACAGTTAGACAACCAAACCCTTTGGGTTGGAGATTGTCGCATTAATCTCATGGTAGCTAGGCAACATTATATTGATAAGTTTACAGTAGGTCCCATATGACATGGTGTCTGCTAAACAAGGTTAACTTGTTAAACTCTTACTCACAACATACTTTCCAAGCTTACCGAGAGCTTTTGATGGCTACTGTCCCTCCTGGTCACTCCAGTGGTGGACGCTAGGTGTATGTTAACTTATGTTAAAAAGGATGTACCCATTACTGACCCTCACAATAATCACTATCATCCATTAAACTGTTGATACAAATGATTTTCTATTTACCTCCATCTTTTTCATATTTGCTATTTTTATTTTGTTTTCATAGATCACGCTGAGCATGTTTCGTGACGAGAAATCAGAGATATATATAAGATGTAGCGACTCCGGCGACCATTTTTGTCACCAAGGGAGACAACTGTGATGGCTCTCCAAGTGCCCACACCTTACTCCGGCCCTTACAGAGCCAGATGTACACTTATTTATCACATCGACAAGTTCCTGGCTGTCTTTTGACAGTCTTATTGGAATTGCAACTACTAGTTCATTTAGTTTTATTATCATATCATCCCATCATCCCATCATCACTGTTACAGGAGGTGAAGTTACGAGATGTTTGTGTAACAAGCATCAAGACTTTTTTATTGACGACTAGCTTGGAGTGTGAGTCATGTTTATAGGACTCTTGGTTTTTATTAATTATATTTGACTAAAGGGTCTGCATTTCTTCCATGCTTTTTATGTTATACATGTATTTGCCATTTCTGAGCTTCTCATGACCCGGATCATATTAATTGATCCAAGTTATTCAACTTTTTTATATACATTTTATACATTGTGATTTATGTTTGACAAAGATATGCAGCCCTTTTATGTAAGGTACCAGTCGAGTTCCAGACTGGATTCTTTCAATGACTATGATTATTTTTACTGAGTCGAGTTTGAGACTTCGGATTTGATGATGTTATATGTGCATAATATGACAAAGCCAGCAATAACTATTGTTGGAGCGCTAACTATTACAAGTAGAATTCAACAGATTCTTACGTTTACAAGGAACACTGTGAAAGTTAAGCTTGACTGTGATACACAGTTGTTAAGTTTCTGTTGGTGCAGTATTTATTTGTTATATATATAGAGTTTATATTCTAGTTGTTTGTAGAAGGCAGCAGTAGAGAATGGACTCTAGCTCCAATACTACACTCAGTTGTTGTAAATTGTTAACCACTTTTTTTTTGTTAAATTGATTGATACTTTGTTAATTTTTTGTTAATTTTGTTACTCTTTTAAACTGTCAGCTTTGTGTTCTTTTATATCAGAAATTGTTTCCCTTGTTATGAAAATTAACCAAATTAGAAAAATTTTAAGTTTAAAAGTAAAATTGTTATTAGGACCCAAAAGATCTAAAAAAAGTAGTTTTTTAAATGTTGTAGAGGGGCTAGGAGCTGTTGTCTAGTGTTGCCATGACAATGATATACTAACCCTGACAACAGACTTGTGTCTGTATTCCGTCCATTCATGAAGCTGCTTTGCCACAGTTTTCCTTACAATGCTTGAGTTACCTCAATCCTCGACTCAAGCTTAACTTAAAGCTTACCTTGCTGAGCCAGTCAAACTTGACATCATTCTAGATCTTGAATTTGATTGGCTGAGCTTTTGAGACCTGACTCAACTAGTTGTTGGCAGAATTGTGGCAAATAGTGAAAACTAACATTGAATATCAATTTGTCATGCTACATCAGCAAGACTTGTGTATGTAACACAGGATTGAAATCACACAATCTTCTGTCTTATGACTATCTCCACTTGTGATCAGTGGTGACGGTTTGGACAGTTTACGTATTTTGTTTGTTTTATTTGACAAGGCCTGTTTCTGGGTTGTTTTTGCTGCTATGTATTAGAATTTATGAGATACTTTTTGGTATCAACAACAATTATCTTTCTGTTAAGATTTATTTTGTATGTTTTTTTTCAGGGAACTGCAAAGGAATCTTAACAGAAGAGTTTTTAAATATCACTGATACTAACATGTATACGAGACAGCTAGCAGAATTTATTTTCTAAATTAAGTGAAATTAAGTGAGTTAAAGATATTTATATAATGCAATCAATCTAAAACATAATTACATTTTTGATTTAGATTAAATTAGTTCAAAACGTTAATGCAATGACATTTTTGGATATAAATACTCAAAACTTTATTTACAACTTTGCTGTCATTTGTTTAGAGTTGTCTCCCCTCCAGTGAACTAAGTAGTCTAAGGCAGTCTCCTTTATTTATTTTTATCTGGTTTTTCTTTGTCTTGTATTTTTTTCTTTTGGCACAAGTTAATCGGTTTATCATTTTTTTCGTATTTTAAAAACTTGTCTAAACCCTGACTGCCTCAGACTACTTATTACAAAAATATCTAAAACAGATCAGTTAGATTTTATGAAGGATTTCCAGTCTACTAATTCATTGGAGGGTATTTTTATTTTTATTTGAAGGTTTAGACAAGTTTTTCTCGCTTGAATTAAGTAAGTAGATCTATATTTTTTAAAGAAAGTTTTGTTTTGAAATTTCTTATAAGATTCAATTGAACATTTTTTATTTTTTTTTATTTTGCAAATCAGAAAACATCCTGAAAGAGATATGAAGGTATTTTATGGTTTATATGGTTATGAGAAGAAGTTGTAAGGTTAAGGTGTTGGATTATGGGAATTATTTTTTTACTCAAAGATATGTTGAACATCTTTCAATTTAGGTAACAAGTTGTTAATGCAGCCATTTGTTACAGGAAAAGCACAATTTTGTTTTGAACTATTAGAACAATCCGAGCCAAGTTTGATATGGACTTATATTTTGTTATACCCTTATACAATGATTCCCTCCGAATTAAATGCTTTTCCATTTAGATACAGCTGTTTATATGATACATTTTTTTTTGGTATTTTGGAACACCTTTGTGTGTGTTATGTGAAGGGGTGTAAATAATATATTTATCCAGAAGGAGTACACACTTTTGATTTGGATCTTATTTAAAAAAGTCAGTTCATGGCTATAATGAAGGGGTTTACTCACCTACCCCTGAAACTTCATAATGAACTATAACAACCTCTGAATTAGAAGAGTTCAAATGTGTCTTCAGGGGAGAATGAGTTAAAAACAACATTTTTAATCTTTGATTCTACATTTTGTACATAAATTGGTGAAATGTACTAAAATATAGTTTAATATTATTTTATGAAATATGGACTCTCGAAATATTGAATAGAAAATTTCAATATGAAAAAAACAAAACAAAAATTAAAAATCAAGTTAATTTATTTTTGGATTTTTGGAACAATGTCAATTTATCAGATAAGATATATTTGAAGATCAGACAAATATTGTATATATTATGTAACCATGACAACTGGATGCAAAATGCTCCAGATGCTGTAACTGCTGAACTCTATAAATTATCACATATTTTCTACATTATTTTCACTCACTCTATAAATCATTACACAACACACTCACTCTTTACATCATTACACAACACACTCGCTCTTTACATCATTACACAACACACTAACTATATACATCATTACACAACACACTCACTCTCTACATCCTTACACAACACACTCACTCTTTACGTCATTACACAACACACTCACTCTATACATCATTACACACTCACTCTTTACATCATCACACAACACACTCACTCTTTACATCATCACACAACACACCTGTTTTTACATCATTACACAACACACCTGTTTTTACATCATTACACAACACACCTGTTTTTACATCATTATTCGACACACCTGTTTTTACATCATTACACAACACACCTGTTTTTACATCATTACACAACACATCTGTTTTTACATCATTACACAACACACCTGTTTTTACATCATTACACAACACACCTGTGTTTACATATCTCCTTACATGTACTACTACCTGGCACAGATACCAGGTGACATGTTACATACACCTTGTAAATATGGTAATATCCAGCCACACTCTCACAGACTCATTTCTGTGACAATTACACCATTCACAATATTCCCGATATAATTTGCATTTAAAACTAATATCTATGTATGTTCGGATTTGATATATTTACATATCATAGAAACATATTTCATACATCAAATATTCATCAGTTCAATTATTTATATAAAAATGAAAATGCTTTGTTGCATTTACTCTAATTTTGAAATCATTTGTCAGTATATATTCGGGTTGTGATCAAACTAAACATTAATCTCTTGCCATTCTAAATACATATATTGAAGAAATTCTCTGATAATTATCATAGGACATAATGATACAGATGAAAATTTGAACATTGAAAGCATGAAGTATGTTACTAGGATCCAGTGTGTTTTAACCTGACTGTTGATCTTAGCCTATGTTGTAAGCCAATTTATTCTGGCAGTTTACTTAGCCTATATGTTGTAACATTAGCCAATTTCACTGGCTATTCACTTAGCCTACATTAGCCAAATTGTATCCGAGTTTGATGCCCTGTAGCTGTAGACATTTTCTGTACGTGCTCTCAGTCATCAGAATGAAATCTTTGTGAAGGTAGAGTAGTGATGATTTTCCACATACGTTTGAAATATATGGCGTAAACTTACGCCTAATGACTAGCCAATGCCAGGGAGAAGTACATCATCAGAATCTGATTGGCTTATCCACTGTTCGATGCCATTGGCTGTCGGGCAAACCAAAGTAGTATGGTACTATATAGGTAGTCTTATAGCTCCTGTGACGTATTTAACAAAGCTGTTTGTGAGATATGTAGTGGTACAGAACATAGTTCTGCAGAAGATCACTGGGCCACCATTTGTTGTGCCCAGTGTTGTTGGTAAGACTTCTAGACATCAGTTTTATCTCCAATGTTCAGTTAAGAATACTCTGTCTCAAGGTTTATGCTCGACCATCAGTGATGCTATCTTTATAATGATTTATCTACCAAGTGACAATGATGTAGAAGGGAAAGTGGGGTTGTGTGCTGTCCCTGTAAGAAGGCCCCATTCTGGTTCGTGTGCTCAGGACTCTCAGTACTTTGATCTTACGTTTCTGTACAGGGGTCAGGACTCTCAGTACTTTGATCTTACGTTTCTGTGCAGGGGTCAGGACTCTCAGTACTTTGATCTTACGTTTCTGTGCAGGGGTCAGGACTCTCAGTACTTTGATCTTACGTTTCTGTACAGGGGTCAGGACTCTCAGTACTTTGATCTTACGTTTCTGTACAGGGGTCAGGACTCTCAGTACTTTGATCTTACGTTTCTGTGCCCCACAGATATCCAGGCTCTTACACAGTTAAAAGATCAGTTCTCTAGACATTTATTTCATTCTGATGCTGTTGTCGTTTGTGTTCGTCAAAGTGCTATATTTGTGATTGTGAACAAGCTTTATTTTATTTTTAAATCAATTTTTTGTCAATTTTGCAATTTTCAGCACATTTAGAATTACACAAAACTAAAAGAGAAAAAGTATATTTTGAAATTGTTACACTTAATTAGAAATTAATCGAATATTTTGAAATTTTGTGATTTGTTTTCCTCTTTATTCTGATGACCAATGAAATTGATGTTGCTGACCTTTTTGATGACTCCAGTAATAAATATTTTGAGTGTATATTTGTTGTGACATTTGTAGTCTATTTGGATTGAGATGGTCACTCTCCGGAAAATAAAGTTGTTTTGTGATACCTATTTGTGGTTGTCTAATTACTTTTAATTTAAGTTTAATCTTACTGAGCATGTTAATTTTACCTCTGAACCCAACCAGTATGAAGTAATAATTTGTGAACAAGTGTTTAAAGTTAAGAATTGAAGATTATTTGAGTGACCGATTGTATATAGCGACTAGACATCACGTGGAGAAAAAACAGTATGTATGCTAAGATGTCAACAATTATAAATCCGAACTCAATTTAAGACTTTACAAAAGACCAACAACAGGAAGTGACTAGCAAAAAAAAAAAAAAATGACAAGAAGAATATTTTTAGATGCTCCTCCCAGGACAAGATGAGAAATTCGAGGTAAAAGGAACCGCTTCTGCGGGACCAAATAACACTTTATATTTTAATAATTCAAAGGGTTTTACGCACCTGACCTTTCTGCTTCTACATTAGTTTAGAAATTTTGGATTCCCACCTTTTGGCCCCTAGCATCACTGAAGAGTCCTAGGAGGACGAAACAGCTGTATGGTGCAGTTTAATTCATTTTTTCGGCATACTGTATCTATAACTAAATTAAAGGGTGCAGGATATGTGTGTGTTACGTCATACTTAATTCCGAGAACCTCCTGGCCAACAGAGTATATGTTTCTGATTTACTGGCTACCACCGATATGCCGTGCCCTCAAGAACAGTGGCTGTTTGCGTTCCTGATGAACCTCTTGAACAAATTGTCCGATGAACATCAAACTCACAGACACCCGATATGACCAGCTCCTAGAGGTTATGGAGGGACGGTCATTGGATACAATACTCAGGTTAAATTGACACCATCTGTATAATTATGTTATATACCACTAGTGGAATATGACCTTCCGGACTTTTGATTGGTTGAGAAATTGAACTTTGACCGAAAATCACATGGTTCAATGCAACATGCTGATTGTTGTTGTCGTCATCGATCGTTGACGACGTCATAATTTGGCGGGAGTATATACGAGATGATGTGTTTTTGTGTAAAGATCATCCACGGTTCACAAAAAACAAAACTGCCACTTCGACTTAATAGTATTGTGCTAGAAACAGGTCACACGACTCGTGGTTATTGGATATGGAATTTATTTCACTCGAGTTAATTATTTTTTAAAAGTTACAAATGACACTCGCTAAAGCTCGTGACTTTTGTAACTTTTATTATTTTTTTTTTTAAAAACAACCACTCGTTGTGTAACCTCTATATATGTAATGTTCGCACTCTGACAAGATTGATTGACGACGTATACTCCACTGTGATACCGACGTCTCTGATCATATACCTGTCTAAACGTGATTTACTACAGCTTTAGAAACCTTCCACAGACAGAGCAGCCAAAGCCAAATTAAGCCGATGTGACCCTGCAATGTTCCTGATTTGAAAATGAACGTGCAACTCGAAATAGCTAATACGGGTCTTCAGAGGACGAGGAAAGACAAACGCGTCCTGAGAAGTAGCGACAATTAAAACTACTGGTTATGGTAGCAAGCCGGCACATTACCCACAATATGGTAATCAGAAAAATGACTCTCCGTGTAATACGACGTAAGTCTGTGTGCCGACGGTTTAGAGCTATGCACAGAAAGGGCGATGATGGAAGCAAAAGATGAGCCCAGTATATTCTGCGATCACCCCCCCCCCCCAAAAAAAAATCAATTCAATGTACGAAGTAACAAAGTTTATTTAACAAATCATCTTCAATATAATAACAATGCGGAAAAACGATTTTAAGATAGAAACCGCAGTAAAAAGTTAAAAATTAAATCCAACGCTGTATAATAATTAAAAACATGTGACTGTGATGTTCATTGGGTAACTCCAACGATAGAATTTGTTCCACACACATAATAACTGATACATTTCCTAAAAGGGCGTATTAAGTAGCAGTTTCACCTAAGATAACACGACTCCCGTCCGAAATATCGCCGCTCATAGAATGGTCTGGTCGGGGTTCTTCATTAGATATAATCAGAGTTTCGTCAGTGTCCTTTTATATACAATTATACACTGTTTAAAGTTGTTCAAAGGGAGTTTACACTACAGCTGCAGCCGACACACTGAAGGTAATCCAGAATTCTGTATCATCACCAAACACAGTAAACCACCTCGTAGGCATTGCTTGAATACTACCTAGGTACAAATGTTCTTTTCACGAGTGAATAATCTAGAAGGAATAGAGTAACTTCTCGACAGATTTCGTGTAAATCATTCCCAAAGTCTGAGGCGTACCGAACTGTCGGATGAGTTGACCCGGGGTTGACTTTGTACAAATGACGTTTCTACTGGAGCCTTAGTGTGTTTACGGTCTATCCCGATCAGTGTCGTAGTCCCTTCAAAACAAGAAGTGGTCGACAATAAAACAATGGCGTCAAACTATTATTTACAACGAAGGCAGAGTACGGCATTTTACTGTTTCCTAAGCTGATGGTAGACATTACAAAACAATATCCAGCGGAGGATATCAACAACATTCATTTGGTTCGGCATAATAGATATTCCGTCATCAAACTTATTTAGAACCTTTTTGAACTGGGCATTGGATCAATCGGAGGTCTACCCCTATATTGGGAATATTGATATGGACTTTGGATTTCAATTGCTTTGCGTGCATAATTTTTGATTACCTTGTACATGTACTAGCAATATTTCAGATATAATTAAACAGTTCGAAATGTTTAAGCAGTACTGAAATTCTAGATCAATAAGTTGGTACTGATAAAAATTACATCGGTGCTCCGTGAAATGCAACAGCCAGTGCAAATGTCGGTGCGAAATGATTGACCTAACTTTTAGAAATATTATTTTTTTCACAAAATCAACACCTTGCCTTAGCACAAAATCCCCCCAAACCCAAATTTCATTAAAACAGTTACTTCATTTAATTTTATAAGTCCCATTATTGTTCTGATGACCAATTTATTTCTGGACAGTTATTAGAAATGCTGATACCTTTCATATGTGGTCCGGTGATATGGAATTAATCTGATTATGAATGCCGTGGTATTAAGTGATACTTTCTGTTGGGGTAAAAATGATATGCACTCCCGGTTACAATATGCTCAACCCACAGGGACCTGAGAATTCGTTACAGCTAGTTTTGGACCTAAAATAGGGTGTTTAGCGTAATTTTACACATTTGGGGGGTTAAGATCAATTTCCGATAAAAATGCTCCCTCAGTAGTCATAAAAGCTAAGGTTGGAAAGCTTTCCAGATCGAAAAATAGACCCCACCTACCTTTCTTGCATCAAAAATCACATTTCTAGTTGAGGTACGAAAAAACGCTTGGTACCGTTGGAAAGATGGATAATTTTTATTTTATAAACCTCCTAAATGCAAGTCAAATGTATCCTCCTTCCGCAGAAATAATCTCCATTTCCTCCAAAAACACGAAAATTCCCGTGTCTCAGAGTTCTTGGCGGCTTGGGGGCCATTTTCGTTACATATTCATTAGGTTGACGTCACCCCGCGTGCTGGTCTTTGCTGTCATTGGATGGCTAAATTTAAAGGAAGACCGCCATCCATTGACAGCAAAGACCAGCACGCGGGGTGACGTCTGAACACCCTATTTTAGGTCCAAAACTAGCTGTAACAAATTCTCAGGTCCCTGTGGCTCAACCAAGGAAGGAGTGGTAGTCGTTTATTGAAGTCTGTGGAGACTACTGCAAGGGGGTGTGCAATCCTTCAATGGGACGTGTAATCCTTCAATGGAACGTGTAATCCGATACTAAGTGAGACGTAATCCTGCAAGTGAACCGCGCTAACAAAAGCAATGATGCAGAGGTGCTATCAAACAACGTGTCGTGTACTGTTGGCTATGCTGTCGTTCTATAGGTGTACACGCCGCTGACGATCTCATCGTCAGGATGTGACGAAGTATGACACAATGTGCACGTCATCAAACAAAACTTGCTTTGATCTCCATAAATCGTTGAAGGTGTCGAGGAAAGCTCTTTGTTTGTGTTGCTGCTGCACTTTGATTTCACCCATCTACCGAAGGCTAGCAGACTCCCGGTGTTGCCCTGGGGTCCGCACAGTGCCATAAAGGATGTGAAACCAAACACCGAAAAGAAGAGTGAAATTGAGATTGTACTCATCACAAATATTCCAAACTGGTACTGAAACTGGATCTGTGAAAACAGCATGAACGAAGCAGCGCCAAAGGTGGTGATGGCCCCGGACAGGACCGACAGCCCCATGCTCTCCAGCATGTTACGGACACGGTCCATCCGGTAGGGCGAAGGGCATGTAGCGTACGCCTCTGCCAGGTGTACAACGTAGTCCACAGATAGGCCGACCACCATACACATGTTCAGCGACTCCAGTACCTAAGTCAGGAATCAAAACAGCGTCAAGTTATTAGCTGGACATAAGAGCAACTATAATTTTATAGCATATGTGTGTGTTACGTCATCTCTATGAAATGGGAGAATTTTAAGTTTACAAAGTATTTATCTCTTGTTGTTAGATAATACATGTTTAGCAGTTAAAAAATTCCAGCTCTAACAAACTGTTATCGTGAATCCTGGTATTTTTGGCGAGTACTCACCCCCAATTTCCAGCCAGCCAGAGGGACGATCCCTATGACGCAGGCGGTGACCAGACCGATGGTGACCGTGGCGAAGAAGCCGATGATCACGTTTAGAGTTGTGAGGATAAGGATAGGCAGGGCTAGGCACAGACCAACGATTACTCCCTGTACAGCAGAATCCGCCAGCGACTGAAACAGGCAACAGCAAACTGTGACAGACATCATGTATAGTGTAAACAATGACTTTATCGACAACGTATTTCTCGATTGCTAATACAAAACACTCTTTACGCTGTTTTCTTCGTTAATGTTGGAAAACTTTCAATTATCATCTTAAATGAGCTTGTGATGGAGGAATTTGCCGAGGACAAACTTTCAGATCATATAAGAAAATTACTTGATTGTGCTGATACTTAGTCCTGATCCTTGATCCTGTTTCGTGTGTCTGTAGAACATTGAGACTTACCTGCTGAACTTTGATCCAATTCCACGTGTTTGTAGAACATTGAGACTTACCTGCTGAACTTTGATCCTGTTCCGTGTGTTTGTAGAACAGTGAGACTTACCACCTGAACCTTGATCCAATTCCACGTGTTTGTAGAACATTAATACTTACCTCCTGAACCTTGATCCAATTCCACGTGTCTGTAGAACAGTGAGACTTACCTCCTGAACCTTGATCCAATTCCACGTGTCTGTAGAACAGTGAGACTTACCTCCTGAACCTTGATCCGATTCCACGTGTCTGTAGAACAATGAGACTTACCTCCTGAACCTTGATCCAATTCCACGTGTTTGAAGAACATTGAAACTTACCTCCTGAACCTTGATCCAATTCCACGTGTTTGTAGAACATTGGAATCCATTCTTCATTGGTTCTGGCATTTTTTCCAACTGATTCCGATATAAAGAAATGTAAGAGTGTATCAAAATACATTATGTACCAAGCATGTCAGAAAATGCTGAAAAAAAAATCAGTGAATACCAAAGCGTCAACAAAACCATAATCCGAACTCAAAATCGATTAAACTACATTCGGCTCAACATTGAAAACTAGACAAATGGTGACCAAATATTTCTATCGGTAAGAAAACATCGGAACGTTATAATGATAAAACATTAGAAATTATCAATCATAAAGTACTAAAATTATTTCGATGAAAGTAATCAACAAGCGAAGCAAATATCATCAAACAGCAATCTTTGTTTATAAACATTTGCCACTTTATATACCTCTTCTGTGATGAGATCCTCCCATCTCTGGTAAACAGGTTTTCCCTCGGGGTAACCAAGTGTGTATACATTCATAGTAGTATTTATACGGATTCCAATGTACTTTAACTTTGTCGCATAGTACATGTCTGAAAAGATGAAACATATGATTAGTCCTATACATGTATATCATGGTAAATACAAAAATAGCTTTAAAGCCAGTCCGGACGTCCTTGCACATAAAGTCTCTAAAAGGCATTGTTTTAACACTTTGTAGGATTTAACGTAGTATTTAGTTGTATAGATTGACGAGGATGTATCTTGAAACATACAAGGACGAAATAGCTGTAAAGTGCAGTTTAATTCGTTATTTGGCGCGACTGTACCTTATTCTAAATTATAAAGGAACTAGCCTCGTGTGTGTCTTTCGTATGATCCTTCGAAACCAAGTAACAGTGAAGTAATAATTCCATACCTATCTAATGTGACTTGACAGTATATCGACAATCACCGCTAATCGTTCCGGAGTGTTGCCAAACTATAATTCCGTTGGGCCTAGCCTCCAAATTAAGCAACCAGATTGATAAACCTGTAACGGCGAAAATTGAAAAGACACCAATACAACAGGAAACTTATCATGAGCCCCAAATACTGTTCAAAATGGGTAATGATTTCTGCTCAATATCCGGCAAAACTTCGGATAGAAAGAAGGTATGTTGTTATCGCTGTAGGAGTTCCTGGTCCTCTGGATGGTTCCGTCTATGGACTGTGTACTAACTGTAGGAGTTCCTGTCCGTCTATGAATTGTGTACTTACTGTAGGGGTTCCTGTCCGTCTATGGACTGTGTACTTACTGTAGGGGTTCCTGGTCCGTCTATGAATTGTGTACTTACTGTAGGGGTTCCTGTCCGTCTATGAATTGTGTACTTACTGTAGGGGTTCCTGTCCGTCTATGGATTGTGTACTTACTGTAGGGGTTCCTGTCCGTCTATGAATTGTGTACTTACTGTAGGGGTTCCTGTCCGTCTATGGATTGTGTACTTACTGTAGGAGTTCCTGTCCGTCTATGGATTGTGTACTTACTGTAGGGGTTCCTGTCCGTCTATGAATTGTGTAAGGGGTTCCTGTCCGTCTATGAATTGTGTACTTACTGTAGGGGTTCCTGTCCGTCTATGAATTGTATACTTACTGCTGTAGGGGTTCCTGTCCGTCTATGGACTGTGTACTTACTGTAGGGGTTCCTGTCCGTCTATGGATTGTGTACTTACTGTAGGGGTTCCTGTCCGTCTATGGACTGTGTACTTACTGTAGGGGTTCCTGGTCCGTCTATGGATTGTGTACTTACTGTAGGGGTTCCTGTCCGTCTATGGACTGTGTACTAACTGTAGGAGTTCCTGTCCGTCTATGGACTGTGTATTTACTGTAGGGGTTCCTGGTCCTATGTGTGGTTCCGTCTATGGACTGTGTACTAACTGTAGGAGTTCCTGTCCGTCTATGAATTGTGTACTTACTGTAGGGGTTCCTGTCCGTCTATGGACTGTGTACTTACTGTAGGGGTTCCTGGTCCGTCTATGAATTGTGTACTTACTGTAGGGGTTCCTGTCCGTCTATGAATTGTGTACTTACTGTAGGGGTTCCTGTCCGTCTATGGATTGTGTACTTACTGTAGGGGTTCCTGTCCGTCTATGAATTGTGTACTTACTGTAGGGGTTCCTGTCCGTCTATGGATTGTGTACTTACTGTAGGAGTTCCTGTCCGTCTATGGATTGTGTACTTACTGTAGGGGTTCCTGTCCGTCTATGAATTGTGTACTTACTGTAGGGGTTCCTGTCCGTCTATGAATTGTGTACTTACTGTAGGGGTTCCTGTCCGTCTATGAATTGTATACTTACTGCTGTAGGGGTTCCTGTCCGTCTATGGACTGTGTACTTACTGTAGGGGTTCCTGGTCCGTCTTTGGATTGTGTACTTACTGTAGGGGTTCCTGTCCGTCTATGGACTGTGTACTTACTGTAGGGGTTCCTGTCCGTCTATGGACTGTGTACTAACTGTAGGGGTTCCTGTCCGTCTATGGACTGTGTACTTACTGTAGGAGTTCCTGTCCGTCTATGGACTGTGTACTTACTGAAGGGGTTCCTGTCCGTCTATGAATTGTGTACTTACTGTAGGGGTTCCTGTCCGTCTATGGATTGTGTACTTACTGTAGGGGTTCCTGTCCGTCTATGTATTGTGTACTTACTGTAGGGGTTCCTGGTCCGTCTATAGACTGTGTACTTACTGTAGGGGTTCCTGTCCGTCTATGGATTGTGTACTTACTGTAGGAGTTCCTGTCCGTCTATGAATTGTGTACTTACTGTAGGGGTTCCTGTCCGTCTATGGATTGTGTACTTACTGTAGGAGTTCCTGTCCGTCTATGAATTGTGTACTTACTGTAGGGGTTCCTGTCCGTCTATGGATTGTGTACTTACTGTAGGGGTTCCTGTCCGTCTATGTATTGTGTACTTACTGTAGGGGTTCCTGGTCCGTCTATAGACTGTGTACTTACTGTAGGGGTTCCTGTCCGTGTATGGATTGTGTACTTACTGTAGGGGTTCCTGTCCGTCTATGGACTGTGTACTTACTGTAGGGGTTCCTGTCCGTCTATGGACTGTGTACTTACTGTAGGGGTTCCTGTCCGTCTATGGACTGTGTACTTACTGTAGGAGTTCCTGTCCGTCTATAGACTGTGTACTTACTGTAGGGGTTCCTGTCCGTCTATGGACTGTGTACTTACTGTAGGGGTTCCTGTCCGTCTATGGATTGTGTACTTACTGTAGGAGTTCCTGGTCCATCTATGAATTGTGTACTTACTGTAGGGGTTCCTGTCCGTCTATGAATTGTGTACTTACTGTAGGGGTTCCTGTCCGTCTATGGATTGTGTACTTACTGTAGGAGTTCCTGTCCGTCTATAGACTGTGTACTTACTGTAGGGGTTCCTGTCCGTCTATGGATTGTGTACTTACTGTAGGGGTTCCTGTCCGTCTATGGACTGTGTACTAACTGTAGGGGTTCCTGTCCGTCTAGGACTGTGTACTTACTGTAGGGGTTCCTGTCCGTCTATGGATTGTGTACTTACGGTAGGGGTTCCTGGTCCATCTATGAATTGTGTACTTACTGTAGGGGTTCCTGTCCGTCTATGGATTGTGTACTTACGGTAGGGGTTCCTGTCCGTCTATGGACTGTGTACTAACTGTAGGGGTTCCTGTCCGTCTATGAATTGTGTACTAACTGTAGGGGTTCCTGTCCGTCTATGGATTGTGTACTTACTGTAGGAGTTCCTGTCCGTCTATGGACTGTGTACTTACTGTAGGGGTTTCTGTCCGTCTATGAATTGTGTACTTACTGTAGGGGTTCCTGGTCCGTCTATGAATTGTGTACTTACTGTAGGAGTTCCTGTCCGTCTATGGACTGTGTACTTACTGTAGGGGTTCCTGTCCGTCTATGGACTGTGTACTTACTGTAGGGGTTCCTGTCCGTCTATGAATTGTGTACTTACTGTAGGGGTTCCTGGTCCGTCTATGAATTGTGTACTTACTGTAGGAGTTCCTGTCCGTCTATGGACTGTGTACTTACTGTAGGGGTTCCTGTCCGTCTATGGACTGTGTACTTACTGTAGGGGTTCCTGTCCGTCTATGGACTGTGTACTTACTGTAGGAGTTCCTGGTCCGTCTATGGATTGTGTACTTACTGAAGGAGTTCCTGGTCCGTCTATGAATTGTGTACTTACTGAAGGAGTTCCTGGTCCGTCTATAGACCGTGTACTTACTGTAGGGGTTCCTGTCCGTCTATGAATTGTGTACTTACTGAAGGAGTTCCTGGTCCGTCTATAGACTGTGTACTTACTGTAGGGGTTCCTGTCCGTCTATGAATTGTGTACTTATTGTAGGGGTTCCTGTCCGTCTATGGATTGTGTACTTACTGTAGGAGTTCCTGGTCCTCTCGGTTGTTCCGTCTATGGACTCTTCACCTATTAGACTGTTATACAGGTAGTAATCCTCAGTAGGGTCTCCTGTATAACTATTTGACAACCAGTAGGACACTCCGATCTGAAACAAACGGTCACAAAAGTCAACGACTGTTTTATTTCAGGCTATTACAATATGTGAATAACACTTTTAAAATATGGAGGCGCGACAGGTTAGTGGTAGAACATCGCCCATCACTGACGCGTTGTTGGTGCGAGTTAAGGTGTGGTATCTTTGGGCAAGATACTCAGCAGTAAATGAGCACGAGTACGTGGTTGGGTAATTCTAGAAAGGAGATTACTAGCTGTGAAACCCGAGCTTATATCAGAATGTCATGGTCTCAAAGTTACAATCGAGGTAGTAATACCGACTACAAGGTACAATCACCAGCACGCATCAGTAACACAACAGAAGTGTCAACTTAAGAAAAATAACTCCATTACAAAACAATATGGAATACGTCCAAATAAGGTACTAATGTAGTTGATGGCGACAAAAGACAACGTAACATTAAGCTGCTTATCTGGAAATCTTCAGAACCACGTTTTTGTGAATCAACTGTGATCTTTAAATAATACTTAACGGTGCGACGTGTAAATAATACTTGTGGGGTAGGCGGTACTATGTGTAAATTATGCTTGTGTAGTGTGTGTGTGTGTGGGGGGGGGGGGGGTGTTGAACGGCAATGCTACTTTCAAAAAGGGAGGTTTTAACATATAACAAAATGTTCAAGTATTTTAGAGCAATTAATTGTAGTGTCTTTGTGTGCAAGTTCATGTGATCATATGCGATCGACATTGTCAATGTAATTTTTGCTATTTGAAAGTAAG
Organism: Mimachlamys varia; assembly: GCA_947623455.1. NCBI lineage: Eukaryota > Metazoa > Mollusca > Bivalvia > Pectinida > Pectinidae > Mimachlamys > Mimachlamys varia. Next base: position 2,085,489 of record OX392528.1, on the reverse strand, counting down.
ACATGGTCGATATACATGTAACTTGAAGTAAACAAAAAGGCAATAACACCGTTATGACATATCCTGACAGCTTACCCCTAGGTGCTGGTCAAAATCAGACGGCAGTGAGGAGCTGGAGTAGTATATATTAGGCTGGGCGTCCATGAAGGCCGAGACGTTACCGACGTTGACCGGGAGGTCCAGTGTCTGTCCTGTAGGGTACAGGCTACTGTTCATACTGACCACGTTCTGTTCAAACAAATTACAAGTGTTCAGGAAGCTTTCCAAAATTAGATGTTCATAATTATACCATTGTGACGCCGTATGACACCAGTTAACAGAAATATTAATAAAGTGATTTGAGCTTAAAGTACCTGCAAATATGTTTCGTATGGGGTCGTGAAGCAACTTATCTCCAAATTTTCCGTGATAGCATTTCTTTTAATTTTCAATGAAGAAGCCTCCTCAGCACTCATCGTCTCAAGCCGGTTACAAAGGTTCTGGAAATATATAAACTAAAGCTGTTTAAACTAGAATTAATTATTAATTCCAATAATTAATATTCGTTATTGATGTATAATTTAAATATTACTACAATAAAACATGTATTGCGAGTTCTATTTGATCAAGTTTCGACAATATGTTGATGATTTTGTGAATTCCAAGAATATACTGATATATACATTGTATTATAAATTACTTATTACATTGTTTGTATTTTATTTTTTATTTCAAATCTACTTAAATAATTTTACTATGAAATTGATATAACCTGGCATATGCGTAGCATTGATATACGTATCTATTAAAAAACACAAGTGAAATAGAAGTTTATAATTGAACACAAATTCAGCATTGAACATATTTCGTTATTAGTAAGGCATATGATGTTAATCGTGTACGTCGGATTCCATTTCGTATCAGCTTTGTGAAATGAAATGAAATTAATTTTCCTGCCTCGACGAACTTTTTGCGAGTTCCACGCACGGTGGTCACCAGTTACATAAAAGTCATCATAAAGCGAAAACGTTTAAACATTTCCCTCATTTTTAAAACTTTTGATATACTTTAATGTATTCGCAGGTGTGTAATGTTGATGAGAAATATGAGGAATTGTGTATAACGGATATTTACCTTTAATGCGACCTGTGCCTCGGGTGTAGTAGGGTCGAAGTCCTCGTCCCACCCTGCCACCCCATCACAGTACGTGGCGGACTTAAAGTTACACGAACTTAAGTCTTTCCGGTCGATACCCCATACCAGGTATACGGTTGCATATTCCTCCTCAAAGCTCCTCTCGAAGCTGTAGTAGTGCATGCGTGATGCACGCCCGTAGTTGTGAGATGCACGGTAGATCTGTAGCTGTAAATACAAATTTCCGAATAATTTTTCCATCTTAATTACCATCAGAATAAGAAATACTATTATGCACAGCTAATTAAATAACTTAAGTTCTCTAAATTTAAGGAAACATTTTTCCAATAATTATGTTGTCGTTTCGCTTTCAGTGTATTACCTGTTGTGAATCTGGTTCCAGGTTTGAAGCACTCCACATAAAGAAACAGGAAACACAGAGAAATAGCAAAGGTACGATAACTCTTACAGCACGATGCGTCAAAAAATCGTAAAATCCATTTTTCAGAAACATGACGATTTTGTTACGGTGTTCAAAATTTTTCTTAGTCCTTGGTGTCATGGATGCTTTTTGAATATCAGAGCATGACGAATCACTAGATGCTGGACGACTAGTAGAAGATTCTGAAGACGTCTGTACTTTATCACAGTTCGGTATACTGAAATCAGGTTTTAGACTGTCTGGACTGTTTGCTCCATTTCCATCTGATTTCTTCCTCTTGCACTTCTTTGTACATGGTCCACACACTTTATCCCAGAGAGGTTTCACCTTTTGTGAATACAACATTATTACAGTGGGGAAGTAGAGGAGGTCACAAAGATAATTTACAAATACTAGAATACCAGAAAATATTCCAAACGAGCACACTGGTAGCAGAGGCGAGAGGCCGCTTACCAGGAATGCAGTCATCGTTGTGAGGGAGGTGACGAAGGTCGTTTTCGCTGCCTTCCTGTAACAGTCGGACAGTCTGTGGGCTTTACTTGGATACACCGTGTGGCCTGTCAGTCGCCACGTGTCGTAGAAGATAAAGACATCGTCGGCACCGATACCCAAGATGATAAACATGGAAATGACGTGGAAAAACCCAAAGTATTCATAATTCAAGATAAACCTATAGATGAGGTTCGTCAACAGAAAGCTGGTAAGTATACTGAAGATTCCCAAAAACGTAATAAAAAACGAAGCAGTCTGGAACCACATAAAGACGAGGATAAATAAGAAGCTTCCAACAGCGAGAAGCATATCTCTAAGGGCCTGATCAACGACGTCGTGATCAAACAGCAGCGTGCTGATGTAGTAGAGAGACATTTTACCTGACAGGAGATGATCACGGAGGTTTTCCATCTCCGGTTTTACCGAGGACACCAGAAACGTTTCCAACTTGGTTTTGTCATTCGTGCCTCTCAGAGGCCATCCTAGTTTATAAAAGAATCTGGTTTTAGAGGATCTCAATACGCCATCACATAGATCGAGTCCTTTCTCTATGAAGAACTGTACGTAATCCTTGGTTGCGTTGTGAGTTGTTGACTCACACAAAACGCCGTGAATGTTACTGAACGTGGGGTCATAGAACACGGCACTGGAGGAGTTGAAGGTTCCGTCAAACAGCCTGAGAACGGACGAGGGTTTGTGGCACTCGGTACCGCTGGCGACGTAACAGAAGAATACCTGGTAGTATCTGATGTTAAACATCCTCTCCTCCGCTTCCTGTAGGAGCTGGAGGTTAGCACGGCTGAAGATGTCGTAGTTGGGTACTTCCAGTATGACCTCGACAAGGTCCCCCACGTAGCCGTTGTAGTAGGCTGGTTGTGCGGCTCCTGTCAGAGGTCTCCACACTTTGCCAGCGTAAGAATCCTTGCTCCTCCATGCTAGATCCTGCGTGCGCGTGTTGTCTTTGTTGAGGAGCAATGGCATCGTCTTGAACTCAATCGGGAAAACATCATTACCGGTGACAACCAGACACACGGTCGCTATTATCACAGTAATATGGAAAGACGACGCCAAAACTGGAAAAAATATACATCAATTTTAATTATCTGGAAAATTTGATTTTATTGCACAAAACAAAATTAATGTAGTTTCTAAATGTATTGTGATTAAGACTGAAGTAATCCAATAACTCAACAGATATCAGTACTTACCAAAAGCTATAATAGGAAAGCGGTTTATAAATATGCAGTACCCTAGAATGGGAGCGTGTCCACCATCGTGTGGGCTGTCTTCAGTCATTACAAATGTCTTGAATAAGGATGCCCGATTTCTACACCAGCGTGTAGTTTCGTCTGTTTAAGTAAAGAACTGTTTGGGACTTGTTGCGCGGTCCGAGAGCTGCTCTTGCGACCGTGGTTGTAATACTTTGTCATTATGACCAGCAAGTATTCATTAGGGTTTATAGCTCGGTGTAATCCTTCAGTGTTTGTGTTTCGGGCTGTTACAGCGTTTATGTAACGGGTCTAGGATAGTATACTACCTGTAATAGGTGTAGTAAACAATGGAGAGAGACTTGACCAGTGATTGTGTCTTTAACGCTAGACCGCCATAAACACACGGTTGTCGATGATAACAAAGGGCAGACGGCACTTAATAGCTTCACTCCCAGCACTTCCTACACTGGTACCTATATCTAAACATGTTACCTTTTAAGTGTGAAACTGGGTAGTAATCCTAAACTTTATGACACAGTCGTATTATGGTATAAATGTTTTCTAAAACGGAAAAATAGCCACTTAATTCTGGGTAGTAATGCCTGACAATTTTCCGAGTAACATGTACTGCTCTTTGTAAATTTTACATGATATCCAAATGATATTTAGGTTGGAACTTTTTTATCATTACATTGGCTGGGCACAAGAGTACATCTACAGGTAGGCTTAGTCCCCACACAATGAATGTTTGTTCATACAAAGTTCAACTACTAGCCCATTTGATATCCGTTAATTCTAAAGGATTGGTATAATCTGAAAAGTATGTCAATCCATTAAATATAATGTGCTGTAATCATACCTTGAATTACCTTAAAGTTGGATTTGATTTTGCTTTTATTTCTTCTTTGGTGAAGGATTTTATTGAATACTTTTTTGTGTTTGTGTTTGTAATATATTGCAATACCTATGAGGTATACTGATTTTATTCCATTACGGTACCTATAAAGCATTTTCATAGAATTTTAGACTAGTACAGTACCTATGCAGTTCTATACTGTAAATATGAAGTATATGATTTAAGTGTTTTAGCTACATTTTGTAATAATAACCTTCCTGCTTTTTTATTATATCTACAAATATAGAGAATACCGAAACGTCAACAAAACCATAATGAGAACTCAGAATCGATTAAACAAGAGGCAAAATACGAACAAGGGAAAGATTCATATGAAGACCCTTGTGGAACATTCAGAGAAAGTGTTTTTCTCCTGCCCACACAACTCCAACAACCCAGGTGGAGTATAAAATGGTCTGGGGTGGATGTTGCAGTATCTGTGATGTAGCATTCAAGTGTGGTGGCACTATAAAAGATGCCGTTGGAAACACGGTCCCACTATAAACAGAACACAATTCATCTCCAGCATACACGCATACATACACACACATATATGGAGATATTAGCCAGGTGGTATAGGACAAGTAGTTAGCGCCCGATAAGGCAGCTCCTGCGAACTCCTCAGAATTGTATATGATAGAACTGTATGTGTTAATTGTATTGATTGTATAAGAATTGTATATCTATGTACTATAAAGCGCTTTAGAGTGGCTTATGTTAGCTAGATAGGGCGCTATATCAAATATTGTATATTATTATTATAAAAGACTATGTGTTCCGGAAGAGTAAGCGTCTTCTGCTTCATCCACGAAACCCGCCGTGTAAATCTTTGTCACATCCAAGTAAACATCCAGTCCTCGAAATGAGAATCGATTTATCATTGTCAATCACAACAAGTCGGCACACGAATGAGCATACTCAAAAACGTCCATTTTCACATCACTTAAAGATACATAATATTTCTCAACGAAACAAAGATGGCGACCATAGAACTTGCCCAAAGTTCTGCATCTCTCGAATCACTGTGTTGTTAGTTTGTTTGTCAGCAATCGACATCGATCACAAAAATCACGATAGTTAGAGCAAGTCCTAGAATAATTAATCAACTGCAGCATGTAAACATAGATTGGAGAAGCTGGGATGTTACTATCAAGAACTACTATCTAACTACTGTCTCATTCGCAAGTCAAAACACAACAGGGAACATATCCAGACAAGCATGAAATAACTGATAAATATTTATATGTCATTTAGTATGTAATTTTGTTAACACATTCTGTTGTTTATTTCTTACAAAAACAATAACTAGGATCAACAACTACGTGCAGCTTACATCTATTCTTGCAACGTTGCATTACCGCAGTAGTCTTGATTTAGCTGAGTGATGTGAACTGACGGTTCACATCGGAATTATTTCAATTTCAAATATTCAACTTGATCAATGATCAGCTTATTACAATACAATGTATTGAATACAATATCACATAGTTATAGGAAGTATGGAATAGATAACTACTTACAAAATGCACACCATGGGTAGTTGGCTATAAACTTGCAGTAACGTAGAGGTGTTTTGTGGAGATCATCGTTGGCAGATTTACTGAGCGACACCCCTTCTTCCCTCGTCCCATTATAGCCCATTACTCCAACCTTTGAGGATGCTTTCTGGAAATTTGTGGATTTCTTCTTTTTCTTTTTAGTACGTTTTGGTTGATCATCAATAAGACACTTCTCCGTAAAACTGCCCTTAGTCTCTAAATTGATGAAGAATTCAGGTGACTCCATCACTCCAATCCTTTCAGTTGGTGTAAGGACGTCCGCGCTGGTTGTTGTCCGCGATGTTAACTTTACTCATTCAGCTAGTGGTGGGACGTCCGCGCTGGTTGTTGTCCGCGATGTTAACTTTTCTCATTCAGCTGGTGTTGGGACGTCCGCGCTGGATGTTGTCCGCGATGTTTACTTTTCTCATTCAGCTGGTGTTGGGACGTAAGCGCTGGTTGTTGTCCGCGATGTTAACTTTTCTCATTCAGCTGGTGTTGGAACGTTAGCGCTGGGTGTTGTCCGCGATGTTAACTTTACTCTTTCAGCTGGTGGTGGAACGTCCGCGCTGGTTGTTGTCCGCGATGTTAACTTTTCTCATTCAGTTGGTGTTGGAACGTTAGCGCTGGGTGTTGTCCGCGATGTTAACTTTACTCTTTCAGCTGGTGGTGGAACGTCCGCGCTGGTTGTTGTCCGCGATGTTAACTTTTCTCATTCAGTTGGTGGTGGGACGTCCGCGCTGGTTGTTGTCCGCGATGTTAACTTTACTCATTCAGCTGGTGGCGGGACGTCCGCGCTGGTTGTTGTCCGCGATGTTAACTTTACTCATTCAGCTGGTGGTGGGACGTCCGCGCTGGTTGTTGTCCGCGATGTTAACTTTTTTCATTCAGCTGGTGGTGGGACGTCCGCGCTGGTTGTTGTCCGCGATGTTTACTTTACTCATTCAGTTGGTGGTGGGACGTCCGCGCTGGTTGTTGTCCGCGATGTTAACTTTTCTCATTCAGTTGGTGGTGGGACGTCCGCGCTGGTTGTTGTCCGCGATGTTTACTTTACTCATTCAGTTGGTGGTGGGACGTCCGCGCTGGTTGTTGTCCGCGATGTTTACTTTACTCATTCAGTTGGTGGTGGGACGTCCGCGATGGTTGTTGTCCGCGATGTTTACTTTACTCATTCAGTTGGTGGTGGGACGTCCGCGATGGTTGTTGTCCGCGATGTTTACTTTACTCATTCAGTTGGTGGTGGGACGTCCGCGATGGTTGTTGTCCGCGATGTTTACTTTACTCATTCAGTTGGTGGTGGGACGTCCGCGATGGTTGTTGTCCGCGATGTTTACTTTACTCATTCAGTTGGTGGTGGGACGTCCGCGATGGTTGTTGTCCGCGATGTTTACTTTACTCATTCAGTTGGTGGTGGGACGTCCGCGCTGGTTGTTGTCCGCGATGTTTACTTTACTCATTCAGTTGGTGGTGGGACGTCCGCGATGGTTGTTGTCCGCGATGTTTACTTTACTCATTCAGTTGGTGGTGGGACGTCCGCGCTGGTTGTTGTCCGCGATGTTTACTTTACTCATTCAGTTGGTGGTGGGACGTCCGCGATGGTTGTTGTCCGCGATGTTTACTTTACTCATTCAGTTGGTGTTGGGACGTCCGCGCTGGTTGTTGTCCGCGATGTTTACTTTACTCATTCAGTTGGTGGTGGGACGTCCGCGCTGGTTGTTGTACAATTACAAGTATGACATTAATTGTAACGTTACGGACATTGTCCCTTGTATGTTAATATGTTCGTTATAGATTCGATCTGTTAGGTTTAGAGACTGGATTTACCGAAACAAAATTATAATCCTACAAGCAAGATTATGAATTAAGTTTTGAATTGCTGTCCGTATTAGTATGGGTCTGTTCGTTATAATCTATTGTTAATCGGTTTGATCATTGAGAATGAGTATCGTTAACATATCACGTCTTGGACCAACCCCAGGAAAATTCAAATGTATCAGGGGTTGATTATCATAATCATCGTTTTATCGAAGGTTTTCCTTCTGGGCTTGCGGAAATGATATCAGTGTATGAAATAAAGAAGGATAGAATGGAAATTGTGTGCCGCGTGTATTATTCCATCATTCGGTTATTTAATTGTGTGCCGCGTGTATCCATCATTCGGTTATTTAATTGTGTGCCGCGTTAATTATTCCATCATTCGGTTATTTAATTGTGTGCCGCGTGTATTATTCCATTATTTTAGTGTTAAGTATTGTACCGTGTTTATTATTCCTTTATTTGTGTGTTAAATTGTTTACCTTGTTAATTATTCCATCATTCGGTTATTTAATTGTGTGCCGCGTGTATTATTCCATTATTTTAGTGTTAAGTATTGTACCGTGTTTATTATTCCTTTATTTGGGTGTTAAATTGTTTACCTTGTTAATTATTCCATCATTCGGTTACTTAATTGTGTGCCGCGTTAATTATTCCATCATTCGGTTATTTAATTGTGTGCCGCGTTAATTATTCCATCATTCGGTTATTTAATTGTGTGCCGCGTGTATTATTCCATTATTTTAGTGTTAAGTATTGTACCGTGTTTATTATTCCTTTATTTGGGTGTTAAATTGTATGCCGCGTTAATTATTCCATCATTCGGTTATTTAATTGTGTGCCGCGTGTATTATTCCATTATTTTAGTGTTAAGTAGTGTACCGTGTTTATTATTCCTTTATTTGGGTGTTAAATTGTTTACCTTGTTAATTATTCCATCATTCGGTTATTTAATTGTGTGCCGCGTGTATTATTCCATTATTTTAGTGTTAAGTATTGTACCGTGTTTATTATTCCTTTATTTGTGTGTTAAATTGTTTACCTTGTTAATTATTCCATCATTCGGTTATTTAATTGTGTGCCGCGTGTATTATTCCATTATTTTAGTGTTAAGTATTGTATCGTGTTGATTATTTCGTTATTCGTTATTCTAGGGCTTGCTCTGAATATCGAGATTTTCGTGATAGATGTCAACTGCTGACGAACAAACTTACGGCACAGGAATTCAAGAGATGCAAGTTGATGAAGACTATGGCCAAGTTTTATGGTCGCCATCTTGATCTCATCGAAAAATATTCTGTATCTTTGTGTGATATGAAGATGGACGTTTTTGAGTTTGTTTATTAGTGTGCTTACTTGTAGCGATCGACCATGATGAGTCGGTTCTCATTTTGAGGATTGATGCTTACTTGGATGTGACCACGATTTACATGGCGGGTGTCGTTGATGAAGCAGAAGACGCTTACTCTTCCGTCGTATTCTCTTGTACTTTTTCGAGGGTTTCCATGTAAATCTTTCCTTTGTTCCTATTTTGCCTCTAGTTCAATCGATTTTCAGTAGGGATTATTGTTTTGTTGACGCTTTAGTATTCTCTGATTATCTTTTTTCATTATGTGGGCGTAATTGTGTACCACATTTATTATCCCCTCGCGACGAAAGTCGGAGAGGGGATATAGCGTTCCGTTCGTACGTACGTATGTTCACTTTTTGTCAGCACTCTTGCGACTTCATTTTTGAACGGATTCTGACCAAACTTCATATATGGATCCAGCATGGGAATACCTCGAATGAGTTCCTGTTTCAGGGTGCCAAGGTCAAGGTCAGCGTTACTATTTATAGAAAATCTTTGTCAGCACTCTTGCAACTTCATTTCTGAACGGATCCTGACCAAACTTCATATATGGATCCAGCATGGGAATACCTCGAATGAGTTCCTGTTTCAGGGTGCAAAGGTCACGGTCATCGTTACTATTTATAGAAAATCTTTGTCAGCACTCTTGCAACTTCATTTCTGAACGGATCCTGACCAAACTTCATATATGGATCCAGCATGGGAATACCTCGAATGAGTTCCTGTTTCAGGGTGCCAAGGTCAAGGTCAGCGTTACTATTTATAGAAAATCTTTGTCAGCGCTCTTGCGACTTCATTTTGAATGGATCCTGACCAAACTTTACATACGGGTCCAGCATAGGAATACCTCGAATGAGTTCCTGTTTCAGGGTGCCAAGGTCAAGGATAAGGTCAGCGTTACTATTTATAGAAAATCTTTGACAGCACTCTTGCGACTTCATTTTTGAATGGATCCTGACCAAACTTCATATACGAGTTCAGCATGGTAATACCTCAAACGAGTTTGTGTTTCAGGGTGACAAGGTCAAGGTCACCATTACTATTTATAGAAAATCTATGTCAGCACTCTTGCAACTTCATTTCTGAACGGATCCTGACCAAACTTCATATATGGGTTATTTCATTGTCCTGCAATAACCCCAACCCCCTTTTTGCGGCATAGTTCAGGTGTTAGCACGCGAGGGGATTTGTTTCGCTTGCGATGCCTTGTTATTCCATTGTTATGGTTTGAAATTGTGTACCGCGTTTATTATTCCATTATCATGGTGTTAAAATTTTGTACCGCGTTTATTGTTCAATCCATCGGTTATTTAATTGTATTCCACGTGTATTATTCCATTAATTTATTGTTAAATTTTGTACCGTGTTTATTATCCCAACATTTAGGTTAGAAATTGTGTACCGCGTTTATTATCCCAACATTTAGGTTAGAAATTGTGTACCGCGTTTATTATCCCATTATTTAGGTTAGAAATTGTTTACCGCGATTATTATCCCATTTTTTAGAAATTGCGTACAGCGTTTATTATCCCATCATTTAGGTTAGAAATTGTGTACCGCGATTATTATCCCATCATTTAGGTTAGAAATTGTGTACCGCGATTATTATCCCATTATTTAGAAATTGTGTATAGCGTTTATTATCCCATCATTTAGGTTAGAAATTGTGTACCGCGTTTATTATCCCATTATTTAGGTTAGAAATTGTTTACCGCGATTATTATCCCATTTTTTAGGTTAGAAGTTGTGTACCGCGATTATTATCCCATCATTTAGGTTAGAAATTGTGTACCGCGATTATTATCCCATTATTTAGAAATTGTGTATAGCGTTTATTACATGTATTCCTATATTTTAGTCTTAAATTGTGTACCGCATTTAATACCCAATTATTTAGAAATGGTGTAACGCGATTACTATCCCCTTATTTAGAAATTGTGAACCCCGTTTATTACATGTATTCCTTTATTTTGGTGTTAAGTTGTGTACCGCATTTATTATCCCATCATTTAAGTAAGAAATTGTGTACCGCGATTATTATCCCATCATTTAGAAGTTGTGTACCGCGTTTATTATCCCATCATTTAGAAATTGTGTACCGTGTTTATTATCCCATCATTTAGGTTAGAAATAGTGTACCGCGTTTATTATCCCATCATTTAGAAATTGTGTACCGTGTTTATTATCACATCATTTAGAAATTGTGTACCGCGTTTATTATCCCATCATTTAGAAATTGTGTACCGTGTTTATTATCACATCATTTAGAAATTGTGTCCCGCGTTTATTATCCCATCATTTAGAAATTGTGTACCGCGTTTATTATCCCATCATTTAGAAATTGTGTACCGTGTTTATTATCCCATCATTTAGAAGTTGTGTACCGCGTTTATTATACCATCATTAAGAAATTGTGTACCGCGATTATTATCCCATTATTTAGAAATTGTGTACAGCGTTTATTATCCCATCATTTAGGTTAGAAGTTGTGTACCGCGTTTATTATCCCATCATTTAGGTTAGAAGTTGTGTATCGCGTTTATTATCCCATCATTTAGGTTAGAAGTTGTGTATCGCGTTTATTACCCCATCATTAAGAAATAGTGTACAGCGTTTATTACATGTATTCAATTATTTTTGCGTGTACCGCGTTAAGTATCCCATCATTAAGGTTAGAAATTGTGTACCGCGTTTATGACATGTATTCCTATATTTGGGTGTTTAATTGTGAACTGTGTTTATGACATGTATTCCTTTATTTGGATGTTTAATTGTGTACTGTGTTATTACATGTATTCCTTTATTTGGGTGTTTAATTGTGAACTGTGTTTATGACATGTATTCCTTTATTTGGATGTTTAATTGTGTACTGAGTTTATTACACGTATTCCTTTATTTGGGTGTTTAATTGTGAACTGTGTTTATGACATGTATTCCTTTATTTGGATGTTTAATTGTGAACTGTGTTTATTACATGTATTCCTTTATTTGGGTGTTTAATTGTGTACTGCGTATATGACAAGTATTCCTTTATTTGGGTGTTTAATTGTGTTCTGCGTTATTACATGTATTCCTTTATTTGGGTGTTTAATTGTGAACTGTGTTTATGACATGTATTCCTTTATTTGGATGTTTAATTGTGTACTGCGTTTATTATACGTATTCCTTTATTTGGGTGTTTAATTGTGTTCTGCGTTTATGACATGTATTCCTTTATTTGGATGTTTAATTGTGTACTGCGTTATTATACGTATTCCTTTATTTGGGTGTTTAATTGTGTACTGCGTTTATGACATGTATTCCTTTATTTGGATGTTTAATTGTGTTCTGCGTTATTACATGTATTCCTTTATTTGGATGTTTAATTGTGCACTGCGTTATTATACGTATTCCTTTATTTGGGTGTTTAATTGTGCACTGCGTTATTATACGTATTCCTTTATTTGGGTGTTTAATTGTGCACTGCGTTATTACATGTATTCCTTTATTTGGGTGTTTAATTGTGTACTGCGTTATTACACGTATTCCTTTATTTGGGTGTTTAATTGTGTACTGCGTTATTACATGTATTCCTTTATTTGGGTGTTTAATTGTGTACTGCGTTATTACATGTATTCCTTTATTTGGGTGTTTAATTGTGTACTGCGTTATTACACGTGTTCCTTTATTTTGGTGTTTAATTGTGTTCTGCGTTATTACACGTATTCCTTTATTTGGGTGTTTAATTGTGCACTGCGTTATTACACGTATTCCTTTATTTGGGTGTTTAATTGTGTACTGCGTTATTACATGTATTCCTTTATTTGGGTGTTTAATTGTGTACTGCGTTATTACACGTGTTCCTTTATTTTGGTGTTTAATTGTGTTCTGCGTTATTACACGTATTCCTTTATTTGGGTGTTTAATTGTGCACTGCGTTATTACACGTATTCCTTTATTTGGGTGTTTAATTGTGTTCTGCGTTATTACACGTGTTCCTTTATTTGGGTGTTTAATTGTGTTCTGCGTTATTACACGTGTTCCTTTATTTGGGTGTTTAATTGTGCACTGCGTTATTACACGTATTCCTTTATTTGGGTGTTTAATTGTGTACTGCGTTATTACACGTGTTCCTTTATTTGGGTGTTTAATTGTGTACTGCGTTATTACACGTATTCCTTTATTTGGGTGTTTAATTGTGTACTGCGTTATTAAACGTGTTCCTTTATTTGGGTGTTTAATTGTGTACTGCGTTATTACACGTGTTCCTTTATTTGGGTGTTTAATTGTGTACTGCGTTATTACACGTATTCCTTTATTTGGGTGTTTAATTGTGTACTGCGTTATTAAACGTGTTCCTTTATTTGGGTGTTTAATTGTGTACTGCGTTATTACACGTGTTCCTTTATTTGGATGTTTAATTGTGTATGTATTCCTTTATTTGGATGTTTAATTGTGTACTGCGTTTATTATTCTTTATTTTTGATGTTAAATCCACAGACGTGCGTTTGAACAATTTCCTGTAAATTGCCATTTGTAAACAAAATCATAAATAATATGATCAATAGTTTATATCATTGGTTTTACTGTGTTCTGTTCTTTGTAGTCAAATACCTACGTGTAACTCGGTCTATATTTTGGAGAAAGGAAACAACCTATAGCATTTACCTGTAGGCGGGTGATATACCATAACGTATTGTACATACAGCACCGTATACATTTACCTGTAGCCGGGTGATATACCATAACGTATTGTACATACAGCACCATATACATTTACCTGTAGGCGGGTGATATACCATAACGTATTGTACATACAGCACCATATACATTTACCTGTAGCCGGGTGATATACCATAACGTATTGTACATACAGCACCATATACATTTACCTGTAGCCGGGTGATATACCATAACGTATTGTACATACAGCACCGTATACATTTACCTGTAGCCGGGTGATATACCATAACGTATTGTACATATAGCACCATATACATTTACCTGTAGCCGGGTGATATACCATAACGTATTGTACATACAGCACCATATACATTTACCTGTAGCCGGGTGATATACCATAACGTATTGTACATACAGCACCATATACATTTACCTGTAGCCGGGTGATATACCATAACGTATTGTACATACAGCACCATATACATTTACCTGTAGCCGGGTGATATACCATAACGTATTGTACATACAGCACCATATACATTTACCTGTAGCCGGGTGATATACCATAACGTATTGTACATACAGCACCATATACATTTACCTGTAGCCGGGTGATATACCATAACGTATTGTACATACAGCACCATATACATTTACCTGTAGCCGGGTGATATACCATAACGTATTGTACATACAGCACCATATACATTTACCTGTAGCCGGGTGATATACCATAACGTATTGTACATACAGCACCATATACATTTACCTGTAGCCGGGTGATATACCATAACGTATTGTACATACAGCACCATATACATTTACCTGTAGCCGGGTGATATACCATAACGTATTGTACATACAGCACCATATACATTTACCTGTAGGCGGGTGATATACCATAACGTATTGTACATACAGCACCATATACATTTACCTGTAGCCGGGTGATATACCATAACGTATTGTACATACAGCACCATATACATTTACCTGTAGCCGGGTGATATACCATAACGTATTGTACATACAGCACCATATACATTTACCTGTAGCCGGGTGATATACCATAACGTATTGTACATACAGCACCATATACATTTACCTGTAGCCGGGTGATAAACCATAACGTATTGTACATACAGCACCATATACATTTACCTGTAGCCGGGTGATATACCATAACGTATTGTACATACAGCACCATATACATTTACCTGTAGCCGGGTGATATACCATAACGTATTGTACATACAGCACCGTATACATTTACCTGTAGCCGGGTGATAAACCATAACGTATTGTACATACAGCACCGTATACATTTACCTGTAGCCGGGTGATAAACCATAACGTATTGTACATACAGCACCATATACATTTACATGTAGCCGGGTGATATACCATAACGTATTGTACATACAGCACCATATACATTTACCTGTAGCCGGGTGATATACCATAACGTATTGTTCATACAGCACCATATACATTTACCTGTAGCCGGGTGATATACCATAACGTATTGTACATACAGCACCGTATACATTTACCTGTAGCCGGGTGATAAACCATAACGTATTGTACATACAGCACCATATACATTTACATGTCAACTATCAACTTTATTAGAACAATATTGGTCTAATACATTTCTCTTAATTGTTCAACATCAAGTCAAACTGTATATCTTCTTGCGATATATAACAGATAATTGCTGTACTGTTTTATGAACACAGTTGGCGAGATTGCTGTACTGTTTTATGAACACAGTTGGCGAGATTGCTGTACTGTTTTACGAACATATTTGACGAGATTGCTGTTCTGTTTTATGAACACATTTGGCGAGATTGCTGTTCTGTTTTATGAATATAGTTGGCGAGATTGCTGTACTGTTTTATGAACATACATGGCGAGATTGCTGTACCGTTTTATGCATAAACATGGTGAGATTGCTGTACTGTTTTATGCATATACATGGCGAGATTGTTGTACTGTTTTATGAACACAGTTGGCGAGATTACTGTACTGTTTTATGTATATACATGGCGAGATTGCTGTACTGTTTTATGCATATACATGGCGAGATTGTTGTACTGTTTTATGAACACAGTTGGCGAGATTACTGTACTGTTTTATGTATATACATGGCGAGATTGCTGTACTGTTTTATGCATATACATGGCGAGATTGCTGTACTGTTTTATGAACACAGTTGGCGAGATTGCTGTACTGTTTTATGAATATAGTTAGCGAGATCACTGTTCTATTTTAAGAACATACATGCATGGCGAATAAAGTTGGCGATATCGCTGAACCGTTTTATGAACATACCGTACATGGTGATATTGCTGTACTATTTTATAAACATACATGGCGAGATTGTTGTATTGTTTTATCAATATAGTTAGCGAGATCGCTGTACTGTTTTATGAATATGCATGTAGTTGGCGAGATCGCTGTACGGTTTTATGAATATGCATGTAGTTGGCGAGATCACTGTACTGAAGTATGAATATGCATGTAGTTGGCGAGATCGCTGTACTGAAGTATGAATATGCATGTAGTTGGCGAGATCGCGGTACTGTAGTATGAATATGCATGTAATTGGCGAGATCGCGGTACTGTAGTATGAATATGCATGTAGTTGGCGAGATCGCTGTATTGTAGTATGAAAATGCATGTAGTTGGCGAGATCGCGTACTGTTTTATGAATGTGCATGTAGTTTGCGAGATCGCTGTACTATAGTATGAATATGCATTTAGTTGGCGAATTCGCGGTACTATAGTATGAATATGCATTTAGTTGGCGAGATCGCGTACTGTTTTATGAATGTGCATGTAGTTTGCGAGATCGCTGTACTATAGTATGAATATGCATGTAGTTTGCGAGATCGCTGTACTATAGTATGAATATGCATTTAGTTTGCGAGATCGCTGTACTGTTTTATCAATATGCATGTAGTTGGCGAGATCGCGGTACTATAGTATGAATATGCATGTAGTTTGCGAGATTGCGGTTCTATAGTATGAATATGCATTTAGTTGGCGAGATCGCGGTACTATAGTATGAATATGCATTTAGTTGGCGAGATCGCGTACTGTTTTATGAATGTGCATGTAGTTTGCGAGATCGCTGTATTGTAGTATGAATATGCATGTAGTTGGCAAGATCGCTGTACTGTAGTATGAATATGCATTTAGTTGGCGAGATCGCGGTACTATAGTATGAATATGTATGCATATATAGTTGACGATATCGCTACTGTTTTATGAACAAAGTAGGCGAGAACACAACCAAATATATAATTTGTATTCTGGCCAGAAATTGTATAAAGATTTGAAGTAAGTTGTTCGTGTTACCTGGAGACTAAAGAATCAGGAAAAGTGACCAAAATCAATTTTACAATATTTACAACGTTTAATGTCATTACTGTGTAAGCATTTAACCAAACAAGACAGTTACATATACTATTGTACTAGTTCTAGTCAGTATACGTAAGTACATGCAGTGTCAATGATTGCTTTAGAAGCTTATATCCGACACACTTCAAGGAACTCTGTGAAAGAGACAGGCAATCCGAAGTTATTGTTGCTGTACATGTCCGTCTATCTTCTTCGGCCTTTCAGTTTCTTCGTGGACTTTCGCGACTTAGGCGATTTTTTGGGCGATCTCTTAGATTTTGGCGAAGTTTTCTCCTCTCTGGAAGAACCTTTCCTTTTAGAAGGTGAGGTTTTACCACCATATTTTTTATCCTTATGACCCCTAGATTTGTCTTTTTCTTTTTTGTCCTTTCTCTTTGTGTCCCTTTTGTCTTTTTCTTTTCTCTCCTTTTTGTCCTTTTTATCTTTTTTGCTCGTATGCGTCGATTCGTCTCTTCCACCACTACCCTCTCGGTCAAACTCCGGGGCGGTTTTATCCATTCCATTTTCTACATCATCCCTGGCTCGCTTTTTCCCTATTAATAGAACATGTAAGATGTATATACTTTGTTAGTAAGAGAAGAATTTAGAGAAAAACTATATCTATATTCTACATCATCCCTGGCACGCTGCCTCCCTGTTAAGTTCGTAACAGAGAATTGTTTAAGATGCTGACGTCATGTGATCAATAGAACATGTAAGAGGTGTGGTGTTGGTTAGTACGAGAATGATTTACCACGGAACAGATCACTACAGCCTGATCCATGTAACACGACAGATCACTACAGCCTGATCCATGTAACACGACAGATCACTACAGCCTGATCCATGTAACACGACAGATCACTACAGCCTGATCCATGTAACACGACAGATCACTACAGCCTGATCCATGTAACACGACAGATCACTACAGCCTGATCCATGTAACACGACAGATCACTACAGCCTGATCCATGTAACACGACAGATCACTACAGCCTGATCCATGTAACACGACAGATCACTACAGCCTGATCCATGTAACACGACAGATCACTACAGCCTGATCCATGTAACACGGAACAGATCACTACAGCCTGATCCATGTAACACGACAGATCACTACAGCCTGATCCATGTAGCACGACAGATCACTACAGCCTGATCCATGTAACACGACAGATCACTACAGCCTGATCCATGTAACACGACAGATCACTACAGCCTGATCCATGTAACACGACAGATCACTACAGCCTGATCCATGTAACACGACAGATCACTACAGCCTGATCCATGTAACACGACAGATCACTACAGCCTGATCCATGTAACACGACAGATCACTACAGCCTGATCCATGTAACACGACAGATCACTACAGCCTGATCCATGTAACACGACAGATCACTACAGCCTGATCCATGTAACACGACAGATCACTACAGCCTGATCCATGTAACACGACAGATCACTACAGTCTGATCCATGTAACACGACAGATCACTACAGCCTGATCCATGTAACACGACAGATCACTACAGCCTGATCCATGTAACACGACAGATCACTACAGCCTGATCCATGTAACACGACAGTTGATTACTCACTCAATATTTGCGACAATAAACACCGTGTATGACCGAATCCGGAAATAGCTACTTTTCCTCTCGCTTCAGCCTGATCGGAGACCTGGACACGATAATTACAACGTTTATTTTTCAGTGTTACTGTGTATACAAACATGTTTCAAGTTGCCTCGTAATTCTACACTAATCAAACTACTCAAAACATACAAAATTACTTGGTAAGCGCTTTTAATTAAATAACAGATAATCGAGTTGTTACCTATTACCTGATAAATCTGACCTGCATTCACGTTCAATGATGAATAATATGATTTTATTGATCCTTCTTGACCAAATTTTTATTTGTTATATCATCTATGTTAGTTCCTCAGGCAGAATGCAAACTATTTTGTTGATTGAACTGTTAGAAGTACGTCAAATTTAATCAAACATTTTCCGCTGGTGTACGGGGGCTAGTAAAAGAAACAGAATGAGGTTTACGGGGATAGGTTTTTCACTGTACGGGGGATATGTATACAATCATTTAAATGATTTATATGATACAATGTATAACTTATTGTCTGTAGAAAGGACATTTTGAAGCACAGAAGTACGTCACTATATATAATATGGCTTTGTAGTTTGAGTTTCCTGTTTATCCTGCATGTTACTTATTGCCAATCTGATTGAAATACCGATCCTAATTGTCTCTCCGTTATTCTCCGCATACAACTTCCATAAGGGGTCACATCGTGGTGAGCTTGTCCATTAACCAATTGAATACCGCTTACTGGTGGACGACAAAAATTGTATAATTCTATTGTAGATAAAGTCTTATACTGCAAACATATTTTGACGAAATGACTTACTGCAGATTGCATCGTCAATTAGATAATTCGCATTGAATATGAAATACAGAAGGTTCAGATGTCATCAGAACAGGACCTCTTATGAGATGTATTCAGATCCTTATATAACGGAGTGAGAATAAGGATCTGCATTTTAATCAGACTAACGTATTGCCTACTACATATGTAATAGTGACCTGCGTAATGTGTGTGTAATAGTAACGATGACGCACGTGTTACATGTATATTATTTCTCAAAAAACTGTCATTGGTTGCAAAATCCCGTTTGCCTTTTATGAATAGTGATGATTCTCTTTCTTTAGCTACCATTATAGAACAAAAGGGGGTGACATTGGTATTAAAACTGACGGACAATTTACAGCATAGAATAAGCTCGTGAAGTACACAACAGAGCTTATTGAAAGTTTTTATTATACCCCTAGTACCTGGTCATAAGTAATGTCGCACCTTACATTTCCCCATCTAGTTTAGTGTATTTCGACCAATTTTGAAATTGTCATCATACAATAACTGCTTGACAAATTTTTTTTATGCATAATTGTAGTTTCCAAAACATATTTTTAGTGCAAATGTAGACTGTGGATTATGTTGTTGATGTGTTTAAAGGAGAAATGAAATCTGTGAACGTCTCCCCTGACGTCAGTGTTAATTTCATGGAAATAAGCTTAAGATTTGAAACCATAAAAACAATATTTTTGTATGTGTGGGCTATACAAAGGAGCAACGAACGGACAACACCACACTTAATACGCAAGAAATGCGGTAGATATCAGGTCATAAAGAGGAGCCAGGCACAATGTTTGAATCTGTCTTGATGTGTCAACAATATAAACAAATTTGGAGATTGTTTGTTAATAAGTAATCACTTTGTCTGTGCATCCCGCCCGTGGGTCTGGACATTGTGTACAACATATATTTAAAACCATGGTCAGATTTGGTTAACATTCATACCATAGTATCACACGTTCAAGGTCTACACCTTATTCATTGTTGGTTGTCATTGGTAAAAGATAAAGGTCAAAGGTCGCCGTTGATCATTTTTATATTAAAAGGTTGTGCACAAGATATTTCATGAACTCCTTGACCTAGCTTGATGTTCTCAGAATGTCACATAGCTGATGTGGTAAAGTCAAGATTAACAACAATAGTAGAAAAGAGATTGTTCAATAGAGAAACGGAATGTATTCCTCGAGTGACCCGATGTGTTCCATCTCTCCCCCAGAAGAATGTAAATTAGTTCTCATAGCTAACATCCATCTGTACTATAAAATTACAGGACATTCAACTGTATGCCTCAGTTGCTTTTAATCAGGAATGGAAATAGGTCTGCCTTGTTCCCTACATACATAAAACCGAACGATAATGTTTTTGAAGGGATACCTTCAATCGAATATAAATGTTATTACATTGTTTTCATGTTGTTCCACATTCATATGATAATAAATGATATCACCGAACACTGTGAAACGTCTTTCACAGTATATACACTTGTACAATATCATATCTAAAACTGAGTAGGGAGAAAACGGTATTTAAACAAATACGTTCGCTTTACCCCGTATTCACCTTCATTTTTCGGAGTATGTGCCCCGTACACAAACAAGCTATCCCCCCGTACACAACCCACATTTTTTAAAATACATTTTCACGTTAGTTAGATGATCACATCGGCAACTGGTTTGAAAAATCCTTAGTTTTTTTTATCTTTTTAAGTCTTTCAGAGCACAACTAACGAAATCTTGACTGTTAACTAATTTTTTTACGAGCCTGAAAAAACATTTCGTACTGGCAAATACCAGGTACTTGGCAAGCATTTTTGCTTATCCCATCGATATTACTTTACAGAATTGTCAACTATAACATTCTACTGTTACGGGATGAACTCAAAATGCATGCATGCGTAGTGTCAATGATATAAACTTACTAAAAGTGGTTAGATTCATTAGAAACTGACTTGTCCAGTTGTCTTGCGGCGAACATGGCTCGCTTCAAAAGTAGCTATTTCCGGATTCGGTCATACACGGTGATAAATCACGATATACATGTACAGTATTTACCACTGTGTGGTATTGCCACTATATCTGTATATAACCCTACCAACTAAGACGGCATTCACATAACTATAACTACAATGGACGTTGACGTCATTATTACTATGAAGTAATACATGTGTACGTTGGATACATGTAACTGACCGTCCAAAAGTGATGTTCGTCCTGTTCATTGAACAAGCATACAGGATTCATGTTGAATTATTAATTGAACAAAATTCAGAACAATAATAATGTACACCTAATTGACGTCTGATGAATTAGCATCCATATATGCAATATACAGTGTAAATCATATTCGTGGCAGGAGAATACATAAAGAAACATTAATAATTTTTTGCAAGATAATATTCAAATGTCAATTCATATGCATCGGTATATAACTCCTGATATTTATCATATTTTAGTAAATGTGTAAAGCTAATAGCAAACAACAATAAATAATTGTAAAAAGATGTTTACGATTGATATATTTCGAAGGATCGCCGGTAGAGCAGAAGGTACATGGACAGCCCGGAAAGCAGAACCCAGCCCCTTCCCCATAGGGGTCGTTCATGTCACGTGCATCTGCCATGGAAGTCTGCAGGTAACGCATCAACACTACCGTCACCAACTGCAAAAACAGACACGTGTAGTTATGGTCAGAGTGTTGTTGTACTTAGCTGATAGAAACCTCATTGAGATTCTTGAGATGAAAGGACTTCCCCGTTATTAGCCACGAGTTCGGCTCTAATGTTCATGCTGTGTTTCATGACTCTTAATATGATTTTCATTTCCACAAAGTTATGATCATCTTTATGTCGATCTTGGTGTTTAAGTACGCTTTAAGGTACTGGCCCCTGGTCAGTAACAGTAGTATAATGTGTATTAGTCTACTGTTCGTACAAATGTCAAGCATTATCTTCATTTTATTTTCAAAAAGTAACATTTCGAACAATTTCACTCTGTAAAGTGCTACTTGACTTATCAATCAACTCCTTTATTTTACTTCAGTGCCAACAACACATTCTTAACTTGACCGTAACGTTTACCGTAATTTAAACCATTATTGAACTTTGAAGAAATGTTTGAAAAACGTTTTGTCGCAAACCTGTAAAATAAAAGCCGATATGACAGACCATCCTGTGGGTACGAGGATTTTGTTTTCAAAGAAGTCCATCAGAACGTTGGAACAGCCAGTTTGGTAGAGCGTTACGCTTCCGTAGTGCACGTGCACCGATTTGTCCTTGACAGCATGATGGACACATGGACGGGGTGAAGTTACGTCACAACAACTGTAGGGAACATCGTCGGAGTAGAATAAACCCCCCTTCAGCTTCCTACAAAAAAAAAGTCGTCTAGAAATGAAAATAAAATCATATAGACTTTGAGCAAATATCTAACTAGGCTTATTGCATTTATTAGTTAATACTGCTACAGTACGCAAAACCCTGACGAGTTATGCTCGGGTCTTAAGAACTCAGTGAACACATTGAGCGATGTTAAGTAAGTTTGATCATATTCTTCTAGATTTTAGGATTTAATATTTCTATGCTGGATTCAGTAAAAAAAACAACAACAAAGAAACAAACATGCAAACAAAACACGAGCGCATCTATTTCAAGCTAAATGGAGATATTTATATAAATATCGATTGCAGAATAAAATAAAATTCAACTCAGCTTTTGTTTGATTAAGAGAAAAAAAACACTTTGATTTACATATTCACGTGTAAATATATATTATTGAACGGAACGCCATTTGTTCAATGTTCATCGCTATACAAATGTATGAGCGCAAATATGTGCTTACATATTTTACATGAACTTCTATTGTGCTTCAATAAATTTCAACATGATTATTACAGCACATAAATATGGATTCTAAAACGTTGAAGAAATAATTACATTAAAACTCATACGGTGTGGCCTTTATTTTTAACGTTAGATTGCTAAACCATAGATATGTATATTCAATTATAATACAAATCAGTGTTACATTTTGTAAAGGTTACTATGCTCTCCCACGAAAACGAATTGTTCCCTTTCCCTACCCCGTTGTAACGGGTACTGTACTGCCATCCCTTCCTTACCCAACCCTTTAAGAGTGTACATTTTGTACAACTGCATATACTACGAGTCACATACACTGCCCACATTTCCAACCCGAACACATTTTTCCGTTTACAATAATGACATGAACTTAGTGTACATGAAGGGAGTCGCCATACCGTTTAATGTCTGGGTGTTTAGTGTTCAGGAATTCTTCATTGACCCAGTTGGTGCCAAACCAGTCACTGTAGCCATTGCTGCCACAACAGTGGTATTCCTGTTGTAGTTTATCTAAGGTCACCTTCACGAACATATCCGTTTTGTACCGTTTCATCACATAGCCTAGACCATTCTGCAAGGACTCTTCGATAACAGAACGATGAGTGAAACACATCAGGCCCCCGGCCAGTAAGAACCAGACTAAAATAAAAGAGAGGAGCATGGCAAGAAAGAGAAAGTTAACACATCGCCCACTCGTGGCAGAAGTCGAACAATCGTATACGATCTTAAATGTTATGATATGTAAAATAACCACTTTGATTCCAACTGCAAGGAGAAAATGTGGCAGAAGGTCGGTGTCATATCCATCCAGCAACATCATTCTGGATTCAATCTTTATCTTCATGTAAACTGCCATGCCGATTAGAGTTATTCCAAATAAAGCGATCAAACTATTGAGTATACAAATCGCTATTGCAATCTTCTCCCTCGCTTTCGCCGATATGTTGCAGGCTATGCACATGTTTGCAACGTAAAATAGTCGAAACGTCACCAATGATACAAAATGGACGATCACATAGCTTACGGAAGTGACGTCATAATCGAAACAATGACGTACCGTCATATGGCGCGAAATTGTATGCATGTACCAAAATCCTTCAATATTCAATGCAATGACGGATGGCTGGCCTTCACTTTTTCTTTTCAATCGACAGTTCTTCCTCGCCTAACACATTTTTACACCGACACCGGAACATGTAAGAATATACATGTACACTTGTAGCTTTAAACACAAGGTTCGATAGTGTTGGATGCACAAGACTAACAAACGCCATCAGTTCCACCATATTATTCGACTGCTTCTATCGTAAAGTGACATATTCAATGACTATCATTCCGCAAGTTATTATCAAAAATGTCTGGAAAGCAAATAGCATGAAAATAAAAACTTTCTAGAGATATTTTCGCACGTGTTTTCTTGTTTTCTTCTATCGAAGCATATTTCCATAAATATCATACAAGAGCACCGCAAGCGGAGGCATGATACGCCCGTCGTTCCCAATCGGAAATATAATGGTATGGAAACAAAAAATAAAAGTTCTCACACTTTCTAGATAATATCCGAAGTTGCATCGGATACGAAGTCCCAAAGGGCCATAACTCTTGTAAATATTGTCGAATCGAACTTCCATTCAGGAAAACACATCTTCATGTGATGATGGTCAAGCCTACTGGTCAAGTTTGAAAGTCTGTAGAAGATCTCCGGACAAACAACAGTTTACGGCAGAAATGCATTTTCTGCATAATACGAAAATTTTGCAATTGCAACTATGCAATGCTGTTAAGTGAAAAGTTAAAACATCTCAACAAACCCTTTGATATATGTGAATATTATAGCTTTTCGAAGTACCCCCCGAGGAATTGAAAGAAAAAATAAATAAACAAAAAATTCTCACGTTTTCTCGTCATTTTTGACGGGTGTATAAAAATGACAATAAGGGTTTAGTTTAGCTTTCTGAATGGGTAACTAAAAATGTCATCAATGCGCGTTACAAAATAAACAAGCCATAGTAGGTCCTCGGTTTTTGTACACACACCTGTAGACTCAGATACACAGAACTCCATTTCAGCGTAGTTTCAATATCTATTCATGGCTCAGTTTGCTAGCCTTCTTTCAAAAACAAAATTCGATTAGGTTTTCTTTCGGTATAGACGGTACACCAAATCTATTTAAATTTACGTTAAAGCGAACAGTGTGTCTTTGGTTCCGAGCAAAAGTCGTCACTCAGACGTGACTGATGAAGTCATCACCATCATGCCGATTGCATGGTGTACTTACGCTCTTGTCAATTCGGAGTTAGAATACATCGTGGGAATGATAAGGATACCAAGTGGCCACCAGGGCAGTCCAATGGGGTCAACATCGAGCGTAAAAAGGGCTGCACGTCCCTTAACAGACGACAATAAACCAGTGCAAAGTCAAAGACCTGTCCGGATAGAACAGACAGAGGAGAGGACTTCACATGGTACTGAAGATAACAAGAAACTCATTAAAGACGGAGAGGTAAAGTTGTCTAAGGACACGGAGATATCTCGGCATAGACGACTGACAAAGGACGACACAAAACATACCCCATTTACAAAAGACGAGTCGAAATACACACAAGATCACAGAGATGAACCAAAGAACTTCAGGGGTGACACGTCACACGTAAGGCCACACCGACGGTACAGTCAGTATGATGTTAGGAACAGTAACGGTATCAAAAACGAGCGACTGTATGAGGAAGATGACGCAAGAGACGCAATGCTCGAAAGACGATACGGTAAACGTTCAAACGAAAAAGGAGAGAAAATAAAGCACATTGGCGATGACGATCCGGAAGTTGTAGATGAGAGTGATGACAACGATGAGTTAAGAAGACTAATAGAGAAAAGGCATCGGAGTCAGAGGTTCAATCTTCCTCCCGGACGCCGGGAACCCCCTATAGTGGCTCCACGGCATCGGACACGTCCAGAGAGGATTGCGGACAGAGAACCACGTGGTGTTAACTTTGCCTTTTGGGGCATGGATGGCGTTACATTTTGAATCACAATATTATACACTTTGGATTATTATTTAAGTCATTGTGACGATGCACGTACAGTGACGTCATAGAAGTGGTTTCTTAGTGATTTCAGTAGCGGTCACAGTAGACAGGAGAATCAGTCGCGCAGCCCATTGCCGCTATACCAGTAAGTAAAGTTTACAGTTCCAAATCAAGTTTTATTTACCGTCGGTATATATACAACAATATAATATTTGCTCTAATGAGCCATTAGAACTGACACAGCTTAATGACATTATTCGTTATAACGGTATGGTGGCATTATAGTCAGTTGGCCAGTGAAGTGGTCTGATGCAGTTGTGTTAATTACGTGGCTCGGACATCATAACATCGCCTTATAAGCACACAGCTTATAAACATTTTCTGTATTCGCTCGATTTTTATTGATAATTAAAAAGATGAGAAATATAATTAGAACTACTATATAGATCTGAAAAAAACATACAAAGACACAGTGATTACTTGTTGTGTCCATTGCCCAGTTTAATTTTCCATGTCTACAGTTGTTTATGTAAAACGAGGTCCATTTATATTTATTATATAACTGACCCGTTCAGTCATGTCATACGGACATGTCATAACTATGGTATTACACACGTGCAATAACACTATTGTGACGCCATAAACAAATGACGTCTTTATGACGTCATATGATTGTCTCAGTATATAGTAAATTTGCCTTTCTTTGAGAGTTTTGGTGTATTTTCTCATAAATATAAGTTATGTGATGAATAGAATCTTACACTCGTGTCAATGTAATGTGGAATTTATTGAACTCCTTAAATAATTCAATATGTCACTTGCCTAAAGGCTAGCTCGTGACAAATTAAATTATTGAACTCGTTAAATAAATTCCATATTACATCGACACTCGTGTAATATCGTCTATATATTATGTATACCAAATCGGTAAAAGACGAGCGTTTTATTTGGTTCCCTTTACCTATATATGGTAACCGTGAACAGCGCCAATACAACAGGATAATACAGAGTATTAAACTGGCGAGGCCATTCGACAGCCTTTAGAATATAGATAGGCCTTTTAAACCGAAGATAATTCAAAGGCAGTGTAAATATTCCACACGGGGTACATATTGTGTTACTCCACACTACGCAATGATCCATAGAAAACATCAGCCTAGCTAGCTGTATAGACACTGTCCGAGGGTATTTAAAGCGAAATGTGTTTAATCAAAATGGGTGCTCCTTGTGTACTCAGCTTTGTATAACTCGGTACATGAAACGAAAGGTTGACAACGTACTAAGAAGTAATACATTCAAACGTTCCATAGGCTGTGTTGAAAAACCACGCCATTTTGACGGGCGGATTATTGGTGGATATATCACATGTAACTATTTATCTATATAAACATGGTACGTATTATTGTATCCATAGTGACACGCGAGTCTATTTAACGCGTGTAGTAAGTGGTGTCTTCAATATTCATAATATACCATTAAGGTATCGGTCTTACATGCATGATCATCTTAACAAGCGAATTGGATTTGTTTTGGTCCTTTTTTTACTACACATCTGTATATGTATTTCAATTTCAAATGCGTGCTAAGTATATTGATAGCGGAGGAGAACAATGCGTGTTTTACATAGAAGCCCTGTCCTGTATAAGGAGTCGCATATTAGCAGCATAACGAATATTGTCCCAGACCGGAAAGGACATGATGAAAACAAATGTTAATTTTGCTGAGAAAACGAAACCTACCTTTCCCGCATCTATACGTCGCGGTATATGTTTCCATTTTGTTTGTTTATTCTACTGTGAACCTATAAATCAGTGAATCTTTTTATGTTTGTACAATGCAATTCGTTTTGTTGTGTAGTCGGCGTTGATGATGTTGATATGGGTCTCATCCTAGTCCCATCCTTTTATCACTTTTAAAGACAAAGGCATTTAATTTTAAAAATTGATATAAAAGATCCTGTAATTTCCTATTTTTACAGGGAGACGATGGTCTAGGTATTCCGATGGGGAGGTAACTCATGGGAAATGGACAGGCCAAGGAAGGCGGGACGACGTATTCTGGCGGAGCACGTGCTGTCATAGTGTCTCCCTCAGCTTCAGAAAACTTAGATCCTGGAAGTAAAACTCGGATAAAGTTCCGAGGAGACAAGCGGAAACATGTCACCTTCACCAGACGACCACAGATGGTCGAAATAGGACAACTAACCAAAGACCTCGCGTATAACGGGAAAGTTAAATTCCAGCGAAGCCAGACCAGAGCCGTGGGGATCTCCGACACTGTGGAAGACAACAAAGCATCGATGACGTCAGTAAATACTGTGACGTCATCAGTACCAGGGGTTCCTATCATTGGGACCTACCAACAACCGGAAGAAGATTTCCAATGGGAACAAAGACCGACGCAACGAGCGGCGCTCACAAAAGTAGACGAAATATAAGTGGTTGATATTATTGTATTCCAGGGTCTTTCAAGTCTAAAATGTACACGTAGTTTTATAAACAGTGAAAAACTTTATTTTTCAATGAGATATACATATGCATATCATCCAATCTAATTAAATGCTGCTTTATAAACAGAGAACGACTTCATTCTTCAATATATACCACATGATTTATTGAATGCTGTGAGTTTTGTGTAAATCACTTTGGACAAGTACTGCAATATACATACATGTAAACATAATTTGTTTGATTAAAGTATATGCATGCATTTATGTCAAAGTCCTGTATTTATCTGACGTATAACAATTGGAGCCAAAGTCAAAGTACAGTGTTTATATTTATCTGATGTGTAACAATTAAGGCCAAAGTCAAGGTCCTGTGTTTATCTGACGCTTAACAATAAGGGCCAAAGTCAAGGTTCAGTGTTTATATTTACAGTCAAACCTGTATTAAGCGGCCACCCAAGGGACCGACAGATATTGGCTGCTTAAGACAGGTGGCTGCTTAAACCAGGTTGGCCAGAAACGGCCTATTGCTTTTTTTTTTCAACAGTTAAATACTTAAATGCACTTAATCATACAACATGTATTCTGATATTAATATCAATATACCATGTCAAGTGTATTTTGAAATGAAAACCAATAAAGATCAAAGTTTTTATGAATTAATTGTTTCTTAAAGAAACAGAACAAAATTATGTGACGATCGATAAAAATAACTGGTTATGTGATCATCGCATATGTCTATTTCCGGACAAAATGGCTGCTTAATACAGGGCGATATAACGACTCGGAGCAAATTTTGTGGCCGTTGGCCGCGTTAGACAGGTGACCGCTTATTTAAGGTTCAATATATAGTGTTTTCCATCGGGCGGACCACAGACTGGCCGTTTAACGGAGGTGACCGCTTATTCAAGGTGGCCGTTAGAGCAGGTTTGACTGTATCTGATTTGTAACAAGTAGGGCCAAAGTCAAGGTCACGTGCTTATCTGATGTTAACAATATTAGGGCCAAAGTCAAGGCAACGTGCTTATCTGATGTTAACAATTAGGGCCAAAGTCAAGGTCCTGTGTTTATCTGACGTGTAACAATTAGGGCCAAAGTCAAGGTCCTGTGTTTATCTGACGTGTAACAATTAGGACCAGAGTCAAGGTCCTGTGTTTATCTGACGTGAAACAATAAGGACCAAAAGTCAAGGTCCTGTGTTTATCTGATGTGTAACATTTAAGGGCCAAAGTCAAGGTCCTGTGTTTATCCAACATATAACAATTAGGGCCAAAATGATTTATATACCTATACAAGATATCCCAGAGGGATTTCGGCGCCCACCATCGATGATCTTCATTAATTTTGTTTTTAAAACGATGGTTTTTTCCTTTCTCATTTTCTTTCATCTTCAATATTCAATCTTAGTTATATGAAATTTGAGATTTCCTCTTAAAATTACAAACGTAATAAAAGTAAAAAAAAATGGTCGCTTGTCAGCAATTTTATTTTTCTGATCAATTCCAACTCAAAAGAGTAAAACTCAGGACCAAGGGGAACCTACGCATGACCAACTAGGGACCATGAAAAACTAGGAATCATGACCAACTACGCACCATGAGCAACTAGGGACCATGACCAACTAGAGACCATGAATAACTAGGGGCCATGGACAACTAGAGACCATGAATAACTAAGGACCAACACAAACTAAAAATCATGACAAACTAGGCACTATGAACAACTAGGGGCTATGGACAACTAGGGGCCATGGACAAATAGGGTTCTTGGCAACTAGGGACCATGAAAAACTAGGGACCATGAACAACTAGGGGCCATGGACAACTAGGGACCATGAATAACTAAGGACCAACACAAACTAAGAATCATGACCAACTAGGCACTATGAACAACTATGGGCCATGGACAACTAGGGGCCATGGACAACTAGGAACCATGAAAAACTAGGGACCACGAACAAATAGGGACCATAAACAACTAGGGGCCATGACCAACTAGGGACCATGAACAACTAGGGACCATTAACAACTAGGGGCCATGGACAAATAGGACCAATGAACAACTAGGGACCATGAACAATTAGGGTTCATGGACAACTAGGGACCATGAACAACTAGGGTTCATAACCAACTGGGGACCATGAACAACTAGGGAATATAACCAACTAGGGTCCATGAACAACTAAGGGCCATGGACAACTAGGGGCCATGGACAACTAGGGATCATGAATAACTAAGGACCAACACAAACTAAGAATCATGACCAACTAGGCACTATGAACAACTATGGGCCATGGACAACTAGGGGCCATGGACAACTAGGAACCATGAAAAACTAGGGACCACGAACAAATAGGGACCATAAACAACTAGGGGCCATGACCAACTAGGGACCATGAACAACTAGGGACAATTAACAACTAGGGGCCATGGACAAATAGGACCAATGAACAACTAGGGACCATGAACAATTAGGGTTCATGGACAACTAGGGACCATGAACAACTAGGGTTCATAACCAACTGGGGACCATGAACAACTAGGGGACATGAACAACTACATTATATAGGGACCATGAACAACTAGGGAATATAACCAACTAGGGTCCATGAACAACTAAGGGCCATGGACAACTAGGGGCCATGGACAACTAGGGATCATGAACAACTAGGGGCCATGGACAACTAGGTCCTTGAACAACTAGGGGCTATGAACAACTAGGGGCCATGAACAACTAGGGACCATGAACAACTAGGGAATATAACCAACTAGGGTCCATGAACAACTAAGGGCCATGGACAACTAGGGGCCATGGACAACTAGGGATCATGAACAACTAGGGGCCATGGACAACTAGGTCCTTGAACAACTAGGGGCTATAACCAACTAGGGACCATGAACAACTAAGGGCCATGGACAACTAGGGATCATGGACAACAAGGGGTCATGAACAACTAGGGGCCATGGACAACTAGGGTCCATGAACAACTAGGGATCATGAACAACTAGGGACCATGACCAGCTAGGGTCCATTGACAACTAGGGACCATGAACAACTAGGGAATATAACCAACTAGGGACCATGAACAACTAGGGACCATGACGAACTAGTGACCATGAACAACTAGGGACCATGACCAGCTAGGGTCCATTGACAACTAGGGACCATGACCAACAAGGGACCTTAACCAGCTAGGGTCCATTTACAACTAGGGACCATGAAAAACTAGGGAATATAACCAACTAGGGACCATGGACAAAAGGGATCATGACCAACTAGGGGCCATTATCAACTAGGGATCATGAATAACTAGGGATCATAACCAACTAGGGACCATGAACAACTAGGGACCATGGACAACTAGGGGCCATGAACAACTAGGGAATATAACCAACTAGGGACCATGAACAACTAGGGACCATGACGAACTAGTGACCATTAACAACTAGGGACCATGACCAGCTAGGGTCCATTGACGACTAGGGGCCATGAACAACTAGAGACCATGAATAACTAAGGACCAACACAAACTAAGAATCATGACAAACTAGGCACTATGAACAACTAGGGGCCATGGACTACTAGGGTTCATGGACAACTAGCGACTATGAAAAACTAGGGACCATGAACAACTATGGCCATGGACAACTAGGGACCATGAATAACTAAGGACCAACACAAACTAAGAATCATGACCAACTAGGCAGTATGAACAACTAGGGGCCATGGACAACTAGGTGTCATGGACAACTAGGAAACATGAACAACTAGGGGCCATGGACAACTAGGGGCCATGGATAACTAGGGACCATGAACAAATAGGGACCATGGACAACTAGGGGCCATGGACAACTAGGGACCATGAACAACTAGGGGCCATGACCAAATAGGCACCATGAACAACTAGGGTCCATTGATAACTATGGACCATGAACAACTAGGGACTGTGACCAACTAGAGACTATGACCAACTAGGGTCCATTGAAAACTAGGGACCATAAATAACTTGGGACCATGAATAACTAGGGACCATGAACAACAAAGGATCATAACCAACTAGGGTCCATGGACAACTAGGGGCCATGGACATCTAGGGGCCATGGACAACTAGGGGCCATGGACAACTAGGGGCCATGGACAACTAGGGGCTATGGACAACTAGGGGCCAAGGACAACTAGGGTTCATGGACAACTAGGGACCATTAAAAAACTAGGGACCATGAACAACTACGGACCATGAACAACTAGGGGCCATGGACAACTAGGGACCATGAATAACTAAGGACCAACACAAACTAAGAATCATGACCAACTAGGCACTATAAACAACTAGGGGCTATGGACAACTAGGGGCCTTGGACAACTAGGGGCCATGGACAACTAGGAACCATGAAAAACTAGGGACCACGAACAAATAGGGACCATGAACAACTAGGTGCCATGGACAACTAGGGGCCATGGACAACTAGGGTTCATGGACAACTAGGGACAATGAACAACTAGGGACCATGAACAACTAGGGACCACGGACAACTAAGGACCATGAACAACTAGGGACCATGACAAACTTGAGACCATGAACAACTAGGGACCATGACCATCTAGGGACTATGAACAACTAGGGACCATGAACAACTAGGGGCCATGACCAACTAGGGTCCATTGACAACTAGGGACCAAGGACAAACAAGGACCATGATCAACTAGGGACCATGGACAACTAAGGGCCATGAACAACTAGGGACCATGACAAACTTGAGACCATGAACAACTAGGGACCATGACCAACTACGGACCATGAACAACTAGGGACCATGACCAAATAGGGACTGTGACCAACTAGAGACTATGACCAACTAGGGTCCATTGAAAACTAGGGACCATAAATAACTTGGGACCATGAATAACTAGGGACCATGAAAAACTAGGGACCATGGACAACTTGTGACTATAACCAACTAGGGACCATGACCAACTTGAGACCATGACCAACTAGGGACCATGACCACCTAGGGACCATGAACAACTAGGGACCATGAACAACTACTGACCATGAACAACTAGGGACCATGACCAACTAGAGACCATGAACAACTAGGGTCCATTGATAACTAGGGTCCATTGATAACTAGGGACCATGAACAACTAGGGACCATGACCATCTAGGGTCCATTGACAACTAGGGACCATTAAAAAACTAGGGACCATGAACAACTACGGACCATGAACAACTAGGGGCCATGGACAACTAGGGACCATGAATAACTAAGGACCAACACAAACTAAGAATCATGACCAACTAGGCACTATAAACAACTAGGGGCTATGGACAACTAGGGGCCTTGGACAACTAGGGGCCATGGACAACTAGGAACCATGAAAAACTAGGGACCACGAACAAATAGGGACCATGAACAACTAGGTGCCATGGACAACTAGGGGCCATGGACAACTAGGGTTCATGGACAACTAGGGACAATGAACAACTAGGGACCATGAACAACTAGGGACCACGGACAACTAAGGACCATGAACAACTAGGGACCATGACAAACTTGAGACCATGAACAACTAGGGACCATGACCATCTAGGGACTATGAGCAACTAGGGACCATGAACAACTAGGGGCCATGACCAACTAGGGTCCATTGACAACTAGGGACCAAGGACAAACAAGGACCATGATCAACTAGGGACCATGGACAACTAAGGGCCATGAACAACTAGGGACCATGACAAACTTGAGACCATGAACAACTAGGGACCATGACCAACTACGGACCATGAACAACTAGGGACCATGACCAAATAGGGACTGTGACCAACTAGAGACTATGACCAACTAGGGTCCATTGAAAACTAGGGACCATAAATAACTTGGGACCATGAATAACTAGGGACCATGAAAAACTAGGGACCATGAACAACTAGGGTCCATGGACAACTTGTGACTATAACCAACTAGGGACCATGACCAACTTGAGACCATGACCAACTAGGGACCATGACCACCTAGGGACCATGAACAACTAGGGACCATGAACAACTACTGACCATGAACAACTAGGGACCATGACCAACTAGGGACCATGAACAACTAGGGTCCATTGATAACTAGGGACTATGAACAACTAGGGACCATGACCAACTAGGGTCCATTGACAACTAGGGTCCATTGACAACTAGAGACCATGAACAACTAGGGACCATGACCAACTAGGGTTCATTGACAACTAGAGACCATGAACAACTAGGGACCATGACCAACTAGGGTCCATTGACAACTAGGGACCATAAACAACTAGGGACCATGACCAACTAGGGTCCATTGACAACTAGAGACCATGAACAACTAGGGACCATGACCAACTAGGGTCCATTGACAACTAGGGACCATGAACAACTAGGGTCCATGACTAACTAGGGTCCATTGACAACTAGGGACCATGAACAACTGGATAGATCTTTTCCTTTTTCATTTTAACATACATTTATGTATTTAAATCATCTTAGTTCTATGAATTAATACACTGTAATAGTTGAAAGAATGTTTCTTGTCAGGAGTTTTGTTTTGGCACCAAGTGGAACATACATATGAAATTTGAATGATCCATCCAGTACTTCTCATGAAATATCAATAACAAACTATTACTCAAAAATCCAATCCATCCAATGGGCTCTTGTCAGCCATATCGCTTATTGGATCTGTCTGTAAATTGACCATGCACAATTAGGCACAAATGGAAACCCACATATGAAATAAGGGAATGAACCATAACAAGATTATTTTAAGGAAGGATGGACAAAGGACCCCGGACCACGACACAGGGTGATATGAAGAGCCAACCATCTTCTGAAGGAAGGCTTAAAAGTAATTTATGGCCCAATCCAAAAGAAAGTGGGCCAAATGTTTGCACTATAGGCTTAAAATCTGGTTTCAAACATATTACTTTGTGATTTCAAATCATTGTTTGAAGAGCTCCAACAGCCATAAAGCTTATTCCGTCAAGCTATATAATAAAGCAATAGTTCTAGGAATCATATACAGTTGAGTGTAGACTAAAGGTTACACAAAGTGCACTCCGAATGCACTCCGTTTGGACTCCAGGTAAACTTGGAGTGCAAACAATGTATATGGCTCCTCAGAATAAGTCAATGGAAGGAAAGCATCATATTATATATATGGCTCCTCAGAATAAGTCAATGGAAGGAAAGCATCATATATATATATGGCTCCTCAGAATAAGTCAATGGAAGGAAGGCATCACATATATATATATGGCTCCTCAGAATAAGTCAATTGAAGGAAGGCATCATATATATATATGGCTCCTCAGAATAAGTCAATGGAAGGAAAGCATCATATATATATATATGTCTCCTCAGAATAAGTCAATGGAAGGAAGGCATCATATATATATATGTCTCCTCAGAATAAGTCAATGGAAGGAAAGCATCATATATATATATGGCTCCTCAGAATAAGTCAATGGAAGGAAGGCATCATATATATATATATATATATGGCTCCTCAGAATAAGTCAATGGAAGGAAAGCATCATATATATATATATGGCTCCTCAGAATAAGTCAATGGAAGGAAAGCATCATATATATATATGGCTCCTCAGAATAAGTCAATGGAAGGAAGGCATCATATATATATATGGCTCCTCAGAATAAGTCAATGGAAGGAAGGCATCATATATATATATGGCTCCTCAGAATAAGTCAATGGAAGGAAGGCATCATATATATATATATGGCTCCTCAGAATAAGTCAATGGAAGGAAAGCATCATATATATATATGGCTCCTCAGAATAAGTCAATGGAAGGAAGGCATCATATATATATATATGGCTCCTCAGAATAAGTCAATGAAAGGAAGGCATCATATATATATATGGCTCCTCAGAATAAGTCAATGGAAGGAAGGCATCATATATATATATATGGCTCCTCAGAATAAGTCAATGGAAGGAAAGCATCATATATATATATGTCTCCTCAGAATAAGTCAGTGGAAGGAAAGCATCATATATATATATGGCTCCTCAGAATAAGTCAATGGAAGGAAAGCATCATATATGGCTCCTCAGAATAAGTCAATGGAAGGAAAGCATCATATATATATATGTCTCCTCAGAATAAGTCAATGGAAGGAAGGCATCATATATATATATGGCTCCTCAGAATAAGTCAATGGAAGGAAGGCATCATATATATATATATGGCTCCTCAGAATAAGTCAATGGAAGGAAAGCATCATATATATATATGGCTCCTCAGAATAAGTCAATGGAAGGAAGGCATCATATATATATATGGCTCCTCAGAATAAGTCAATGGAAGGAAGGCATCATATATATATATGGCTCCTCAGAATAAGTCAATGGAAGGAAGGCATCATATATATATATATGGCTCCTCAGAATAAGTCAATGGAAGGAAAGCATCATATATATATATGGCTCCTCAGAATAAGTCAATGGAAGGAAGGCATCATATATATATATATGGCTCCTCAGAATAAGTCAATGAAAGGAAGGCATCATATATATATATGGCTCCTCAGAATAAGTCAATGGAAGGAAGGCATCATATATTTATATGGCTCCTCAGAATAAGTCAATGGAAGGAAAGCATCATATATATATATATGGCTCCTCAGAATAAGTCAATGGAAGGAAGGCATCATATATATATATGGCTCCTCAGAATAAGTCAATGGAAGGAAGGCATCATATATATATATATGGCTCCTCAGAATAAGTCAATGGAAGGAAAGCATCATATATATATATGGCTCCTCAGAATAAGTCAATGAAAGGAAGGCATCATATATATATATGGCTCCTCAGAATAAGTCAATGGAAGGAAGGCATCATATATATATATATGGCTCCTCAGAATAAGTCAATGGAAGGAAAGCATCATATATATATATGTCTCCTCAGAATAAGTCAGTGGAAGGAAAGCATCATATATATATATGGCTCCTCAGAATAAGTCAATGGAAGGAAAGCATCATATATGGCTCCTCAGAATAAGTCAATGGAAGGAAAGCATCATATATATATATGTCTCCTCAGAATAAGTCAATGGAAGGAAGGCATCATATATATATATGGCTCCTCAGAATAAGTCAATGGAAGGAAGGCATCATATATATATATGTCTCCTCAGAATAAGTCAATGGAAGGAAGGCATCATATATATATATGGCTCCTCAGAATAAGTCAATGGAAGGAAAGCATCATATATATATATGGCTCCTCAGAAGAAGTCAATGAAAGGAAGGCATCATATATATATATGTGTCTCCTCAGAATAAGTCAATGGAAGGAAGGCATCATATATATATATGGCTCCTCAGAATAAGTCAATGGAAGGAAAGCATCATATATATATATGGCTCCTCAGAAGAAGTCAATGAAAGGAAGGCATCATATATATATGTGTGTCTCCTCAGAATAAGTCAATGGAAGGAAGGCATCATATATATATATGACTCCTCAGAATAAGTCAGTGGAAGGAAAGCATCATATATATATATATGTCTCCTCAGAATAAGTCAATGGAAGGAAAGCATCATATATATATATATGGCTCCTCAGAATAAGTCAATGAAAGGAAGGCATCATATATATATATGGCTCCTCAGAATAAGTCAATGGAAGGAAGGCATCATATATATATATAGGCTCCTCAGAATAAGTCAGTGGAAGGAAAAGCTTTCATTTGTTTTTGTTTGTAAAGAAAAGAAGGACTTGGAGTAAAAAAAGACGAACAGTCAATACATAGTGACTGCCCCAATAAGGCCTGAACTCACAACCCAGAGGTGGAGGGCTAGTGTTATTAGAATGTCAGACACAACCCCCTCGAAAAGTCTGATGGATGCAGCGTTTTTGCTGACACGCGAGTCGTGGATAAAATCAAGAATATATCACGACTTATGACCCTTTTAGGTCATATAGGGTTGCACTCTGTTGCAAAATTGGCTTACAGAAATTGTAAATACAAAACTGAGTAATCTGTCTAGGCAGCATGAATGCTTCCTTTTTTATGATCTGCTTGATTACAGTATAAACAAATAAATATATACATTAATGCGATTAAATTATTTTATTTGTCTTCAAATGGTTATTTGAAGTCTTCATTAATTTGGCAATGATGATTTTCAAAACTAACATTTCTGGTAATGTTGATAGCTTAAGTTTAAACAATCATCACAATTATTCTTATTAATAGTGACACATATTGCCTCTATGATCCTTAGGATACAGGCATGAGCTTATTATTTCAGCTGTAATATCTCTGTTCACTTTATTGACAATAATACACTTTAATTCGATACAAAAGTAAAGTTGCAATGGTTTCTACCTTTGTTCTTTAGCAAAACTGTATATAATTACATAAGTGTCTTTTTCTTACTTATTATTATATGTAATGAATATAAACATAATGAAAACAACCAGTTAACCATTACACAAAGCAATATTCCCCTTACAATACAGTCCTGCTGATAAATAAGGGGAGGTAATTAGGGAGCAGATCCTTAATTGTGAAACTTCGTGATTCTCATCTTCATAGTATCTTATGTCCTTAGTTTACAGTGTAACTAGGACAAAGTCCTCTCAGTGCATGTTTAACCCCAAATATCAATGAATTATAAAATTAAGTGTAATCTAGTCAATCAGCTATAATGTTATAAACTTCAAAATTAACCAACTGTAATTAATAATAAACAATGAATTCTTCATCACCTGTTCCACATCCACAATCTATCTCCGGTTCCTGAAAATTATAAATCTTGAAAGGAAATCACCCTCAAATCACAGGCAATAGAGATGAAGTATGTATGTAGTCAGGGCTATATTCATCAATTAACACTTCAAGACACAACTTCACATGGAGATATTACTGAAAACAGAAACTTTAGTGAATGTTTGGAAGTTATAAATATGTTTCGTCAGACAACACACATATTATAATTATGTCTTTGTATCAGAGTGCAGTTAGTATAACCTAAGGAGAACTTTTTGCTTCTTTAGATATATGCAGACTACAAAACCATCAACAAAATATATGAAGTTGTGAACTGTTATTTTACTGCTTGCTGATGATGTTTTACAACGGATATCCCAACTGTTTCTAATCATCACCCACAGACTAAACATTACTAGTCAACAAAACAGACCAAACTGCCATCTGTCTAGAACATTGGCCACTTTTTTGCTGGACTTTTTTTCCTCTGACTTTAGAATTAGGTAAAATGCAATGTTGTTTAATACAGGAAATATTATAGCACCTCATCAAATATTAGGACCCCTTATGCTAGCTATTGAAGCAGATCAAGGCCAAGTGTGCGACGTTAGCCACTAGTCATATGCCCACGACTAGTAAATTTGAGTTTGGACTAGTGAATAGACCTTGAATTTCAATATCTTTATTATAATAAACACCACATTTTGCTTGTCCAGACTAGTGGTTGAAAAAGTTAATGTCACAGGCTGAAGACTGGTCCATGTTAATTGTTGTAGACCAGGGAAAACACAATTGGTTGAGCACTGTCTAAAGTTTGGAAGGTCCTAGACTTGAAACCCTGGTCTGATCATGCATTTTTCCTCTCCAGTTACATTATAATTCATTATCTTTTTTTTTTGCACTGAACA
This sequence comes from Mimachlamys varia, assembly GCA_947623455.1. Classification (NCBI taxonomy): domain Eukaryota; kingdom Metazoa; phylum Mollusca; class Bivalvia; order Pectinida; family Pectinidae; genus Mimachlamys; species Mimachlamys varia. Next base: position 2,045,113 of record OX392528.1, on the reverse strand, counting down.
GTGCTCCAAGTTTTCTTTTTTACGTGACTTAAATACAATTCTGTCAAAATATTAGAGATTCATAATTTTTTCTATATATTACAGCCAAACCTGTTTTAAAGGACACCTCTATATAATGGAGACAATTGTCTATAACAGATAGACTCATCAGACCCACTCAGTGACATTTACTATAAACTTGACTTCTGTATAAAGGACACCTGTCAATAAAGGACAATTTTGTTCTGTCCAATGGGCATCCTTTACAGAAAGGTTTGACTGTATATTCAAATCATCAACAGAAACATTTGCCTAAAGTCTTAAACAAATTTGATCCTGTCTTATTTCATAAAAATCTCCAAGATATCTTATGGTTGGCAGAGATGATAGCTCTTAAAGCACTAACGAAAAAATTGCCACATCTTTTGATGTGCTTTGATCAATTTAAACATGAAATGTTTAAATATCTACACTACTTGATATATTCAAAATGTTAAACATATGTATTTTGAACATTCAAGTAAATATATATATGGTACATGCTATACAGCACAGTTTTCTACAGCAGGTATTTGCTTTATCACAATAATGTCTTATTCTTCAAGGAATTTCTTCCTCTTTTCCTCCCCCATGATGGCCCAGTTTGGAGAGCGGACATCGCTGGCCAGCCAGTTAAAGTCGTCAACATCATTCCAGTTGTTTCTGTTTATGTCAAGTCCAGATTTGTCGAAATGTTCATTTTGACCCGGGTAACTGAGACTGTAAGGTGCAAAGTCCAAGTTTTTACAGTCTTCAATGATTGCCCTGCTGGTAACATGAAGGTACACGCTGGAATTTTTGGTTGTATGGGTTCTCAGCTGTTGACAAGATAGAACGAAAACACAGTCCTCACAGTCACTGATGAAGACTGAACTTGAAACTGGCCCACATAAAACCGTGCAATTCTTTAGATTTTTCATATGCACTGTAGACGGTGCTCCAAAAAGCTTCAGTGTACAATCGTTGAGGTTGGTCACAGCTACATCTTTACCAGTAATGTCGCCGCTATCTTTAACAAGAGTTACCCCTTGGAATCCGACAACCTTACACCCGGCAAGTTCAATGCCTAGATTGTCCGATTTTTCTATCATTTTATGAGCACCATTAGTCATTACTTGGGGGTCCTTGTCAACCTTCTTCCTCGAGCTGAAGGCGAACTTCTTTTTCGGTAGTAACTGGTCCCGCCTTTCTTGGATTTGAGCCTGCATCTTGCCGAGAACTTCCTGTGCCTGTCTTAAATCGTAAGAAGGCAGAAACATGACAGAGTCGGCAACGAACTTCTGTAGCTTCTGGTAGGATTGAGCAACGAAATCAAACCGCTCCCGCAATATGATCTTGTCGGAGCAATTCCCGTTACATGTTGCTAGGGCTCTCTCCACGGATTCTCGCTGAATATTGAAATTGTCGGAGAAATACTGGGTACTTTCCTTGGCGTTAGTGGAGTTGTCCTTTTCATCCTTACGTCTCTGGATATCTTCCTGACGTTCTAGTTCTCGTTTCTGAAGACGATCAGTAACAACTGTCTTCTTGTCGATGTAATTATCGCTATGAAAACCGTTTACTTCCATCGTTGATTTCAGGAACAAGTCTTGTTTCTGTTATGTCGCTTACGACTATAGAAAATAGGATATAGAATTTAAGGTTTTAAAATAACTTAATGCGTTTCTATGTGGTATTTCTCGTTTGGTATACAAATACTTAAAATGTTAGAAATATAAAACATAAACGAACAATTTAGGCCAATAAATTCTGTTAAAATCTCTATTTGTTTTCAACGATAGAAACGGTCTCGCTGACTCATTGAAGGGACGCAACTCGTGTATCTCTGAGTACATTTCTATTAATAGACCTACTAGAACTTTCTATTAGTTATATATATATAATTAGTGTACGGTGCACGTGACAGACTGAAGTCTAGATATATCAGCAATGCCATTGTATTTATGTTCACTTTGCAATTAGATTTTAGATGTTTAGTCATGCTTATGAAATTAGTATACTTTTGTTACCCTTTTTTAAACTTAAAATTGTAATAAAACAAAAACATTGGTTGTAGGAAGGGTCCATAAGTATAAGTTGTATCTGCGACTTAATAAATAAATAAAGCTAATATGTTAACAATTAAGACATGATTTCAATTGCAATAAGTATAATAGATGGAGAGGAGAAGATAAAAAGTAATGAGAGAAAAATGGGGAGGGAGTAATTATAAGGATTGTTACCAAACACAGTTTGTAAATTTCATTTACGCTTTGATTATAAAACAATCTGAACGTTAAATAAGAAATATTGAATTATATTCGTGTTTATAAAGAGTTTCAAAACGGAAAAACGACCCCAAGAAGTAGTAAGTTATAACCGAAAGGATGCGATTTATGATTTAAGATATTGTGCTCTAGGTCTGGTTACAGTATCATTGAAACAGTGAAGCAGGTTATGTTCGTTTGTTTTATCTGCATGTCAACACGATCAAAGTGGACTTTCTATCATTGTTTTTTTTTTCTTTGATACAGATAGTAATGATTCACGTGCTACATTCCATTATACTCACGAATTTGGTCTTGCATATTTATTGAAAATATTTGCCATAGTTCTTTAATTTGAATGCAAAGCTGACACATACATGTACATGTTTAATTTAATGGTTTCTTTAAATTAATAAAACATCATTCAAAGAGTTCAGATCAGTAAGACTGGTTACAATCAGAGACCTAATTATATAATACATCTGGACCTTTTTTGACGAATTGCTTGTTTCGTTTGCAATAAAAAGTTATACATATTGGCTGTCTCTTTGCCCGACTGTCGGATTATTTTTATGAGATTTTTAAGAAACAAAAATAGATAAGATGTGCTAATAAATACATATATATACTTTATCTATTTTAAAACAATTATGCAATAAGCTATGCATTATATAATCACGCTTGTTAGCCAGGATATTAGTACGCGGGGTCTTATTGTAGAGGTCTTATTGTGGGAGGAAACTGGAGTACCCAGAGTAACCCACATGGTCTGGCAGGTGATTACCCCCATTCCTTTTGCCGTCCGATCGGGAAAGTTGATAACGGTGACCTTGGTGAACTCCACTGCACCACCCAACCACGATATGTACGTATGGTCGATGATATCATTATAATGTCAACATCGTGTTTAGTTGTACGTGCTTTCCACTCTTTATTTATCAATTTGAATTGTATGTACGTACATTTCTGACATCGCCATCTCTGGGTGACATCCATGTATGTTGATTTCGTCGTTATGATAACTTTCTGTTATAGACAGATTACTTTGTAGGTATAGTGACCAAATGTTGAACAAAGCGTAGCCGTATTGACTACTGTAACAGTACATTCATTACAACTATTATGTACACGTTTCTTTTTTATCCTTTAGTAGGTGTCCTCAGGTGTCATAATATCTACCTACACTAGTAATTATATCAGATTTACATAAAGGTGTTCTCAGGTGTTGCTACTCATAATATCTACCTACACTAGTAATTATATCAGATTTACATAAAGGTGTCCTCAGGTGCCGCTTCTCATAATATCTACCTACACTAGTAATTATATCAGATGTACATAAAGGTGTCCTCAGGTGTCATAATATCTACCTACACTAGTAATTATATCAGATGTACATAAAGTGAATTTGGTAGAAGAAACGTTAGATAATGAGGGATGGGATACTAGAATTTGTTCGAATACTGTAAATTTGTTTTTTTTGTAAAGTATTTCATGATAAACCCGTTTGTATTATGAACAGTACAACTGATCAGATGAGACACAGTAATCACCAAGGTTACGACAAACCTCGAGGACTAAAACCTAAACCAGTAGTCTACCACCTTGTCTATTGAAAACACACACGTGATGAGCATTTTATTTTTTTGTTGATAATAGATACAGTAAAATACAAGGAATGCAAGTAGAGAAGACCAGTATGTGTTTGTACCACCGGAAGTAAAACCCAGATGAACATCTGTAGAACCAAAGTGATGCAGATTTTGAAAAGCTAAGCAACCCTTGGGACGAAGTACATCGAGTAGACACGGAGGTAGATACAGGGAGATAACTGTGAGTATAATCAACGTGAGCCTGACGAAATAAGGAACGGAACAATCTGCAACATGTGTTGACCACAGGGGCATGCTAATTTGTTACAGCTAGTTTTGGACGTTTAGAGTAATTGTACACTTTTGGAGGATTTAGATCAATTTTCGTGGAGTTTTGTTTATCAAAAGTTGATCTATATGTAAATCCCCCAAAAGTGTAAAATTACCTTAGTTTAGGTCCAAAACAAGCTGTAACAAATTCTCAGGTCCCTGTGGTGTTGACAAGTAACAAAGACATTATGTAAGAATGCAAAAAGCTTTATTTCAAAAGAATAAAAATGTCCTGTGATGCCCAAGTATATATCTCTGATTAACACGCCTTGGTGTTAAAGTGAGTAAATCTTATTTATTAATATTATATACTTACTGGTTCTTTGTGGTTTTTCTGTTTAAACTGTACGTTATATATTTTTGGACCACGTGGAAGATTATTAATAAAGTTTATTATTATTATAACTTTAAGAGTATACCTAGCACAACTTATATAGTCTCATTACATTGTCTACTGCATTCCCTAATACCTAGGCCACACATTCACGGATTTGATCCCGGATTAGCTACGGATACGATCCGGCATCATTCATGGCAATCTGTATTAGTCCGTAGCTTTGCGCATTTAAGCCGTAGTCATACGTAGTAGTACTTTTCTTTCCGTGACAATATTTTAACATGTTCAAAATTTGACCACGGATCAAACAACCGTAGTATATCCTTACTAAACAGTATTTAGAACGTACGGATCCGTACAAGTCCCTAGTAATCCGCACGTAACTATGGTACTAGTTACACGTAATTTGCTGAGGATACAATACGATTTACTAAGAATTTGTCACGGAACGGCACGATCTCATTTTTAGTTCCTCCGTTGCGGTTCGTAGTATTCCGTATCAAACCGTTTTTATTCGTACTTACCCTTACATATACCGTAGCAAACCACTGTTTATCCGCAGTGCAAACGCCCTGAGACGTGTCGTTCCGTATAAAACCGTATCAATTCCGTATTCAACCGTGTTGTACCGTAGCAATCAGTATTCATTTTCTACCCTATCCTTGGTAGATACGTCAAAATCCGTAGTCACGCCGTTGTGTTTCCGTATCGGACTACGGAATTTGGCATTTCCGGGGAGATCCGCAGTGTGACCGGCGAGGCGATCCGTGAATGTGTGACCTAGGCATTACCCTAGCATTAACAATATACACATGGAATGTTTCCTTATAATCATATTTACAAACACATTATGGATTTAAAACGATAACATACAATCGCGACGTATACAAACAACGATTCATCATTAATAGGAGCCGGATTGTGCACTACATTGTAAGTACACGTACGTCTAGGTGATCGAATACTTCACCCTTGCACAACCGCACACATTAAAACAGAACTAATTATAATTGCTGGTAATTCAAAGAAAGAAAAAAGTCAATAAATCCCATACGGTACGATACAATCAATGACACGTGCGACCGTAGAGTACACGTACATACCAGACACGTGCGACCGTAGAGTAAACGTACATTCCAGACACGCGCGACCGTAGAGTACACGTACATTCCAGACACGTACGACCGTAGAGTACACGTACATACCAGACACGTGCGACCGTAGAGTACACGTACATTCCAGACACGTACGACCGTAGAGTACACGTACATTCCAGACACGCGCGACCGTAGAGTACACGTACATTCCAGACACGCGCGACCGTAGAGTACACGTACATTCCAGACACGTACGACCGTAGAATACACGTACATTCCAGACACGTACGACCGTAGAGTACACGTACATTCCAGACATGCACGACCGTAGAGTACACGTACATTCCAGACACGTGCGACCGTAGAGTACACGTGCATTCCATACACGTGCGACCGTAGAGTACACGAACATTCCAGACATGCACGACCGTAGAGTACACGTACATTCCAGACACGCGCGACCGTAGAGTATAAGTACATTCCAGACATGTACGACCGTAGAGTAAACATACATTCTAGACACGTGCGACCGTAGAGTACACGTACATTCCAGACACGTGCGACCGTAGAGTACACGTACATTCTAGACACGTGCGACCGTAGAGTACACGTACATTCCAGACACGTATGACAGTAGAGTACACGTACATTCCAGACACGCGCGACCGTAGAGTACACGTACATTCTAGACACGTGCGACCGTAGAGTACACGTACATTCCAGACACGTACGCGTACGAATGTAGAGAACACGTACATTCCAGACACGCGCGACCGTAGAGTACACGTACATTCTAGACACGCACGACCGTAGGGTACACGTACATTCCAGACACGTGCGACCGTAGAGTACACGTACATTCCAGACACGCGCGACCGTAGAGTACACGTACATTCCAGACACGTGCGACCGTAGAGTACACGTACATTCCAGACACGTACGCGTACGACCGTTTAGTACACGTACATTCCAGACACGTGCGACCGTAGGGTACACGTACACTCCAGACACGTGCGACCGTGAAACCTATTTATACGCAGTGCAAAAGCAAACAATACAAATAAGCAACAGTGTCACTAATGGCAATGGGAAAAATATTGCAACCCCGGCTGAAAAACGGCATATCTTGTGATACTACAAATCACCCACAATTCATTACATACTCAATATTTTTTCAGTATGATTGCCAGTTTTTCAATTGCAGTGTTGTTGAGTTCACACTCATACAGTCCACTGTCACTGCTGAACGCCATGTCAATGATCCCGCCCAGCTGTCGTAACTCACTTCCGGTAACGCGGAGACTTGTGGGAGTTAGAGACGAGAGGTTCTCTTTGCTGGTATGATGAAGTACCAGAACAATCACATCTTTGTTAACTGGAAAGGGACAAAAGGAATATTTCATTTAGTTTATGAATTATAGTATAAGTTATGGAAGTATAGACAGGTAATGTGCTTACGTATTACCTGGATACAACAACATAAAGTTAGACAAAGACATTCCAGACTGTAGATAATAATCATTGCAATACGTCATGACCAACGGAACATACTTCCTTAGTACGGAGGTTTATAATCAATAAATTGGCATACCTATGACTCCCTTCAACGAATCTTGGATGTTGGTGCCAATCCTGGACATGTTGAGACAAAGGACCACGAGGGGCCCAGCTTGGCCACCTGCTGATGCCTTGCTTGGCTGTATCGTCAGGTCCATAACACTCTTGTCCACTTTGCCGTCCAGACGTTTCGTTATTTCCTTGGTAACCATGTCCACCATTGTCTTTCCCATTCCGCTTTTCTCACTTCGTATACTCAGCACTGTAACAGCAACACATGACAATCTAGACATGTATGCATAATATATGTATACCGTTATTTCAAATTTCCAGGTGGCTGATGTGGGGGAATGGATGTGTTTTCTGAGAGTAAACTTTCATCTTCTTTGTCTTTTTTCGATTCCTTGATTGTGTTCGGACAGAAAATGCCATTGAACGTTAACCAAAACATTATTCTCCGAAATACGAAATCTCCGTCAGTAGAGTCAAGTAAACCGGGACTATATAATCTCGGGAGACCACCCATATAAGAAATAGACATACATTTTTTGTTGTTGTCAATGCTGACAGTGAACACATAATCAATTCGATTGTTATTGAAAAGTGAACACTATTTATAAAAATATACAATTGGATACACATGTATTAATTTGGCTGATTCCTTTTGGTTTCATACCGACGGACTTCCTCTTAGCTCGCTCTGCTGCCTCTCTTATCTCCCGTTGAATGGTCTGGAGCTCATCGTCCTTTGAATCTGTTAAAGACAAGTGGTAAAGCGTTTTATGTTTGTTTCCAAAACGGAAAGCTTGTAAGAATTTCTTATGAACGTAATCTTATCGCGGCTTCATTGCATGCAGTTATCTATGAATCAAAAGTATGGTAAAGTTTACCGAGTTGCTTTTGTAATGTTTCCTTTTCTTGTTGCAGCTCATCGATGTTCGATGCCAGCTCCGTATTTGTCGCTCGGAGGTCGTCCAGTCTGGCCGACATGTCGTTATGGAGTTCCTGCTTCTCGGCCTTTACAGATGCAATATCTTTCTCAAGTGTCTCTTTCTCTTTGTTGGCTATACGGAGCGAAGCTTGCAATGAACCTGTACACGACAATACGTGATTAAACAACCGCTCTGTCTATGATAAGTACATGTTGTTTGTCAGTGATCAGTACATGTTGTTTGTCAGTTAAAAGTACATGTTTTTTGTCAGTGATCAGTACATGTTGTTTGTCAGTTAAAAGTACATGTTGTTTGTCAGTGAAAAGTACATGTTGTTTGTCTGTGATAAGTACATGTTGTTTGTCAGTGATAAGTACATGTTGTTTGTCTGTGATAAGTACATGTTGTTTGTCAGTTAAAAGTACATGTTGTTTGTCAGTGATAAGTACATGTTATTTGTCATTGATAAGTACATGTTGTTTGTCAGTGATAAGTTCATGTTGTTTGTCAGTGATATGTACCTTGTGTTTGTCTGTGATAAGTACATGTTGTTTGTGAGTGATATGTACATGTTGTTTGTCAGTGATATGTACATTGTGTTTGTCTGTGATAAGTACATGTTGTTTGTCAGTGATATGTACATTGTGTTTGTCTGTGATAAGTACATGTTGTTTGTGAGTGATATGTACATGTTGTTTGTCAGTGATATGTACATTGTGTTTGTCTGTGATAAGTACACGTTGCTTGTCAGTGATAAGTACATGTTGTTTGTCAGTGATAAGTACATGTTGTTTGTCAATGATAAGTACATGTTGTTTGACAGTGATATGTACATGTTGTTTGTCAGTGATAAGTACATGTTGTTTGTCAGTGATAAGTACATGTTTTTTGCCAGTTATAAGTACATGTTGTTTGTCAGTGATATGTATATGTTGTTTGACAATGAAATGTACATGTTGTTTGAGAGTGATAAGTACATGTTGTTTGTCAGTGATAAGTACATGTTGTTTGTCAGTGATATGTACATTGTGTTTGTCAGTGATAAGTACAGGTTGTTTGTCAGTGATATGTACATTGTGTTTGTCAGTGATAAGTACATATTGTTTGACAATGAAATGTACATGTTGTTTGACAGTGATAAGTACATGCTGTTTGTCAGTGATAAGTACATGTTGTTTGTCAGTTATAAGTACATGTTGTTTGACAGTGATAAGTACATGTTGTTTGTCAGTGATAAGTACATGTTGTTTGTCAGTTATAAGTAAATGTTGTTTGCCAGTTATAAGTACATGTTGTTTTTCAGTTATAAGTACATGTTGTTTGACAGTGATATGTACATTGTGTTTGTCAGTGATAAGTACATGTTGTTTGACAGTGAAATGTACGTGTTGTTTGACAGTGATAAGTACATGTTGTTTGTCAGTTATAAGTACATGTTGTTTGCCAGTTATAAGTACATGTTGTTTGTGAGTGATATGTATATGTTGTTTGACAATGAAATGCACATGTTGTTTGACAGTGATAAGTACATGTTGTTTGTCAGTGATAAGTACATGTTGTTTGTCAGTGATATGTACATGTTGTTTGCCAGTTATAAGTACATGTTGTTTGTCAGTGATATGTATATTGTGTTTGTCAGTGATAAGTACATGTTGTTTGTCAGTGATAAGTACCTGTTGTTTGTCAGTTATAAGTACATGTTGTTTCACAGTGATAAGTACATGTTGTTTGTCAGTGATAAGTACATGTTTTTTGTCAGTTATAAGTACATGTTGTTTGCCAGTTATAAGTACATGTTGTTTTTCAGTGATAAGTACATGTTGTTTGACAGTGATATGTACCTTGTGTTTGTCAGTGATAAGTACATGTTGTTTGACAGTGAAATGTACGTGTTGTTTGACAGTGATAAGTACATGTTGTTTGTCAGTTATAAGTACATGTTGTTTGCCAGTTATAAGTACATGTTGTTTGTCAGTGATAAGTCTATGTTGTTTGTCAGTGATGAGTTCATGTTGTTTGTCAGTTATAAGTACATGTTGTTTGTCAGTGATAAGTACAATTTGTATGTCAGGGAGAAGTACATGTTGTTTGTCAGTGACAAGTACAGGTTGTTTGACAGTGATAAGTATATGTTATTTAGTGATAAGTACATGTTGTTTGTGAGTGATATGTACATTGTGTTTGTCAGTGATAAGTACATGTTGTTTGACAGTGAAATGTACGTGTTGGTTGACAGTGATAAGTACATGTTGTTTGTCAGTTATAAGTACATGTTGTTTGCCAGTTATAAGTACATGTTGTTTGTCAGTGATATGTATATGTTGTTTGACAATGAAATGCACATGTTGTTTGACAGTGATAAGTACATGTTGTTTGTCAGTGATAAGTACATGTTGTTTGTCAGTGATATGTACATGTTGTTTGCCAGTTATAAGTACATGTTTTTTGTCAGTGATCAGTACATGTTGTTTGTCAGTTAAAAGTACATGTTGTTTGTCAGTGAAAAGTACATGTTGTTTGTCTGGGATAAGTACATGTTGTTTGTCAGTGATAAGTACATGTTGTTTGTGAGTGATAAGTACATGTTGTTTGTCAGTTAAAAGTACATGTTGTTTGTCTGTGATAAGTACATGTTGTTTGTCAGTTAAAAGTACATGTTGTTTGTCAGTGATAAGTACATGTTATTTGTCATTGATATGTACATTGTGTTTGTCTGTGATATGTACATTGTGTTTGTCTGTGATAAGTACATGTTGTTTGTGAGTGATATGTACATGTTGTTTGTCAGTGATATGTACATTGTGTTTGTCTGTGATAAGTACATGTTGCTTGTCAGTGATAAGTACATGTTGTTTGTCAGTGATAAGTACATGTTGTTTGTGAGTGATAAGTACATGTTGTTTGTCAGTGATATGTACATTGTGTTTGTCTGTGATAAGTACATGTTGTTTGTGAGTGATATGTACATGTTGTTTGTCAGTGATATGTACATTGTGTTTGTCTGTGATAAGTACATGTTGCTTGTCAGTGATAAGTACACGTTGTTTGTCAGTGATAAGTACATGTTGTTTGTCAGTGATAAGTACATGTTGTTTGTGAGTGATAAGTACATGTTGTTTGTCAGTTAAAAGTACATGTTGTTTGTCAGTGATAAGTACATGTTGTTTGTCAGTTAAAAGTACATGTTGTTTGTCAGTGATAAGTACATGTTGTTTGTCAGTGATATGTACATTGTGTTTGTCTATGATAAGTACACGTTGCTTGTCAGTGATAAGTACATGTTGTTTGTCAGTGATATGTACATGTTGTTTGTCAATGATAAGTACATGTTGTTTGACAGTGATATGTACATGTTGTTTGTCAGTGATAAGTACATGTTGTTTGTCAGTTATAAGTACATGTTTTTTGCCAGTGATAAGTACATGTTGTTTGTCAGTGATATGTATATGTTGTTTGACAATGAAATGTACATGTTGTTTGAGAGTGATAAGTACATGTTGTTTGTCAGTGATAAGTACATGTTGTTTGTCAGTGATATGTACATTGTGTTTGTCAGTGATAAGTACAGGTTGTTTGTCAGTGATATGTACATTGTGTTTGTCAGTGATAAGTACATATTGTTTGACAATGAAATGTACATGTTGTTTGACAGTGATAAGTACATGCTGTTTGTCAGTGATAAGTACATGTTGTTTGTCAGTTATAAGTACATTTTGTTTGACAGTGATATGTACATTGTGTTTGTCAGTGATAAGTACATGTTGTTTGACAGTGAAATGTACGTGTTGTTTGACAGTGATAAGTACATGTTGTTTGTCAGTTATAAGTACATGTTGTTTGCCAGTTATAAGTACATGTTGTTTGTCAGTGATAAGTACATGTTGTTTGTCAGTTATAAGTAAATGTTGTTTGCCAGTTATAAGTACATGTTGTTTTTCAGTTATAAGTACATGTTGTTTGACAGTGATATGTACATTGTGTTTGTCAGTGATAAGTACATGTTGTTTGACAGTGAAATGTACATGTTGTTTGACAGTGATAAGTACATGTTGTTTGTCAGTTATAAGTATATGTTGTTTGCCAGTTATAAGTACATGTTGTTTGTCAGTGATATGTATATGTTGTTTGACAATGAAATGCACATGTTGTTTGACAGTGATAAGTACATGTTGTTTGTCAGTGATAAGTACATGTTGTTTGTCAGTGATATGTACATGTTGTTTGCCAGTTATAAGTACATGTTGTTTGTCAGTAATATGTATATTGTGTTTGTCAGTGATAAGTACATGTTGTTTGTCAGTGATAAGTACATGTTATTTGTCAGTTATAAGTACATGTTGTTTGACAGTGATAAGTACATGTTGTTTGTCAGTGATAAGTACATGTTTTTTGTCAGTTATAAGTACATGTTGTTTGCCAGTTATAAGTACATGTTGTTTGTCAGTGATAAGTCTATGTTGTTTGTCAGTGATGAGTTCATGTTGTTTGTCAGTTATAAGTACATGTTGTTTGTCAGTGATAAGTACAATTTGTTTGACAGTGATAAGTACATGTTGTTTGTCAGTGATAAGTACATTTTGTTTGACAGTGATAAGTACATGTTGTTTGCCAGTTAAAAGTACATGTTGTTTGTCTGTGATAAGTACACGTTGTTTGTCAGTTAAAAGTACATGTTGTTTGTCAGTGATAAGTACATGTTGTTTGTCAGGTAAAAGTACAGGTTGTTTGTGCGTGATAAGTACATGAGGTTTGTCAGTGATAAGTACATGTTGTTTGTCAGTGACAAGTACAGGTTGTTTGACAGTGATAAGTATATGTTATTTAGTGATAAGTACATGTTGTTTGTGAGTGATAAGTACATTAGGTTTGTCAGTGATAAGTACATGTTATTCAGTGATAAGTACATGTTGTTTGTGAGTGATAAGTACATTTTGTTTGTCAGTGATAAGTACATGTTATTCAGTGATAAGTACATGTTGTTTGTGAGTGATAAGTACATGAGGTTTGTCAGTGATAAGTACATGTTGTTTGTCAGTGATAAGTACATGTTGTTTGTCAGTGATAAGTACAGGTTGTTTGACAGTGATAAGTACATGTTGTTTGTCAGTGATAAGTACATTTTGTTTGACAGTGATAAGTACATGTTGTTTGCCAGTTAAAAGTACATGTTGTTTGTCAGTGATAAGTACACGTTGTTTGTCAGTTAAAAGTACATGTTGTTTGTCAGTGATAAGTACATGTTGTTTGTCAGTTAAAAGTACAGGTTGTTTGTGCGTGATAAGTACATGAGGTTTGTCAGTGATAAGTACATGTTGTTTGTCAGTGATTAGTACAGGTTGTTTGTGCGTGATAAGTACATGAGGTTTGTCAGTGAGAAGTACATGTTGTTTGTCAGTGACAAGTACAGGTTGTTTGACAGTGATAAGTATATGTTATTTAGTGATAAGTACATGTTGTTTGTGAGTGATAAGTACATTTTGTTTGTCAGTGATAAGTACATGTTATTCAGTGATAAGTACATGTTGTTTGTGAGTGATAAGTACATGAGGTTTGTCAGTGATAAGTACATGTTGTTTGTCAGTGATAAGTACATGTTGTTTGTCAGTGATAAGTACAGGTTGTTTGACAGTGATAAGTACATGTTGTTTGTCAGTGATAAGTACATTTTGTTTGACAGTGATAAGTACATGTTGTTTGCCAGTTAAAAGTACATGTTGTTTGTCTGTGATAAGTACACGTTGTTTGTCAGTTAAAAGTACATGTTGTTTGTCAGTGATAAGTACATGTTGTTTGTCAGTTAAAAGTACAGGTTGTTTGTGCGTGATAAGTACATGAGGTTTGTCAGTGATAAGTACATGTTGATTGTCAGTGATTAGTACAGGTTGTTTGTGCGTGATAAGTACATGAGGTTTGTCAGTGATAAGTACATGTTGTTTGACAGTGATAAGTACAGGTTGTTTGACAGTGATAAGTACATGTTGTTTGTCTGTGATAAGTACATGTTGTTTGTCAGTTAAAAGTACATGTTGTTTGTCTGTGATAAGTACATGTTGTTTGTCAGTTAAAAGTACATGTTGTTTGTCTGTGATAAGTACATGTTGTTTGTCAGTTAAAAGTACATGTTGTTTGTCTGTGATAAGTACATGTTGTTTGTCAGTTAAAAGTACATGTTGTTTGTCTGTGATAAGTACATGTTGTTTGTCAGTTATAAGTACATGTTGTTTGTCAGTTAAAAGTACATGTTGTTTGTCTGTGATAAGTACATGTTGTTTGTCAGTGATAAGTACATGTTGTTTGTCAGTGATATGTACATTGTGTTTGTCTGTGATAAGTACATGTTGTTTGTCAGTGATATGTACATTGTGTTTGTCTGTGATAAGTACATGTTGTTTGTGAGTGATATGTACATGTTGTTTGTCAGTGATATGTACATTGTGTTTGTCTGTGATAAGTACACGTTGTTTGTCAGTTAAAAGTACATGTTGTTTGTCAGTGATAAGTACATGTTGTTTGTCAGTGATAAGTACAGGTTGTTTGTGCGTGATAAGTACATGAGGTTTGTCAGTGATAAGTACATGTTGTTTGTCAGTGATAAGTACAGGTTGTTTGTGCGTGATAAGTACATGAGGTTTGTCAGTGATAAGTACATGTTGTTTGACAGTGATAAGTACAGGTTGTTTGACAGTGATAAGTACATGTTGTTTGTCTGTGATAAGTACATGTTGTTTGTCAGTTAAAAGTACATGTTGTTTGTCTGTGATAAGTACATGTTGTTTGTCAGTTAAAAGTACATGTTGTTTGTCAGTGATATGTACATTGTGTTTGTCTGTGATAAGTACATGTTGTTTGTCAGTGATATGTACATTGTGTTTGTCTGTGATAAGTACATGTTGTTTGTGAGTGATATGTACATGTTGTTTGTCAGTGATATGTACATTGTGTTTGTCTGTGATAAGTACACGTTGCTTGTCAGTGATAAGTACATGTTGTTTGTCAGTGATATGTACATGTTGTTTGTCAATGATAAGTACATGTTGTTTGACAGTGATATGTACATGTTGTTTGTCAGTGATAAGTACATGTTGTTTGTCAGTTATAAGTACATGTTTTTTGCCAGTTATAAGTACATGTTGTTTGTCAGTGATATGTATATGTTGTTTGACAATGAAATGTACATGTTGTTTGAGAGTGATAAGTATATGTTGTTTGTCAGTGATAAGTACATGTTGTTTGTCAGTGATAAGTACATGTTGTTTTTCAGTTATGAGTACATGTTGTTTGACAGTGATATGTACATGTTGTTTGTCAATGATAAGTACATGTTGTTTGACAGTGATATGTACATGTTGTTTGTCAGTGATAAGTACATGTTGTTTGTCAGTTATAAGTACATGTTTTTTGCCAGTGATAAGTACATGTTGTTTGTCAGTGATATGTATATGTTGTTTGACAATGAAATGTACATGTTGTTTGAGAGTGATAAGTACATGTTGTTTGTCAGTGATAAGTACATGTTGTTTGTCAGTGATATGTACATTGTGTTTGTCAGTGATAAGTACAGGTTGTTTGTCAGTGATATGTACATTGTGTTTGTCAGTGATAAGTACATATTGTTTGACAATGAAATGTACATGTTGTTTGACAGTGATAAGTACATGCTGTTTGTCAGTGATAAGTACATGTTGTTTGTCAGTTATAAGTACATTTTGTTTGACAGTGATATGTACATTGTGTTTGTCAGTGATAAGTACATGTTGTTTGACAGTGAAATGTACGTGTTGTTTGACAGTGATAAGTACATGTTGTTTGTCAGTTATAAGTACATGTTGTTTGCCAGTTATAAGTACATGTTGTTTGTCAGTGATAAGTACATGTTGTTTGTCAGTTATAAGTAAATGTTGTTTGCCAGTTATAAGTACATGTTGTTTTTCAGTTATAAGTACATGTTGTTTGACAGTGATATGTACATTGTGTTTGTCAGTGATAAGTACATGTTGTTTGACAGTGAAATGTACATGTTGTTTGACAGTGATAAGTACATGTTGTTTGTCAGTTATAAGTATATGTTGTTTGCCAGTTATAAGTACATGTTGTTTGTCAGTGATATGTATATGTTGTTTGACAATGAAATGCACATGTTGTTTGACAGTGATAAGTACATGTTGTTTGTCAGTGATAAGTACATGTTGTTTGTCAGTGATATGTACATGTTGTTTGCCAGTTATAAGTACATGTTGTTTGTCAGTAATATGTATATTGTGTTTGTCAGTGATAAGTACATGTTGTTTGTCAGTGATAAGTACATGTTATTTGTCAGTTATAAGTACATGTTGTTTGACAGTGATAAGTACATGTTGTTTGTCAGTGATAAGTACATGTTTTTTGTCAGTTATAAGTACATGTTGTTTGCCAGTTATAAGTACATGTTGTTTGTCAGTGATAAGTCTATGTTGTTTGTCAGTGATGAGTTCATGTTGTTTGTCAGTTATAAGTACATGTTGTTTGTCAGTGATAAGTACAATTTGTTTGACAGTGATAAGTACATGTTGTTTGTCAGTGATAAGTACATTTTGTTTGACAGTGATAAGTACATGTTGTTTGCCAGTTAAAAGTACATGTTGTTTGTCTGTGATAAGTACACGTTGTTTGTCAGTTAAAAGTACATGTTGTTTGTCAGTGATAAGTACATGTTGTTTGTCAGGTAAAAGTACAGGTTGTTTGTGCGTGATAAGTACATGAGGTTTGTCAGTGATAAGTACATGTTGTTTGTCAGTGACAAGTACAGGTTGTTTGACAGTGATAAGTATATGTTATTTAGTGATAAGTACATGTTGTTTGTGAGTGATAAGTACATTAGGTTTGTCAGTGATAAGTACATGTTATTCAGTGATAAGTACATGTTGTTTGTGAGTGATAAGTACATTTTGTTTGTCAGTGATAAGTACATGTTATTCAGTGATAAGTACATGTTGTTTGTGAGTGATAAGTACATGAGGTTTGTCAGTGATAAGTACATGTTGTTTGTCAGTGATAAGTACATGTTGTTTGTCAGTGATAAGTACAGGTTGTTTGACAGTGATAAGTACATGTTGTTTGTCAGTGATAAGTACATTTTGTTTGACAGTGATAAGTACATGTTGTTTGCCAGTTAAAAGTACATGTTGTTTGTCAGTGATAAGTACACGTTGTTTGTCAGTTAAAAGTACATGTTGTTTGTCAGTGATAAGTACATGTTGTTTGTCAGTTAAAAGTACAGGTTGTTTGTGCGTGATAAGTACATGAGGTTTGTCAGTGATAAGTACATGTTGTTTGTCAGTGATTAGTACAGGTTGTTTGTGCGTGATAAGTACATGAGGTTTGTCAGTGAGAAGTACATGTTGTTTGTCAGTGACAAGTACAGGTTGTTTGACAGTGATAAGTATATGTTATTTAGTGATAAGTACATGTTGTTTGTGAGTGATAAGTACATTTTGTTTGTCAGTGATAAGTACATGTTATTCAGTGATAAGTACATGTTGTTTGTGAGTGATAAGTACATGAGGTTTGTCAGTGATAAGTACATGTTGTTTGTCAGTGATAAGTACATGTTGTTTGTCAGTGATAAGTACAGGTTGTTTGACAGTGATAAGTACATGTTGTTTGTCAGTGATAAGTACATTTTGTTTGACAGTGATAAGTACATGTTGTTTGCCAGTTAAAAGTACATGTTGTTTGTCTGTGATAAGTACACGTTGTTTGTCAGTTAAAAGTACATGTTGTTTGTCAGTGATAAGTACATGTTGTTTGTCAGTTAAAAGTACAGGTTGTTTGTGCGTGATAAGTACATGAGGTTTGTCAGTGATAAGTACATGTTGATTGTCAGTGATTAGTACAGGTTGTTTGTGCGTGATAAGTACATGAGGTTTGTCAGTGATAAGTACATGTTGTTTGACAGTGATAAGTACAGGTTGTTTGACAGTGATAAGTACATGTTGTTTGTCTGTGATAAGTACATGTTGTTTGTCAGTTAAAAGTACATGTTGTTTGTCTGTGATAAGTACATGTTGTTTGTCAGTTAAAAGTACATGTTGTTTGTCTGTGATAAGTACATGTTGTTTGTCAGTTAAAAGTACATGTTGTTTGTCTGTGATAAGTACATGTTGTTTGTCAGTTAAAAGTACATGTTGTTTGTCTGTGATAAGTACATGTTGTTTGTCAGTTATAAGTACATGTTGTTTGTCAGTTAAAAGTACATGTTGTTTGTCTGTGATAAGTACATGTTGTTTGTCAGTGATAAGTACATGTTGTTTGTCAGTGATATGTACATTGTGTTTGTCTGTGATAAGTACATGTTGTTTGTCAGTGATATGTACATTGTGTTTGTCTGTGATAAGTACATGTTGTTTGTGAGTGATATGTACATGTTGTTTGTCAGTGATATGTACATTGTGTTTGTCTGTGATAAGTACACGTTGTTTGTCAGTTAAAAGTACATGTTGTTTGTCAGTGATAAGTACATGTTGTTTGTCAGTGATAAGTACAGGTTGTTTGTGCGTGATAAGTACATGAGGTTTGTCAGTGATAAGTACATGTTGTTTGTCAGTGATAAGTACAGGTTGTTTGTGCGTGATAAGTACATGAGGTTTGTCAGTGATAAGTACATGTTGTTTGACAGTGATAAGTACAGGTTGTTTGACAGTGATAAGTACATGTTGTTTGTCTGTGATAAGTACATGTTGTTTGTCAGTTAAAAGTACATGTTGTTTGTCTGTGATAAGTACATGTTGTTTGTCAGTTAAAAGTACATGTTGTTTGTCAGTGATATGTACATTGTGTTTGTCTGTGATAAGTACATGTTGTTTGTCAGTGATATGTACATTGTGTTTGTCTGTGATAAGTACATGTTGTTTGTGAGTGATATGTACATGTTGTTTGTCAGTGATATGTACATTGTGTTTGTCTGTGATAAGTACACGTTGCTTGTCAGTGATAAGTACATGTTGTTTGTCAGTGATATGTACATGTTGTTTGTCAATGATAAGTACATGTTGTTTGACAGTGATATGTACATGTTGTTTGTCAGTGATAAGTACATGTTGTTTGTCAGTTATAAGTACATGTTTTTTGCCAGTTATAAGTACATGTTGTTTGTCAGTGATATGTATATGTTGTTTGACAATGAAATGTACATGTTGTTTGAGAGTGATAAGTATATGTTGTTTGTCAGTGATAAGTACATGTTGTTTGTCAGTGATAAGTACATGTTGTTTTTCAGTTATGAGTACATGTTGTTTGACAGTGATATGTACATTGTGTTTGTCAGTGATAAGTACATGTTGTTTGACAGTAAAATGTACGTGTTGTTTGACAGTGATAAGTACATGTTGTTTGTCAGTTATAAGTACATGTTGTTTGCCAGTTATAAGTACATGTTGTTTGTCAGTGATATGTATATGTTGTTTGACAATGAAATGCACATGTTGTTTGACAGTGATAAGTACATGTTGTTTGTCAGTGATAAGTACATGTTGTTTGTCAGTGATATGTACATGTTGTTTGCCAGTTATAAGTACATGTTGTTTGTCAGTGATATGTATATTGTGTTTGTCAGTGATAAGTACAGGTTGTTTGTCAGTGATAAGTACATGTTGTTTGTCAGTTATAAGTACATGTTGTTTGACAGTGATAAGTACATGTTGTTTGTCAGTGATAAGTACATGTTTTTTGTCAGTTATAAGTACATGTTGTTTGCCAGTTATAAGTACATGTTGTTTTTCAGTGATAAGTACATGTTGTTTGACAGTGATATGTACCTTGTGTTTGTCAGTGATAAGTACATGTTGTTTGACAGTGAAATGTACGTGTTGTTTGACAGTGATAAGTACATGTTGTTTGTCAGTTATAAGTACATGTTGTTTGCCAGTTATAAGTACATGTTGTTTGTCAGTGATAAGTCTATGTTGTTTGTCAGTGATGAGTTCATGTTGTTTGTCAGTTATAAGTACATGTTGTTTGTTAGTGATAAGTACAATTTGTTTGTCAGTGAGAAGTACATGTTGTTTGTCAGTGACAAGTACAGGTTGTTTGACAGTGATAAGTATATGTTATTTAGTGATAAGTACATGTTGTTTGTGAGTGATAAGTACATTAGGTTTGTCAGTGATAAGTACATGTTATTCAGTGATAAGTACATGTTGTTTGTGAGTGATAAGTACATTTTGTTTGTCAGTGATAAGTACATGTTATTCAGTGATAAGTACATGTTGTTTGTGAGTGATAAGTACATGAGGTTTGTCAGTGATAAGTACATGTTGTTTGTCAGTGATAAGTACATGTTGTTTGTCAGTGATAAGTACATTTTGTTTGACAGTGATAAGTACATGTTGTTTGTCAGTGATAAGTACATGTTGTTTGTCAGTGATAAGTACAGGTTGTTTGTGCGTGATAAGTACATGAGGTTTGTCAGTGATAAGTACATGTTGTTTGACAGTGATAAGTACAGGTTGTTTGACAGTGATAAGTACAGGTTGTTTGACAGTGATAAGTACATGTTGTTTGACAGTGATAAGTACATGTTGTTTGTCAGTGATAAGTACATGTTGTTTGTCAGTGATAAGTACATGTTGTTTGTCGGTGATAAGTATATGTTAATTGTCAGTGATAAGTACATGTTATTCAGTGATAAGTACATTTTGTTTGTCAGTGATTAGTATATGTTGTTTGTCAGTGATAAGTACATGTTGTTTGTGAGTGATAAGTACATGTTATTTGTCAGTGATAAGTACATGAGGTTTGTCAGTGATAAGTACATGTTGTTTGACAGTGATAAGTACAGGTTATTTGTCAGTGATAAGTACAGGTTGTTTGACAGTGATATGTACATGTTGTTTGTCAGTGATGTGTACATGTTGTTTGTCAGTGATAAGTACATGTTGTTTGTCAGTGATAAGTATATGTTGTTTGTCAGTGATATGTACATGTTTTTGTCAGTGATAAGTACATGTTGTTTATCAGTGATAAATACAGGTTGTTTGTCAGTGATAAGTATATGTTATTCAGTGATAAGTACATGTTGTTTGTCCTTGATAAGTATATGTTGTTTGTCAGTGATATGTATATGTTGTTTGTCAGTGATAAGTACATATTTTTCAGTGATAAGTACATGTTGTTTGTTAGTGATAAGTACATGTTGTTTGTCAGTGATAAGTACAGGTTGTTTGACAGTGATAAGTATATGTTGTTTGTGAGTGATAAGTACATGTTATTTGTGAGTGATAAGTACATGAGGTTTGTCAGTGATAAGTACATGTTGTTTGTCAGTGATAAGTACAGGTTGTTTGACAGTGATAAGTACATGTTGTTTGTCAGTGATAAGTACAGGTAGTTTGACAGTGATAAGTACATGTTATTTAGTGATAAGTACATGTTGTTTGTGAGTGATAAGTACATGTTGTTTGTGAGTGTTAAGTACATTTTGTTTGTCAGTGATAAGTACATGTTATTCAGTGATAAGTACATGTTGTTTGTGAGTGATAAGTACATGTTGTTTGACAGTGATAAGTACATGTTGTTTGTCAGTGATAAGTACATGTTGTTTGACAGTGAGAAGTACATGTTATTTAGTGATAAGTACATGTTGTTTGTGAGTGATAAGTACATGTTGTTTGTGAGTGTTAAGTACATTTTGTTTGTCAGTGATAAGTACATGTTATTCAGTGATAAGTACATGTTGTTTGTGAGTGATAAGTACATGTTGTTTGTGAGTGATAAGTACATGAGGTTTGTCAGTGATAAGTACATGTTGTTTGTCAGTGATAAGTACAGGTTGTTTGACAGTGATAAGTACATGTTGTTTATCAGTGATAAGTACAGGTTGTTTGACAGTGATAAGTACATGTTATTCAGTGATAAGTACATTTTGTTTGTCAGTGATAAGTATATGTTGTTTGTCAGTGATAAGTACATGTTGTTTGTGAGTGATAAGTACATGTTATTTGTCAGTGATAAGTACATGAGGTTTGTCAGTGATAAGTAAATGTTGTTTGACAGTGATATGTACATGTTGTTTGTCAGTGATATGTACATGTTGTTTGTGAGTGATAAGTACATGTTGTTTGACAGTGATAAGTATATGTTGTTTGTCAGTGATAAGTACATGTTGTTTGTGAGTGATAAGTACATGTTATTTGTCAGTGATAAGTACAGGTTGTTTGACAGTGATAAGTACATGTTGTTTGTGAGTGATATGTACATGTTGTTTGTGAGTGATAAGTACATGTTGTTTGTCAGTGATAAGTATATGTTATTCAGTGATAAGCACATGTTGTTTGTCAGTGATAAGTACATGTTGTTTTTCAGTGATAAGTATATGTTGTTTTTCAGTGATATGTACAAGTTTTTGTCAGTGATAAGTACATTTTGTTTGTCAGTGATAAGTACATTTTGTTTGTCAGTGATAAGTACATTTTGTTTGTCAGTGATAAGTACATTTTGTTTGTCAGTGATAAGTACATTTTGTTTGTCAGTGATAAGTATATGTTGTTTGTCAGTGATAAGTACATGTTGTTTGTGAGTGATAAGTACATGTTATTTGTCAGTGATAAGTACATGAGGTTTGTTAGTGATAAGTACATGTTGTTTGACAGTGATAAGTACATGTTATTTGTCAGTGATAAGTACATGTTGTTTGTCGGTGATATGTACATGTTGTTTTTCAGTGATAAGTACATGTTGTTTGTCAGTGATAAGTACAGTTTGTTTGTGCGTGATAAGTACAGGTTGTTTGTCAGTGATAAGTACATGTTGTTTGTGAGTGATAAGTATATGTTGTTTGTCAGTGATTAGTACATGTTGTTTGTCAGTGATAAGTACAGGTTGTTTGTGCGTGATAAGTACAGGTTGTTTGTCAGTGATAAGTACATGTTGTTTGTGAGTGATAAGTACATGAGGTTTGTCAGTGATAAGTACATGTTGTTTGTCAGTGATAAGTACATGTTGTTTGTCGGTGATAAGTATATGTTAATTGTCAGTGATAAGTACATGTTATTCAGTGATAAGTACATTTTGTTTGTCAGTGATTAGTATATGTTGTTTGTCAGTGATAAGTACATGTTGTTTGTGAGTGATAAGTACATGTTATTTGTCAGTGATAAGTACATGAGGTTTGTCAGTGATAAGTACATGTTGTTTGACAGTGATAAGTACAGGTTATTTGTCAGTGATAAGTACAGGTTGTTTGACAGTGATATGTACATGTTGTTTGTCAGTGATGTGTACATGTTGTTTGTCAGTGATAAGTACATGTTGTTTGTCAGTGATAAGTATATGTTGTTTGTCAGTGATATGTACATGTTTTTGTCAGTGATAAGTACATGTTGTTTATCAGTGATAAATACAGGTTGTTTGTCAGTGATAAGTATATGTTATTCAGTGATAAGTACATGTTGTTTGTCGGTGATAAGTATATGTTGTTTGTCAGTGATATGTATATGTTGTTTGTCAGTGATAAGTACATATTTTTCAGTGATAAGTACATGTTGTTTGTTAGTGATAAGTACAGGTTGTTTGACAGTGATAAGTATATGTTGTTTGTGAGTGATAAGTACATGTTATTTGTGAGTGATAAGTACATGAGGTTTGTCAGTGATAAGTACATGTTGTTTGTCAGTGATAAGTACAGGTTGTTTGACAGTGATAAGTACATGTTGTTTGTCAGTGATAAGTACAGGTAGTTTGACAGTGATAAGTACATGTTATTTAGTGATAAGTACATGTTGTTTGTGAGTGATAAGTACATGTTGTTTGTGAGTGTTAAGTACATTTTGTTTGTCAGTGATAAGTACATGTTATTCAGTGATAAGTACATGTTGTTTGTGAGTGATAAGTACATGTTGTTTGACAGTGATAAGTACATGTTGTTTGTCAGTGATAAGTACATGTTGTTTGACAGTGAGAAGTACATGTTATTTAGTGATAAGTACATGTTGTTTGTGAGTGATAAGTACATGTTGTTTGTGAGTGTTAAGTACATTTTGTTTGTCAGTGATAAGTACATGTTATTCAGTGATAAGTACATGTTGTTTGTGAGTGATAAGTACATGTTGTTTGTGAGTGATAAGTACATGAGGTTTGTCAGTGATAAGTACATGTTGTTTGTCAGTGATAATTACATGTTGTTTATCAGTGATAAGTACAGGTTGTTTGACAGTGATAAGTACATGTTATTCAGTGATAAGTACATTTTGTTTGTCAGTGATAAGTATATGTTGTTTGTCAGTGATAAGTACATGTTGTTTGTGAGTGATAAGTACATGTTATTTGTCAGTGATAAGTACATGAGGTTTGTCAGTGATAAGTAAATGTTGTTTGACAGTGATATGTACATGTTGTTTGTCAGTGATATGTACATGTTGTTTGTGAGTGATAAGTACATGTTGTTTGACAGTGATAAGTATATGTTGTTTGTCAGTGATAAGTACATGTTGTTTGTGAGTGATAAGTACATGTTATTTGTCAGTGATAAGTACAGGTTGTTTGACAGTGATAAGTACATGTTGTTTGTGAGTGATATGTACATGTTGTTTGTGAGTGATAAGTACATGTTGTTTGTCAGTGATAAGTATATGTTATTCAGTGATAAGCACATGTTGTTTGTCAGTGATAAGTACATGTTGTTTTTCAGTGATAAGTATATGTTGTTTTTCAGTGATATGTACAAGTTTTTGTCAGTGATAAGTACATTTTGTTTGTCAGTGATAAGTACATTTTGTTTGTCAGTGATAAGTACATTTTGTTTGTCAGTGATAAGTATATGTTGTTTGTCAGTGATAAGTACATGTTGTTTGTGAGTGATAAGTACATGTTATTTGTCAGTGATAAGTACATGAGGTTTGTTAGTGATAAGTACATGTTGTTTGACAGTGATAAGTACATGTTATTTGTCAGTGATAAGTACATGTTGTTTGTCGGTGATATGTACATGTTGTTTTTCAGTGATAAGTACATGTTGTTTGTCAGTGATAAGTACAGTTTGTTTGTGCGTGATAAGTACAGGTTGTTTGTCAGTGATAAGTACATGTTGTTTGTGAGTGATAAGTATATGTTGTTTGTCAGTGATAAGTACATGTTGTTTGTCAGTGATAAGTACAGGTTGTTTGTGCGTGATAAGTACAGGTTGTTTGTCAGTGATAAGTACATGTTGTTTGTGAGTGATAAGTACATGAGGTTTGTCAGTGATAAGTACATGTTGTTTGACAGTGATAAGTACATTTTGTTTGTCAGTGATAAGTACATGTTGTTTGTGAGTGATAAGTACATGAGGTTTGTCAGTGATAAGTACATTTTGTTTGTCAGTGATAAGTATATGTTGTTTGTCAGTGATAAGTACATGTTGTTTGTGAGTGATAAGTATATGTTGTTTGTCAGTGATAAGTACATGTGTTTGTGAGTGATAAGTACATGTTATTTGTCAGTGATAAGTACATGAGGTTTGTCAGTGATAAGTAAATGTTGTTTTTCAGTGATAAGTACATGTTGTTTGTAAGTGATAAGTATATGTTGTTTTTCAGTGATATGTACATGTTTTTGTCAGTGATAAGTACATGTTGTTTATCAGTGATAAATACAGGTTGTTTGTCAGTGATAAGTATATGTTATTCAGTGATAAGTACATGTTGTTTGTCGGTGATAAGTATATGTTGTTTGTCTGTGATAAGTACCTGTTTTTCAGTGATAAGTACATGTTGTTTGTCAGTGATAAGTACAGGTTGTTTGACAGTGATAAGTACATGTTGTTTGTCAGTGATAAGTATATGTTATTCACTGATAAGCACATGTTGTTTGTAAGTGATATGTACATGTTGTTTGTCAGTGATATGTACATTGTGTTTGTCGGTGATAAGTACATGTTGTTTGTGAGTGATAAGTATATGTTGTTTGTCAGTGATAAGTACATGTTGTTTGTCAGTGATAAGTACATGTTATTTGTCAGTGATAAGTACATGTTGTTTGTGAGTGATAAGTACATGTTATTTGTCAGTGATAAGTACATGTTATTTGTCATTGATAAGTATATGTTATTTGTCAGTGATAAGTACATGTTGTTTGTCAGTGATAAATACATGTTGTTTGCCAGTTATAAGTACATGTTATTCAGTGATAAGTACATGTTTGTTTGTAACCTTGTTTTATTTCTCAATTTATATGTCATGCATGTCATAAATTATCTGTTCAATGTCATGTTGCTGCGATGATAGGTGTAGTTCTAGTCTTACGTATTAATACAGTTGTGGTATCGCACAACGCACCAAAAACTGCGTGCGTGCATCGTGCATATATCGTGCACACATCGTTCGCCCATGGTGCGCACAACTGGGCGATCTAAAGATCGTGCGTTTATGTGTGCGATTAAATCGCACACACGCACGATTTGGTACAATTTGTCGATACATATTACGGAATGAAAAACATATGGAACCCTCTTGTCCAAAAACTATTTAAATTCGCATCATAATTATTGGGATTATGTCAATTGAACAATATACAGTAAACAGTATTACATTGATCATAAGACAGCCAAGTGCGGGTTAAGCTACCAGGTATCGGAATATGTAAATAACATGCCGGAGTTTTACCTGTCCCGTGTGCGGCGATACGCTACGACAGCCATTACCGAGCGACCATTATGGAAACAGACTGGACTCTAATAATCAGTTATTTGAAAAACCCTCCCCTCCTCAACACTTTACCTGTGTTTTCACACCTAGGCGAGTGTTGTAAGTGCCCCGGGCCAGAGACATCTACATATATTTGCCATGTACAGGTACAGTTTATAAAACTGGCAATATTTACTTGAATGAGAACTTGTCAATATGAGTTGAAAGTTTACATACATGTGTCTATTTGGTTTGTTTCTAAAACTACAGAAAGACTATTATTAATTTTTAGAAATATATAGATAGAACTATCAGCTAATGTAAATAGTTAAAATATAGAAATATGTGTAAAACAACTAGCGCGAAACCGTATATATTGTTAAACCATTTCTAAATTTACATCAACCACGATTGTCATCGCACAATGTTAGTCTATCGTGCGCCCACATGTGCGTTAGAAATAATCGCCCAGGATCGCATCGTTCGCACATCGTGCATACACCGTTCGCCCATCGTGCGCCCACCGCACATCGTGTAACGTTGTGCGATCCCACAACTGTATATATGGTAACCGACTTTTGAATAAATGGTAGAATTTACCAATGTTGTTTTGTAATGTTTCCTTTTCTTGTTGCAGCTCATCGATGTTCGATGCCAGCTCCGTATTTGCTGCTCGGAGGTCGTCCAGCCTGGCCGACATGTCGTTATGGAGTTCCTGCTTCTTGTCCCTTAGAGATGTAATTTCTTTCTCAAGTGTCTCTTTCTCCATATTGGCCACACGAAGAGTCTCCTGGACTGAATCTGTATACGTATATAAATATGTGTATCAAGTATTAATTTAGATAAAAAATACTAGTATAGTACACCGGTTTCAATATAAAATGGAAAGGATACTGTATACTTAAGTATTAACATAATGCCATATTCACTTACTACGTTGTCGTTCAGCAGCATCAACATTCAATTTTAACTTAGCGACTGTAGACGACAGTACAGTGTTATCTCCCCTTAGCGACGCTATCTGTTTTTGGAGGTCCGTACAAGTGGTGTGATGGCCCCGTTGCTCTGTTATGAGTTCCTGTGTCAATTGGGCTTTGTCTAACCCCAGAGTCTTTAAATCGTCCTCCTTGACACCTGTTTCACAGAGAAAAAATATTACACAATCCGATTTTATTAATTTTCTCTAAAAATAAAATCGAGTTTCAATAGCTTTTTCGTATCCTCCTTCCTATACATGCAATCTTAAACCAACTCACCAAGTTGTTTTTCCAATACAGACACATTACGTTGTAATATTTCGACTGTAGACGATAGCCCAGAGTTATCTCCCCTTAGTGACGCTATTTGTTCTCCAAGGTCCGCACGAGTGGTGTGATGGCCCTGTTGTTCTGTTTCAAGTTTCAATGTCATTTGGTCTCTTGTTAATTTAACAGTCTTCATTTCGTCTTCAATGCCGCCTAGTTAATACGGTCGAAATACAAAAGATTCATAGACATATTTTGAATTAGTATTTAAGTGGTATTATTAGGACAAGAAACAAAGTTATCAAGTATTTAAGTTTTTATGAATTTTCCCCATTCCCGACTATAATGTAATGTACACATCACAAACCAAACTGTAATGTACACGTCACATACCACACTGTAATGTACACGTCACATACCACACTATAATGTACACGTCACATACCGCACTGTAATGTACACGTCACATACCACACTGTAATGTACACGTCACATACCACACTACAATGTACACGTCACATACCGCACTGTAATGTACACGTCACATACCACACTATACTGTACACGTCACATGCCACACTGTAATGTACACGTCACATACCACACTATAATGTACACGTCATATGCCACACTGTAATGTACACGTCACATACCACACTATAATGTACACGTCACATACCGCACTGTAATGTACACGTCACATACCACACTATAATGTACACGTCACATTCCACACTATAATGTACACGTCACATACCGCACTGTAATGTACACGTCACATACCACACTATAATGTACACGTCACATACCACACTGTAATGTACACGTCACATACCACACTATAATGTACACGTCACATACCGCACTGTAATGTACACGTCACATACCGCACTGTAATGTACACGTCACATACCGCACTGTAATGTACACGTCACATACCGCACTATAATGTACACGTCACATACCACACTGTAATGTACACGTCACATACCGCACTGTAATGTACACGTCACATACCGCACTGTAATGTACACGTCACATACCGCACTATAATGTACACATCACATACCGCACTGTAATGTACACGTCACATACTGCACTGTAATGTACACGTCACATACCGCACTGTAATATACACGTCACATACAGCACTGTAATGTACACGTCACATACCACACTATAATGTACACGTCACATGCCACACTGTAATGTACACGTCACATACAACACTGTAATGTACACGTCACATACCGCACTGTAATGTACACGTCACATACCGCACTGTAATGTACACGTCACATACAATATTTAAATATAATTCTTATAAATCATAAAGGAAAAATTCCGCTTGGACCAATTGTACTTGCACATGTAGCTCTTCAAAAGAATAAAACTTTTATTCATAATCAATAATACACAGTCGAAGAAAATTGAGATACGATTGAGGTAATCGAGGTTTGCCACTTAAAGAATAGGATACTTATACTAGGTGGTACAAATTGTACAGGTAAATAATACTAGGTGGTGCAGGTAAATAATACAAGGTGGTACAGGTAAATACTAGGATACTAATACTAGGTAGTACAGGTAAATAATAAGATACATATACTAGGTGGTACAGGTAAATAATAGGATACTAATAGTAGGTGGTACAGGTAAAGAATAGGATACTTATACTAGGTGGTACAGGTAAATAATAGGATACTAATAGTAGGTGGTACAGGTAAAGAATAGGATACTTTTATACTAGGTGATAAATGCAAATAATATGATACTAATAGTAGGTGGTACAGGTAAAGAATAGGATACTTTTATACTAGGTGATAAATGCAAATAATATGATACTAATACTAGGTAGTACAGGTAAAGAATATGATACCAATAGTAGGTGGTACAGGTAAATAATAGGATACTTATTGTAGGTGGTACAGGTAAAGAATAGGATACTTATAGTAGGTGGTACAGGTCAATAATAGGATACTAATACTAGGTGGTACAGGTAAAAAATAGGATACTAATACTAGGTGGTACAGGTAAATAATACGATACTAATACTAGGTAGTACAGGTAAATAATAGGATACTAATTCTAGGTGGTACAGGTAAATAATAAGATACTAATACTAGGTGGTACAGGTAAATAATAGGATACTAATACTAGGTGGTACAGATAAATAATAGGATACTAATACTAGGTGGTACAGGTAAATAATAGGATACTAATACTAGGTGGTACAGGTAAATAATAGGATACTAATACTAGGTGGTACAGGTAAATAATAGGATACTAATACTAGGTGGTACAGGTAAATAATAGGATACTAATACTAGGTGGTACAGGTAAATAATAGGATACTAATACTAGGTTGTACAGGTAAAGAATTGGATACTAATACTAGGTGGTACAGGTAAATAATAGGATACTAATACTAGGTGGTACAGGTAAAGAATAGGATACTTATACTAGGTGGTACAGGTAAAGAATAGGATCCTAATACTAGGTGGTACAGGTTAAGAATAGGATACTAATACTAGGTGGTACAGGTAAATAATAGGATACTAATACTAGGTGGTACAGGTAAAGAATAGGATACTTATACTAGATGGTACAGGTAAAGAATAGGATACTATTACTAGATGGTACAGGTAAATAATATGATACCAGTACTAGGTGGTACAGGTAAATAGTACTAGGTGGTACAGGTAAATAGTACTAGGTGGTACAGGTTAAGAATAGGATACTTATACTAGGTGGTACAGGTAAATAATTGGATACTAATACTAGGTAGTACAGGTAAATAATAGGATACTTATACTAGGTGGTACAGGTAAATATAATTGGATACTAATACTAGGTAGTACAGGTAAATAATAGGATACTAATACTAGGTGGTACAGGTAAATAATAAGATACATATACTAGGTGGTGCAGGTAAATAATAGGATACTAATAGTAGGTGGTACAGGTAAAGAATAGGATACTTATACTAGGTGGTACAGGTAAAGAATAGGATATTTTTATACTAGGTGATAAATGCAAATAATATGATACTAATACTAGGTGGTACAGGTAAAGAATAGGATACTTTTATACTAGGTGATAAATGTAAATAATATGATACTAATACTAGGTAGTACAGGTAAAGAATAGGATACCAATAGTAGGTGGTACAGGTAAATAATAGGATACTTATTGTAGGTGGTACAGGTAAACAATAGGATACTTATAGTAGGTGGTACAGGTAAATAATAGGATACTAATACTAGGTGGTACAGGTAAAAAATAGGATACTAATACTAGGTGGTACAGGTAAATAATACGATACTAATACTAGGTAGTACAGGTAAATAATAGGATACTAATACTAGGTGGTACAGGTAAATGATAAGATACTTATACTAGATGGTACAGGTAAATAATAGGATACTAATACTAGGTAGTACAGGTAAATAATAGGATACTAATACTAGGTGGTACAGATAAATAATAGGATACTAATACTAGGTGGTACAGGTAAATAATAGGATACTAATACTAGGTGGTACAGGTAAATAATAGGATACTAATACTAGGTTGTACAGGTAAAGAATTGGATACTAATACTAGGTAGTACAGGTAAATAATAGGATACTAATACTAGGTGGTACAGGTAAAGAATAGGATACTTATACTAGGTGGTACAGGTAAAGAATAGGATACTAATACTAGGTGGTACAGGTAAAGAATAGGATACTAATACTAGGTGATAAAGGTAAATATTAGAATACTAATACTAGGTGGTACAGGTAAATAATAAGATACATATACTAGGTGGTACAGGTAAATGATAGGATACTTATACTAGGTGATAAAGGTAAATATTAGGATACTAATACTAGATGGTACAGGTAAATAATACTTGGTGGTACAGGTAAATAATACTTGGTGGTACAGGTAAATAAAAGGATACTAATACTAGGTGGTACAGGTAAATATTATTAGGTGGTACAGGTAAATAATACTAGGTAATACAGGTAAAGAATAGGATACTAATACTACATTAATTGTAGGTGGTACAGGTAAATAATAGTAGGTGGTTATACTAGGTTGTACAGGTAAATCATACTAGGTGGTACAGGTAAATAATACTAGGTGGTACAGGTAAATAATAGTAGGTTGTACAGGTAAATAATAGTAGGTGGTACAGGGAAATAATAGTAAGTGGTACAGGTAAATAATAGTAGGTGGTACAGGTAAATAATAGTAAGTCGTACAGGTAAATCATACTAGGTGGTACAGGTAAATAATACTAGGTGGTACAGGGAAATAATAGTAGGTGGTTATACTAGGTTGTACAGGTAAATCATACTAGGTTGTACAGGTAAATAATAGTAGGTGGTTATACTAGGTTGTACAGGTAAATCATACTAGGTGGTACAGGTAAATAATAGTAGGTGGTACAGGTAAATAATACTAGGTGGTACAGTTAAATAAGTAGTATCTTACCAAGTTGATCTACTAAGAGTTTTTTGTCGTTTTGTAAGTCCTGAATTAAAGAGCCTTGTTTCTTGTTGTCCTGTTGGAGTGTTTCTATTTGACGGCCAAGTTCCTCCTGCATGTTGTTATGATTACTCTGAAGGTCTTCTAGATTACTCGATAACGTTTCGATTTCATTACAACAGTCGCCGACCTCTTTCTCTTTTTCATCTGTAAAATGAATTATATAATCAATTTAATCCTCTGAACAAATAAATAATTCTACCACCATCAGAGTTAATGTTCTGACACTAGTTTATGGTGTTTGTTTAACAGTATATATTTGTAAAATATCTATGTATATCATTGTAAAATGTTCTATCATGTTCGACACCAATTACAGTGCTAAGCTGTATGAAACAGAAACTATGGAGCAATATCAACGATTTATTATCTGCGACTTAGGCATGATGGTAATTATAAGTTACTCAGTATCAACAATACCTAAGAAACAAAGTTGATACTCGAGAGTCAAGAAGCTTTATTTACGTCGCATACGAGGGGTGTTCCAAAAATAATGTCACTTGCATCGGTGCTCATAAAATTATAGCGGAAGTGCTTTCGTTCATTTTAATTTGCTCTACCCTTCAAAATACTCTCCGCCAGCCAGAACACACCTTTTTAGCCGGTCAATCCATTTTTTGAAGCATTTTTCATACTCTTCAATGGGTACACCCATCAGACACTGATAAACAGCAGATCCAAGGGCATTTCTCGAATTGTATCTCCTTCCAGATAAATGATATTTAAGTTTTGGAAAGAGAAAATAGTCGCAGGGGGCCAAGTCTGGCGAATATGGAGGGTGCGGAAGGACGGTAACCTTCTCTGACTCCAAAAAGTCAGTCACAATACGTGCCTTGTGAGCGGGTGCATTATCATGCAAAAGTCGGACATACTTAAGTCCTGTTTTGGGGCGGCGACTTTTGTAGTAGTTCTTCAATTTTCTCAGACCAACGTTTTTATAGAACTTGCCTGTGACCGTTCTGCCTTTTGGCACCGGAATTTGAATAACTGGACCCTTATTAGTGAAAAAAGCATACAAAACCTTCTTTACTGTTCGTATTCGTTTGGCAATACTTGGGCGCCTGGCATTTTTAGTGGCCCATATTCGGTTGGCAACCTTCCGCTTTGGTTCAAAGTAATATACCCAGGTCTCATCACCAGTGACTATATTATCAAAAGCCTTTTTACTATATTTTGGGTACATTTTGAGAAGTTTTTTGCCATTGTTACACGCGTCTTCTTTTGCTCATCCGTTAACAAATGGGGCATCCATCTTGCATTTATCTTTCTAACATTTAGGTGTTTCTTCAAAATTGCATGAACTCTTGCTAACGACAAGTTTGTCATTCGAGCCAATTGTCTTACGGTGAATCGAGCATCAGTTTGGAAGATATTTCGGATTTTTTCTATTTTACCTTTGGTCGTAGTTTTTGCAGGACGAACTGGGTGAGCAGCATCTTTCAGTTGCTGCTGCAAAGCACTAAATTTACCTACCCACCTACAAACAGTCCTGTGAGACATTTGGCCCTCCCCATAAATGTCACACACCTCGCGGTGAATATCTACAGCCTTTATGCCGAGTAATGACCTACCTTTTATATAGGCCCTAATTTCAAGAACATTTTCACCTCGTTTTCCTGTGATTTTGTGTCTAGTCTAACGAATATGCTATGAAACGATGTACACTGTACCGAGGCCAGTGAACGCATGGACGAGATATTTACCTGTGTCACGAGCAAGGGATCACTCAATCGACACGAGGTGGTTTTGTGCATAAATTGCACGATTTCCGCGAAATAAAGCACAGATTATTTATGGAACACCCCTCGTACATGTAACATAATAACATTAGCACTGTAGTGCTCATCGTCGGAAACCCACGGTATACTTCTCTGACGTTTGCATCAAACGTCAGAGAAGTGTACCGTGGGTTTCCGACGATGCGTAGTGCTATTCTTGCGACACTAGCTAAAACACTTACCACTTTCTGATTCAATGTTAGAACGAAGCTATATAAGGTAAAATACTTACCAAGCTCTGATTTTAGGTTAGTGATCTGCAGCTGAAGCGTTTCCGTGCTGTAACACAGCTTCACATTTTCATCCTCTAGTTTCCTGACCTGTTGACTAAGTTCACTGTATCGGGTGATCTGCCCAGCTTCCTTCCTCTGTATCTCCGTCGTCTTGGAGTTCATGTCTTTCTCCATAGAGCCCAGCTGTTCATCCCGTCTCTCTAGTAGTAAAACCCATACCTTATTGCTGGGATTCTTGATGAGAAAATGTGTGTTTATTAATTCATTTTTTTTTTTTATTTTTTTATCTACAGTTATTCGTTTTGAATATGGAACTATTTTCATTTCAGTGAACGTCCAATAATTACCCTCTACAGATTACAGCATGGTCTATTGACATATCAAATATTGATTAAATAACGTATTTCATTGTCCTATTACCTAGTGTAGATTGTAGTTTTCCTTGATAATCCTGGAGCTGTTTTATTTCCGAAGACTTGTCTGCAGCTTCCCGCTGTAATTCTTTCAATTTTCCGTTAAGCTTCATTTGAACGTCTTCATTCTCCTGTCTTAATGCTGAAAATTCCTCAGTAAATTTCTTTTGGTCCTGCTGTTTCTCCTGTTGAAGTTTGACCAGCTGGTCTGTTAATCTATCGTGGTCCTGTTGCTTCTCCTTTTGAAGTTTGATCAGCTGGTCTGTTAATCTATCGTGGTCCTGTTGTTTCTCCTGTTGAAGTGTTGCAAGTTCCCTTTTGTGGTTGTCGTGGTCCCTTTGTTTCTCATGTTCATTTTCTGCTTCTATTTCTTTTTTAAGACCTAGTATCTCATCATTGTCTACATAGTTCGCCTGTATATGAGGTGTTTGTGTGATATAATCCCCAGAGTCTTCTGAATCGCTGGCACGCACATGCTCTGTACGTAGATTATCGTTAGAACCATGACGTTTGACTTCCTTATATATAGCTGACCTAGGCTGGGACGTTTTCGTCTCTGTCTGTTCAGGAAATATCAGTGAATCTGGAATCATTTCTTTTTCTCTTAAAATCCTTTCAAGAATTCGAGCTGCGTGTGGTGAGGCAGTCTCCCTAAACTCCTCGAGGACCTCCTATAATAGCAAAGAATAGAGTATTCTGCATGTTACATTGTGGATATATGTCATAGTAATATATTAACCAAAATGCTTAATGGAATCTTTCCCTACTTTGAGGGTGTGGCAGAGAAATCTGCAATCCAAGGGGTAATATTCTTAGTTCGGCAATCAAGAATATCACCCCGAGGGTTGCAGATTTACATTTTGTATCTGTCACAACATCAAGGTAGGTGAAGATTATTTGTCTCCCATCATTTTCTATTTTAACGAAAGTATCAATGCAATACAATGTATGGGATTGTTGTCGTGACGTCATTACATCGTGTTATCTGTCATACCTAGGGGATGACAAAGAAATCTTGAATGGGTAAAAGGGGAGAAGAGTCTGTGAATGACGGGAGAAAATATAAATATTTTTCTTATAAAGGCAGTGCAAGTTGATGCTATTGGTTGTAGGGAAGGCATGTACATGTAGTTTATACATACGTCCCACAGCGTAATGCTTCCTTGATATGCGTGCTAATG
Source organism: Mimachlamys varia (assembly GCA_947623455.1). Taxonomy (NCBI): domain Eukaryota; kingdom Metazoa; phylum Mollusca; class Bivalvia; order Pectinida; family Pectinidae; genus Mimachlamys; species Mimachlamys varia. Next base: position 2,008,984 of record OX392528.1, on the reverse strand, counting down.
CAACACTTGGGCACGATAAGTTCATGGTTTGATTACTGCTATTTTAGAACTGTTATGCTGTTCTTTATTTATGATATTACTTGTATGCTCTACAATTTATGTAAAAAATTGTTGGCTAGTAAATCTTCAGCGACACAAAATTCAGGGTTACATGTATGTTGTAATCCCTTACATTTTTACATGTATGTAAATATATGCAAAACTAATATAAAGTACAACATAACTACTGGTCAAACCACACGTTCACCAGAAACGCCTTTGAACCACGCAATATAGACATACTTTATATGTATTTATGCTATTATACGTTATAGTAACTATACATAGTAACCTACCTTTATTTTCTTTCTCGTACTCCTTCGTCGTGAACAACACAATCCCATTATCGACCTTGTTATGCGGGGTTAGATAAGCGGTACTATCGTTTGTGGAATGTGATATGATGCTTGGATGAACAAATAATTCCTATCAGGTTCCAAACTCCTTATTGCTACAACTGCTGCCGAACCACAAAACGTCTTCGTGTAGTTTTAAGAAATACAATCTACTATATAAAGCTTATGAATAGTTATTGGACAGAACGAAAGTTGGAATAACCTACTTTCGTTTTGTTGGGAAATCTTAATTCTACTTTCGTTTCTGGTTTTACACGTGGTGATTGATAAAATCTTGGTTAATGTTGCTACACACAACTCTGAAGTGTCGTGTGCTTTATAATATCACTCTGGCCACAATGGCAGATAACAACTCCGCCAGCAGAGGCTACATGTCGAGACGATGGATATAACACAAAAGTTGTGACTTAGGACAAGGGAATGAGCGTGGGTAGAAAGTGATAGTCTGGGTAAAGTTTAGGATATGTAACTTTTACTCATTCATCCCTGAAATTTCAAAAACAACTATTCCAACATTTGTTCAAATGTGTCTTCTGGGTCAAAGGATAAGGTAACTCCACACAGGCTGCTCCTAATAAAGATTAGTTATACAAAGTAGTTCCATTTTATTTCAACTCGGAATGTCTTCTGATAGTTACGGGGGTTGGGGGTCCATGTTTACTAAATCATGTCCAGTGGGCCAGATATGAATATATCTGTGCAGTTAAATACTAAATGGGATAGCGTGTTGTTTTAGTGTTTGGTACAGAACGACGTGTGTGCTTTTGTGTTAGATATTCATTAATTCGCAATGCTTTCAATATAGTTAGAAAATCACCAAGGTTTGCTACGTTATAAGAAACATACCGTCAGTTTTGTCACCTTAAAATTGTCTCCAGTATTCCTCCAAAGGGGACAGATAGCCTGCATAATATTCATTTGCATGTCGCTCACTTAATGTGCTATAGCGCTTTTCACCTATTTCATATTACTACCGTCCTGATGTTTTACGTAATCACACATATATCGTCAATAAGCCTCTTTGTTATATCCTGCGAAAAAGCTACATAGCACTACTGCTCACAAGTTCTACTTTCGTTTTGTAAATGTACTCCTACTTTCGGTTCTGGTACTGCGTGTTAATCCTGTCATTTGTGAATATATAGTATGACTTCACATATGAATGTGTATACATACCTTTAATACACAGCTTGACCAGAATTCACAAAGCTGTATCGAAATCACGTTTACAGATTGAGATCCAACAAGCCGTCTTATTGTTTAAAACCCATATCTAGATTACATACTTTTGTTAAACGTTTCCTTCACGTTATGATATCATATGTTATCTTTTATTATCTAAAATCATAACCGATACATGTGACAGCTAAAGCTTAAAGCTATAAACTAAGAATTAGTTAACCTAAACGGTAATTCGCATGTAACAATATCGACATCGTGTATACTTTGACCCATTGCATGGTAGAAATGACATTTATTCTTCAATAAATTAATACAGGTCATCTTGTAGAAGAGGTGGTCTTGTTGCGTTTAAGATAAAACAACTCCTCTGGTTTTGGTTCACTGCCATCTTTTATTAAAGTTGTAAAACTATTAAACCCTGCAAAAAGTACAAAGTATAAACTACAGATACACTTAAACTAGTAGACACATTAACATTTCAAATGCAAGGGAAATAACTCTTACACGATTAAATAACAATAATCCGTAGAAATCTTTTATCAGCGATACAGATGAAAAGTGTAACTTTCCAAATTACTCTAAAAGTTAAGATTTAACTGATATAATACCACTGAACAATATACTTGATTTACTGATCAATAACAATCTTATTGTATATGTCTTATCATATCAAATTATATACTTTTACATAAAATATTATATAGCATACCTACGCGTGGCACAAAGCCGTGGCTACAACTGATACTGTATGATCTATACTGTACGATCTATACTGTCAGATATTCAAGAGACTGTAATATAAATAAAATCCATCTATAGTTACTTTTATCCTACTTTACTCAGTAATCATAAACGTAAAACACCTCTTACAAAATATTAAATTAACGATTTCTTATAAGACAATTAATAAATCATCTATACGTATCCAAGCTAAGAGTTATCACATATAAAATACATAGTACATACATAGGATATTACACAAAGACAAAGAAACACTTACATTTCTACCATTGCGTCCGTCGCCTGTGAGTCCTATTTTCGAAACCCAAGAACCCTCAAAGAAACACGTGCCAAAACTGACCACAGAATTAACCAATAAAACCCTTACACAACCTGACGTAACACTGACCAACAACCACTGTATAGGATACCAACGTATTAACAAACGTAAAGAGCAAGACACCACAATACACCTGTACAACTCAAAATCACAACCTGGAATACAATACTTTGCATTACACGAAATACGACATATACACGGAAAGTCGGCGCTGTACGGACGAACTAATTAAATAAACATACATATAAGGCAATATATATATTTCTATCGCTGCTACATTCCCCCTGCGTTGTAGAATGTCGTCCACGACAACGTTAACTGAAACCAAATCTCAAAAACTGATAAATTAGTACTTTATATATAATGCCCTGAAATAATGAATCGTAATTAAAACAATATACTTAGACTCCACATCAGGCGCCTCACATATGTATCTTTCTGAAATTAAACTTAAAAATCAACTTAACATACAGTAAATAGTAATATACATGGCTAACAAGAGACAATAATCCTGAAACTTCAATTGGTAACTGCATTTACAGCTGCTGGTACTTCTGCAATAACAAGTATGATCAGCTATAAATCCAAAACTCACGCTATGACTAAAAACTGCACAAAATTAAAACACTCATATTTCCTGTAATGAAATTGAATTAAAACAAACTTATTTTCCTGAAATAACATGGAGGAGCGTCATGGCGACTTCCAGCCCCTAATCTTAGAAGACGTCGGAGGATGACAACTGAGCGCGGGACATCTATTCAGGTTCCCCCTGTTCCTGTGCGTAAATATGTGCTGATGCGGAATCTGCTCATCCGACGAATTGTCTTCAGGTTGTTGTTCCTCCTCCACTTCCGCTTCCGCCCAAACTTCTCTGAGAGGGCGTCCCCTCCTACCTCTGACTCATTAACGACATTCTTGTGAAATCTGGTGTCCTCGGTGGTCTCATCCATGTTGTCCATTCTGACTACCATAATTTCATAATCCGACGACGACACAGATTCATCCTCCTCGTGTGTAATTGGTTTCGTCTGACGGGGTCGCTGACGTCTTGGGGCGGGTGGCGTTAGAGTTGGTTACACGTCCTGGCAGGAAACTGACAGGGAGTAGCAACTTCATATGTCGGGTTTTAGTCCTACCTTCACCATCCCCCCTCTGTACATAAAATACCAGGACGTCCTGGTTAGGTTTGTTTGTCACGATGTATGGACATTCTTCCTACTTATCGGCAATCTTATGCTTACCGAAACAAAACCGATTGTGCTTTAACCAAAACACGATCTCCTACTGCGAGAGCAGCTCCACGCATGTTCGTGTCATAATTAGTCTGCTGTCGAGTTTTGGCGCAGTCTGAGCTCGTAGACTCTTGTCTAGTGCAATTGTATGCGTGCACTAACGCTGCTGTTTTCGACTCCAAATCTTGTTTACGCTTCCCAGATAACGTTCCAAGCATTCCAATGAGTGTTCGGTTGAATTGTTTACACATTCCGTTACCTATATATAGGGTGGTACGGCGTAGTGTTTGACTTACTCATTCCAGTTATGACACATAATTCCCCCATAAGATCGCTTATGAAATTTACGTCTTGATCCGTATGAATCCCTTGCGACAATCCGTAGTGAACCACAAAGTGGTTAAAGAACACTTCCGCTACGGTGCGAGCCTTCTGATCCTTAGTCGGAATTGCAACGGCATACCTGGTGAAATGGTCTGTAATGACTAAGATATTGTCATGTCCACCCTTGGATTTCTCCAAACCAACGAAGTCCATACAAACTAGCTCCAGAGGCTGACACGTCTTAATACTTACCAACGGTGCTCTGGTGTTAGTTGGTGTCTTCATCCGTATACATCTGTCACAATGTTTGACCCACTTTTCCACATCTCGGCCCATGCCAACCCAGTAAAAACGATCCTGGAGCAATGAAAGTGTCCAGCCTCTTCCTTGATGACCCATATCATTATGTACATATGTACCATGGTGATGACAGTGGCAATCTTGCATCGGGGTAACACTTGTGCAGTAACCAATTCCCCGTTCCGACGAGTCTCATTTCATCGCCAGAAACTCTAACTTGTGAGTTGGATATCTTTCCTCTGACTTGGAAAGTCCACGGCTTCCATATGCGTTGACTCTCTTCCGGTTATCCTGCAGACTCTTGTTAAAGTACAAGAGAATTTGACCAGGTGTTCCGGAAGAGTAAGCGTCTTCTGCTTCATCGACGACAACCGCCATGTAAAACTTTGTCACATCCATGTTAACATCAAGTTCTCAAAATGAGAACCGAGTATCATTGTCATCACAACAAGTAAGCACACTAATAAGCAAACTTAAAAACTTCCATCTTCATATCACACAGAGATACAGAATATTTCTCGATGAGATCAAGATGGCGACCATAAAACTTGCCCAAAGTCTTCATCAACCTGCATATATCTCGAATCCCTGTGCCGTACGTTTGTTCGTCAGCATTTGACATCTATCACGAAAATCTCGATATTCAGAGCAAGCCCTAGAATAACGAATTAACTGCGACATGTAAACACCATAGGATGGAAAAGCAGGGATGTTACTATCAAGAAAGGGAAAGTTCACGATCGGAAAATCGAAATAGTCGCGTTTATCATACAGCTTAGTAGTAAGTTGTCCGTGTTGTTCAGAGTTTAAATAAAGATCGAGGTAAGACTATGCACAACTAGGCACCAAGGGGAAGATACATATGAAAATTGAGAATAATTTATCAAGTACTTCTCAAGAAATATCGGTTACAAACTATTTCTAACAAATCCAAGATGGCCGCCTGTCGGCAATATTGTTTATCGGATCTGTCCGAAAATAACCTATGCGCAAAAAGGCACCAAGGGGAACTTACATATGGAATTTTAAAATGATCCATTCAGTACTTTTCAAGAAATAGCGGTAACAAGAATTGTTTAAGGACGGACGACGGACCAAGGACGCCAGGCGATTTGAATAAAAAAATAACACAAAAATCGGTTTCGTCGAACGAATTTATTGAATATGGTGGTGGAATAGACAATTTAAAAAAGGTTGTCTTCATAGTGTTACAGTCTGTGACTAACAATTGACTTATCAGTACCATTGAAGTGAGATTAAAAAAATACAGAATACCGAAGCGCTAACAAAATCATACTCCGAACTCCAAATCGAGTAAACTAGTAAACAAACGATCACAGGAAAGATTTACATGGATATTGTTGTAAACGTACAAGAAAATAAGACCAGGTGTTCCGGAAGATTAACCGTCTTCTGCTTCATTGACGACACCCGCCATGTAGATCTTGGTCACATCAAAGAAAACATCGAGTCCTCAAAATGAGAACCGAGTCAGCATTGTCAATCACAACAAGTATAATCACTAATGAGCATGCTCAAAAACGTCCATCTTTATATCACTTAAAGATACAGAATAGTTCTCAGTGAGACAAATATTGCGACCATAAAATATCCCCATAGTTCTGATCAACTTGCATCTCTCGAATTCTTGTGTTGTTAGTTTGTTTGTCAGCAGTCGACATCGATCACGAAAATCACGATTCCAATGTATATTTCACTTTCAGATAAATTATATACACTTTCAAGGATCCTTATAAACAAGACTCTACTAATTGCTCGACCAAGCCTTTATAAACGATTCTTACTACATGTAACATTCTTAGTACCATTAAATTAAGGCTTCCTTCCTGGAAGTGGAAATAACGAAATATAGAAAAATTCGAAAGAGCTTTTTGTCAATATTTGGCACCCCATAGTAAAATGTTTTTTTTTTTCGATCAAAACATTTGATTTGTCGACCCTGTGCACTACCATACCTCATGCAAAAACCTCAAGAGCGATTTATATCTCTTGTTATGAGAGCTTTCTTTTCCAAAAAGGTGGATGACAATACAAATTATGGTAGTGTGTTATCTTGGAACATACTTTGTGGAAAACACAACAAAAGCCAAGATGAAATATACCGAAGAAGATAAAGTACGAATGATTGAATTCCTGGTTGACAATATGTTTGTTGAGATTTTCAAGCAGACTGTTGCTTTTCCCATGAAAACAAACGTTGTCCCACTCTTAGCTGACTTGTTTTTATTTTCATACAAAGTTGAATTTGTGGAAGAGGTACGGACAGATAACAAAAATCTTGCCAATTTTCATTTTCAAATATATCGACTAAGATGTTTGCTGACCACGCCGATGGCATATACCCTTCTGAACTTAAAATAAAATTTACAATATATTTGTCTACAGGAGCTGCTTACCTCGATGTTTACCTAAACTATACCAGTACTGGTACTTAATACTAAGCTATTCGATAACGTGACGATTTCAATTTTCCGATCGTAAACTTTCCCTTTCTTGAAAGTAACACCCCTGATTCTCCTGATTATGGTGTTTACGTGTCGAAGATGATTCGATATTTTAGGGCTTGCTCTAAATATCGAGATTTTTGTGATATTTATGCCGACTGCTGGCAAACAAACTTATTACAAAGGGATTCGAGAGATGCAGATTGACCAGAACTATGCGCAATTTTATGGTCGCCATCTTGTCTCATTGAGAAATATATGTATCCTTGTGTAATATGAAGATGGACGTTTTTGAGTATGCTCTTTAGTGTGTTTACTCGTTGTGATTGACAATGATGACTTGGTTACCTCTTGAGGACTTGACGTTGTATTGGTTGTGATCAAGATTTGCAAGGCGGGTGTCGTCGATGAAGAAGGAGACGCTTACTCTTACGGAATACCTGGTCTTATTCTCTTGTACATTTACAAGGTCTCCGAGTTAATTTTTCCTTTGTTCATATTTTACCAATTGTTTAATCGATTTTGAGTTCAGATTATTATTGATGCTTCGGTAATCTCTAATGATGACGTAACACACAATATATATCATCATGCGAGGTAAAGGATTAACCAATGACATATCTAATTACAGACCTATTTCAATCACATCTTGTTTTAGTAAGATTATAGAAATCACGTAACACACACATATGCTGCACCTCTTAAATTTGGTAATAGATACAGTATGCCGAAAAAATGAATTAAACTGCGTCATACAGCTGTTTCGTCCTCCTAGAACTCATCAGTGATGCTAGGGGCCAAAAGGTAGGAATCCAAAACTTCTAAACTAATGTAGAAGTAAAAGGGTCAGGTGCGTAAAACCCCTTTAATTTATGAATTTAGAAGTAAAATTAAACTAGTTCTGTATTATTTCAAATCGTGTACTACGAAAATGTGTATATTATGTATCGTGCCACTACTCAAATGAGATAAACTGTGACTATGGAGGCTCCTGCAAATCTCGGGGACTAAAAAATCCACCAGCAGAGTCTGCCACCCCCTATCACAAAGATGACGTAACATACACATATGCTACAATGTCCTACTGGTAATAGTTATTACAGTTTTTACGTATGATTAAGATATTATTTGTGAACAAAGCAAGAAAACATAACCGTCCTTCTAGCACTACTGTTATTCAATGGTCGATGTTATTTATATTTCATATTCCTATTAGTGGTGCGAAGCCTACCAATGTTTTAAATTATAGGAACATTTGCAATTGGAATTGAAATTTTAGTAGCGCAAAAAAGACCCTAATAATACCGAAGAGTCAACAAAAGTATAATCCGAACTCAAAATCGATTAAACTAGAGTCAAACTATGAACAAAGGAAAGATTTTCATGGAGACGCCCGTAAAAGTACAGGAGAATAAGACCAGGTGTTGCGGAAGAGTAAGCATTTTCTGCTTCATCGACGACACCCGCCATGCAAATCTTGGTCACAAGCGTATAATTTATAATTGCAAAATTAAGTTGTTTCTCCTAAAACTGTACATAAAAACGTACACAATACTTGCTAATTCGAATTAAAGGTGAATACTACTGTTACTACTAGCCATGAAAATCACACAAATTACCCACGAGAAAGAAATGCATCCGATCCCCTACACGCAATTTACATACATAATACTGATTCATTTACATGAATATACATGTTAAAGGCCACACTACACAACCAATCATTACATTAATCACTAGATATATGAAGATACATAGCACCGTTTTAATCATCGCATGGGGAATTGTATAACATTTTAGCCAGTCTTTTATCTTGTAGATACGGTTATTTAGTTTTATCCGCCCGAAGTTCGTCAAGGTGATTGGCGCGTAGGAAATCATCGGCTGCTCGTAACATCTGCCGGATGTTGAACAGCGCAAGAATACTGATGTCGTCCGTGGTAGACGTTTCCCAAAAGTAGTTCCTCATCGGCATCACCGTCAATGGCGGTAAACCGAGGCAGCCAGCAGCGTCTACACACCT